>CM074503.1:10454327-10983357 GCA_037389245.1 Oryzias sinensis | reverse complement strand
GAAAAATATTAAAAACAATCGCAACATGAAATAGAGACTATTTACTATATTTTGGCTTATTAAAATAGACCATGTCACCCACACTTTAATACATAGCAGTTGAGTATAATAGACTGAATGGATGCCATTTTAAAAATAAAAGGTCTAACAAGCTTGCATTTGGGGCAGATGTAGCAAAACGTATCTTCTATGACAGAAAACCACCTTTTTTTTAACCAATTTGTTGGGGAAATATTACCTACAATATAATTTTTAAGTGATTGTTTTTAAAACCTTATGCTCAGGGATCGTTATCAAGAATCCTGTCAGAAATGCACAAGGAGAGTGGTTTAAAAAATCTGACCAAAGAAATCTATGCTTGAACTTACAAGAAGCAGATAATGACAACCATGTAAAAATATAATAACTTAATAGGGGTGTCATTATCCAAGTAAGTTTTCTATCATTCATATTTAAGCAATAAATGACACGTTACTTGACTTTTGTCACTAATCACTATATTTAAACAATTTAGTTAGTATTGTATGCATCAATGCAAAAATCTTTAAATATGAGTAATTACACTCTTAAGAGGATGGCATCTTATGTTTATTTTTTCTTTGTTTTTTAATCAAGACTTTCCTTTATTTCTGAAAAATGTTTGATATATCTGTGTGTATTTTGTTTTGTTTATAATAATGCTTTAAAATAGACCAAGATATGAAATTAAATAAAATCAAATGCTATGAAAAGACACCTCAGCCTACTTGAAATATTTGTTGCTCATGCCAAAACCAAATGGCCAAAAGATTGACAAAAAAGGTTCTTAATTTACGTGCTGGTAGTCCAGACAGGAATATGCTAACATTAAATTTAAAAAGTGTGAAATTTGAGGTCAAAAGGTAAATTTAGTCTACAGTTGTCAAGATTCACATAAATCCACTCAATAAAAATGAAGCTTTATAAAAAGGTGAGTCCATTTTCTCGCCATGCTTTCAACCACTGCTATAGATCCTCTGCATGAACCAAATTAAATTAACACAAAAAATATTGTCAAGTCATGCTCTGTTTACTGGATACACAAAGGAAGTATATATTACCAATCAAATGGAGCCAAGGAGTCAATTACAGTATGCTGTTGTCCAACACTTCCTCAATCAATGAGCTCATTTGCGAGTAACTGAGTTCAGGATCTATTAGTGGGAACATCTGATGGATTAACGCTGCTGTCAACCTTACCCTGTACTGTCAATGTCAAATTACATCCTGCTGCCAAGACAGAGGGAACACATTTCTGACTGAAGCTGAGAGGGAGAGGGAGGCAGCAATTTGGGAAGTCTGGATCCGACAAGGCAATTAAACACACCTTGAGCTTGATGGATTTGTAATTGGAAGCTGATCACATTGGAGGTGTGCAGGAATATAGTGCTGGTAATGAATCATAGAGATAGAGCATGACAGATTAGTGTTAATACGCCTCGCCAAGAACTGGAAGGAGTATCTTTCAATGGGAGTGTGCAGAAATGTGTTTCTATCATTGCATGCATGTGGATGAACCGATTTGCACGCATGTTTAAGCCAAAGTGCAATCAGTTTAAGCTGCAATTTTGTTGTTCCATATCAATGGGAAAAACACTGTAGTTGTGGCATAATGTGTTTGTTAATTTCTTAAGACTATTTCTAGCAGAATCAGGACTCTATGGAACAAGCAGCTTTTGCTGAAATTGGACTGAATCTGATCTAAAGGAATGTAATCTCTAGAATCCTGGTTGAATTCAATGAAAAAATGGAAATATTAACTATTTTAAAGTAGAGGTAAATTATTGAGGTTTAAGTAAGAGTTAAAGCCAAGGCTTAAGAGAAGTTGTAAGAAAGTTAGTTGGATGTCCACACAAGAATAGTTGGCCAAACTTAAGTTGATGTTTTATGTTATTTTTGTTAGGCTTGTTTGTTCTTCAAATTACTTTTCAAATGTTGAATTAAAGATTCAAACGTACAGCACTGTTTATGCAAAAAGAGTTCACACAGAAGAAAAAGCATTAATTCATGGACATGACATACACACAGCTTTCAGCACACACAATTTTAGGCCCATTTCTAATGTGATCTGATTCTCAAATAACTCAGTGGGTTATTAGGCTTCGACAGGAGCTAATGCAAGAAAATGCTATTTTTTAAACATCTGGCTGATTCTAAGAGACAGGAATGTTTTCTCTTCGAAGCATCATATTTCTTTGACTATTTACACATTTAATGTAATTCCAATAGATTTTGTAGTTCTGAAAATAAAACTGCACTGACATGTAACAGGTCAGGATAGTGCTTTACTACTAGAAGCCGTTGTATTTCTGTTAATTAGGTAAATGATCGGCGCAGAGTTGCTTTCCGCCACTTGGGCATCTGTTGGAATTGCGTTAATTGCGAAAACGATAGAAGAGTTGCTGTAATTTAAAGATGGTCAACACTAGAGCTGAAGATTTGGTTTTAAAGAGTTAAATGCCTTAAAAATTATAGTTCCAGAAGCTTTTATCTCTGTTTTTGCACAATCCTTCTAGCACACAGGTGCCCATACTTATTTGGCATATGAGCTACTTTTGAGAAGACAAAACCCAAAACTCTTTTTTTTTCTAGGTACTTTATCGACATTTGTTATCAACAGGGGTGCTCATAAGTTGAATGGACACCGATCCTTATTTCCTTATTCATCAAATGAAGGGATCTTAGATGGTACAAACTGTAATGTTAATATTCCCAATAAAATGCAAGTTTTGGTGATTTTTAAATTTCTTTAGCATTCAAATAAAACTGATTTAAATGTACCTTTCATCAACTTATTCAAGAGTGACTACAACGATATATGTCATGTATCTCAATTATCAGGAAAAATAAAAGTTGCCTCATTGAAAGGGTTAATCCAAAGAATAGCTGATACAGGACAGAAGGTGGGGAGAACTGCAGGGAAGGATGACAGAGGGAAAATAAAGTTAATGAGAACAGAGAAGACAGAAGAAAAAAGGGCATTTTCAGCAGCATTTCACTAAGGAGGAGCTTTAATTGACTATTAAAATGGTTGAGTCAATGAGATTCATGAGACATTGTTTGTGTCCTCTTTCATGTTGCGCTCTTTCAAGTCATTCTGCGGGACGTAGTGTCTGATGCAAGCATAGCAGCTCTGAAGCTTGAGGGCATGTTTAGTGCAGCTGGTCTGGTTTTGCAGCAGACCCCATTTGTTAATGTGCTGTCACCGACACACATGTTCCCGGGCTTTGCTTCAGACAGGTCATGTCAACACACAAGTGCAGCCTATATATAAGGACTACATTTTTTAAATTATTGGGATTTTCTTCATGTTTCAGAGTTTGTTTAACCATTGTGCTGTCCTAGGCACTTTGACATTGGGAGTGAGGTCATCTAGACACCACACTAAACTTTTTTCTTTAATGATTTGTGATCTTCACCGGTGTCCATGGATTACATGAAATCCTCTCCACCTTTATCCACCTTTGTCACAGTAGGGAGAACACGTCAATGGTCATATTGACCCCATAGGATAGCACAAGGGTTAACGACCGGTTTTACACAGAGGTTACCAATCTGGACAACCTGTTTGCATTTTGATCTTTACAAACATTTTCCTTTAACAAGTCTTTACAAGAACCCATTAAAGAATAAAGATTTCAGCTAACGCTACAAATGTAAAAAGCTAACAGTTTTCCCTCATGCCCTTTTTGTACACAGTAGCATCAGACTGAACCTTGTCTGTTGGCTCACAGAGACCTTAAATGCAAGTTCCCAATCAAAACTTTGAAGTTGTCTCTTTGACCAAAACTATTGATAAAAGAGTCTGCACTGCCATGTCCACCCTAATTCCAATATACTTTTTTGCCGAAGGTATTTATCCATCCAAAAAAATAGTCACCAATATTGTACAAAAGCATCAGGCATCATGAAAACCTCTGGAAACGTGTAAAGAATGGCCAGTCTCAGGAGCTCACTGAATTCTAGTTTGATCTTTGATAAATTACCCCCGTGGAACAAGACCAGTAGTGAACTTTCCCAGCCTCTTCAAAGTCTACAGATCAATGGTATTACATCCAAAATGGAAGTGATTGGGAATAAGGCCATGAAATGCTGGACCATTTAAACTGACAGAAGGATCAGCAAAGGCTCAAAGTATGCAGAGGTCCCCAACTTTCTGCAGTCACTGCAGACCTCAAAACCTTATGTGGACTTCAAATAATAAAAAAATGTAGAAAGGGTGTAAAAAAGACTTTACCTAATGGAAGAGCAGCTGCACCCAAGCCAACAAGTGTAACTAAGTGCAGAGCATAAGATGAGAGGAAGCAAGGAATCACAGGTCTCTATCAGGCAATATGAGGGATCAGACAAGGTTTGGTAGTTGAAAGGAGAACAGTATTTAATAAGGAGATATGGTAGGAATGTAAATAAGATAAATGTTAAATGGCTTATACTAGTATAGCTCTTTTCAACCTTCCTCGAAGGTCCAAAGCGCTTTAGTCACAGTCCCATTCACACACGTACACACTTACACACTGATGGCGACTCCCCTGCCGAACACTGGAGCCAAGCTTCCACCAGATGCAAGGTGGTGTTCAGTGTCTTGCCCAAGGACACTTCAACATTTGGCGGAAATCGAACCTCCGATATTTTGTTCAGCCCTACTGCCACGGCCATCAGTGATGATAGAAAAGATGAAAAAATTCTATAGTTTTTGGCAGTTAGGCTTTTGTTTTTCATGCTGGAGGGATAAGCTTGGACCATATGAAAGGTGGTTGAGGGCCAGTCCATGGTTGAGGTGGAGGATGGAGTGGAGGAGGGAAGGCAAAACCATCTACAATGGGAAACATTAATGAATTTGAAGCAAAAATCTGATTGTGATTATCAGAAAAAAAAGGTGGAGATCTTAGCTAATGGTTTAGAGCAGGGGTGGGCAATTATTTTGGCTCGCGGGCCACATAGGGTTCTAAAATTGAATAGAAGGGCCGGATCAGGAGCAGATATGTGTGAGAAAGAAATAACATGGAATCTGGTTGAAAACATTTGGATTGAAAATTATAATTTAAAACAGAGAATTTTAGTGTTTTTTGGTTAAAACTTTTGTTCTTGTTTTAAAACCAGTTGCACCAATGGCTTGATGTACCTTGTGTAAAACGTAGAGAAATGTTGCGTTCATGTGTTTGAATGATCGGAAGAATAAAAACAACAAACCTGCCAACACCACATGGATGCTACAGCAGGGGTCCCCAAACTTTAAACTTCTTTTATATTTCTTTTATTGTAAAGGCCTATAATAAAGTTTTATTAATTCATGATCATTTTAATAAAATAAAGCAACACTATTTATGAAATAAAAATGACCAAATAACTGATTTTCAAAGACAAAAAGTCAGGAAAAAAATGTACTGATACATTAAAAAGAATAACAATAACTAGTGGATCCTCTCCCCTCTTTGTCTCGCTGAGACTTTGAGCGCTGCTGCTCCTCACCTGTCTAACAGTTTGCGCTAAAACTGAGCAGCTGCACTGTGTCCTGCACGTCTGTTTCTCATCCAGTAATAATGAAGAAAAAAAAGCAGATTTTTATGTCTTTTGCTGCAGCTATGCATATATCTGTTACCTTTTCAACAGGACAGAGTTCCCTTGTTTATTGCAGGAGTTTCGTTCTTGAAATAACCCGTGATCTGTGAAATCCACTGAGTATGATTACATACATTTTATGACAGTAAAACTCCTCACTGCCCACTTTATACTCCTTTTACAGACAGACATGAACATTTTCACACTTTTCTCTTGTTTCAATTCTCTAACCTTCATAGAAATTAAGTCCAGGATCTTAGAATAAAACAAAGATCTGATCGTGATCACAGATTTCTGTAGATCTGAAGAGCTCCGTGTTTCTGTACAGGAGACACAGCACAGAGGAGATTGATTGACAGGGTCTCCAGCCAATCAAAACACAGAACAGGGGGCACTGTTTAAAAAAAAGCACCATAATCGCTCTAAAAGACCGAGCTAAACCGGGAAAGATGAACTGTGACGTAGAAAGGGAAGACCGTCTTCTGTTGTATTTGACAAAGATTTTAGAGGGTTTCAGATTGAATATAGACTGCAGAAGGTTGGAATGAAATGTCACGTTCTATGTGGGTGTTGATCGTATGGCCAGATTTAAAAAAAAAATAAAATAAAATACAAAAAAACATGGGTCTCTGATATTATTCAGTGGGCTGGACCAAACATGGAGAGTGGGCCGGGTCCGGCCTGCGGGCCGTAGTTTTCCCACCCGTGCTTTAGGGATATCAAATAAGATATTCTAACGGAACCAGTTATAATGTAAAGGACATTTATTTGATGGTTTATTTACATTTCCATGGACTCCATATGACTTTTTTTAAGACATGGTCAGGGCCTAGAGGCACCACCTACAGTGGTGGTAGGTTGTCACATTTGAAACAGTTTTCCCCCTTTGTTAGTCACACCACGCTTGCTTAAGAGGCTCAGCAGCTCATATCTGTACCTTCAGAAAAAGAACATAAAGTAGTTTGCATGAAGGAATCTGAATGTTGCCCCCCCCCCTTTAAATGTTGAAGGAATTCTCTTGATCTTTGTGCAAATGTGCATCTCAGGCGCATTTCTGAATGCAGCTGCCCGGTCCCGCTGACAATCCAGACGAGGCCAAAGTCCTTTCAAACACGGCTAACATTAAAACCAAAAGGGGGTGGGGTTTAAACGGCAAGATAAAAAGTAAAAAGAAGTAAAGACATGCAAAAGCCCATCATTAAAAGGTATGAACAAAGCAAAAATACCATAAATACATTTCTAATGAAAAAGTCATGTATTGAAACTTTAGTTAGCATTACCATTTGGGCAAAAACTAGCTTTTTCCATTAACTACATAACCGACAATAACAAATCTTCAAGTCCAAATATTGTGATAAAATCCTGGTCTCACAGATTTAATTCTTCCGACTTTATTATTTTCAGTATAACTGAAAGTGGGATTCATTATACAAGGCACGCATTAAAAGAGAAAGATTCATTTTTGGGTGCAAAACTTTTGCATTTGGTGCAATTTTGAAAATATTGTGCTCCCTCTGCCTCTGCTACTTGCGGAGATTAACCATTATCCACTTCTCCGTAAACAGTTTCTTTAAAACCAGAAATGTTTCCTTTATTTTTTTTTTAAATTGGTGCTCACAAAAATACTTTGTATTTTAAATGAGGAGAAAGACAGACCTGGCTGAATCTCTGTCACTCCAGGTCCGACACTCTCCACGGTCCCAGCAGCCTCGTGGCCGAGGACAGTTGGAAAGCCTTCTGGGTGCATGTACTCAAAAAGATGGTACGGGTCTGAGTGACACACAGACGTCGCCACAATCTGCTCCAAAAACATTAACTCAATGCTTTAAGCACATGACAAAGCGGAGGGCGAGCAAGTGTCCTCACTAATCCAGTCATTTCTTTAATTTAGCAAACATGGTTTGAAATAAGAAAAAAAGTTTGTTTATCTTTACAACTGCACTCTCTCACCTTGATGCGGACTTCATTTTCTTGTGGGGGTGCTACCTCGATCTCCTCAATACCCACAGCCTTGTTGGGCTCCCAGGCCACTGCTGCTTTGCACTTGATGACCTAAAAATTTGTTCATTTATTACTTTAATAAAAAACAAAATACAAGTTTATAAACAAAAGTAAAACAAGTTGGAATTTTAACAGATTTAATAGCGGATTGCTCCAGTTTGAAACCTGCCTCCAGTGGTCATTTGAGGAACTGCAACGTTTGATAGTTCCTAGTTGGCTTTAAATCAGGAAACAAAAATGGAGGCTTCTTTTTATTGCGGATCACCAATATGTGCCATACCTCCGGAACTGGCCTTTTTTAAAGGCCAGCAAACAAGCATAAAAGTTTTGAGGTTAACCAAGTAGATTTTTCTGACAGAACCGCTCTAGAAAATGTCAAAAGATTTATAAAAAAAAATAAAAAAAAGCAGCAGTTTCAAATACCACTAACTGCTAAAGACAATTAGTGTTTTTTTTTTCATGGCAAAGACATCATGAAAATAGTAACCCTGACATGAGGATTTGTGTGAAGGTAAATATGCTTGCCAATGAGCGGAAATAAAAAGGGAAAAAAAAAATTTCCCTTTTTCGAACGCATGTTTTCACTTTTTAATTCATGCATATGTAATTACAACTTTCTTTTTAAAAATGTATTTGTTTGATTGAGGTCAAATGTCGAATGGCGATCTGTTTAAATTTTTGGAGCCTACAACCGTTCCGTTCAAGGCGGTAGGGCGGGGGTGTTCCAGCAAAGGTGGCCGTAGCGATGTCCTGACAAGAAGCCCATTTACAAAAGAATAGCCATTAGAACAGTGTGGTGGCTGCCTACGCTGCCACCCCATCAGGGCAGTAACATCCTGCACCACACCCTACATATCTGTTCACTTTATTTTTGCATATACCTTTGGATTTCTTTTTCAAACATAACACACACATTTGATAACATTTATTAGCATGCTTCAGTTTACTTTTTTATAATTTGATGGTTTGTTTGAGTTACCAGTGCTAAGGGGAACCATTGTTGCTGCTGCTGCCATCTGCTGCTGGAAAAATCAAGTCAGGCCTGACACAAGAATGCATCCCAGTCAGCAGAGGCCTTATATTCAGCAGGCAGCTAATTGGACTGAACCATCGCCCAGTGGACAAGGAACTCTTTCTGTGTTTCTTTACTTTAGTTTCTATTTTGATGTTCTTTATTTTCATTCATTTGTGTATGTTAATTTACTATAGGTTGGACTTTAGTTTAGTTTGTTTGATGTATTTTGTCTTAGTCATTTTAAGTTCCCCCTTGTGTGTCTAGTTGGGTTTGATCAGCTACTGTATATGTTCCCTTGTGTTTCCAATTAGGGAGGTCAGTTTGATTAAGTTTGTTTGTTCAGTTGTCCTCTGTTACATTTAAAAGAAGCTTGAGTCAATTTTGTTACTTTGACCTCTTTAAGGGCCCATTTTTGCCCATCTACACCTTTGTAAAATAAATTAGAAAATTTTTGATTAAACTATTTTGCTGTCCTTGTCTTTTACTGCTCGGTCCACCACAAACAGCTTATCCCATGTTTTTGCCCAGCATGTTGAACATGTCGAGTATAGCACTAGTACATGCATAGATGACTCTGGTAAGAATGAATTCAAAGATGGCACACATAAAATAAAAAAGCTTTTATTTTGGTGGTCCATTTCTGCTTATTGGCAAGTTAATTTGCATATTTGCTAAATATTTAGTTCAAGAGTTTCAAGATAAATATTTAGTTAAAAAGCCACATTTCATTTGGACTTCAATATTTAACATAAAAATTTGGTTAAGTTTTTAGAATTAAAAGAATAACTAGATCTTAAAGATTTAATTTGCAATCTAAATGTTTGAATTTAAAATAAATTAAATATTTAGTTTACAAATTAAATTTTTAGTTTGTCTACTATTACTTAAATATTTAACTTTTAAACTTATAGCTTGCCAACTAAATACTTAGTAAATGTAACATTTTAATAAAATGCATGAATTAAGGAAAAGGTGAAAATATGAATTTACAAAAGAAAATGAAACCCATTTTTCCCTCCTGAAAAAGGCTAAATAACCCAAAAATATTCTTGTTAATATTTGACTTTGTCACTTTAGAAACAGCAACCCGTACAAGGTCTAAAGATAAAAAAATATATAAAAATTAACTCAGCATTTCAGAAGTATATACACTTTTTACTCCAATAAATATACATTTCTCCTCAAGCATCAGCTTTAAAACTTAAGGCAACCATATGACATAAATTACAAGCAAAGTTTGGCTTACCTCTCCAATTGCGGACATTTTTTGCAAACTGGAGGAATAATCGCTAAAAATTGAGGACTGGAAACAAGTTAGCAGCTGCAGCACAGCAGGCAACAGAGTATAAATTTAGAACAGCTTTTTCTGGCTCTTATTCGAATGAGGACATGACCCAAAACACATCTTAGAATGTGCTGATCCTTTGGATTGTTGTTTAGCTCTTTGTCAGGATCACATCAGGTTTACATTTCCAATCACCACAGCTCCTTAGTGTCAGCTAGTTACTCTGGTAAAGTCTGTGGTTGCCAGGTTGGCATTTTACCTTTTCTAGTTAACCTATTTACCCATTAATTTATGCTATGAACAGTAGAGTATAAACAATGAAGATATTAAGGAAAAAAACATTTGCAGGATTAGGATTGGGTCACATAAACCTGAAAAGAAAAGACATTTAACTTTAAAACTTCACAGGTGTTTTGTTGTCCAAATGTTTACCGGTATTTAAAAAGGAGAAACTCAGGAGATCATCTAATAGTCATGGATTCAAAAATACATGGCTTGAAATAAAATAAAGGGTTCATTTATTTTTTTATAGTCTTTCCCGGTTTAGTTGCTGCATTCTTTATGTAGCCACAAGTGGACCAAAATAGGGTCTCATTGTTAATGTCCCAAGCCCGGCTAAATACAGAGCGCTGTGTCAGGGAGGGCATCCGACGTAAAATCTTTACCAAACCAGACCTATGATATGGTTGAGTCCCGGGTTAAGCTGATTCTCTGTGGTGACCCCTGAAGTAAAAAGCTGAAAGGAAAAGATTTGTTTCATTCTGTAACCCTTGTGCTATCCTAGGCACTTTACCATTGGAAGTTGGGTCATCTAGACCCACTAGACAGTGCGCTGAACCTTTTTTCTTCAATGATTTGTGATCTTCACTGGTGTCCATGGATTACATGAAATCTCTCCACCTTTATCCACCTTTGTCATGGTAGGGAGAACACATCAATGTAAGGGTGGGGTCATCTAAGATGGCACAAGGGTTAAGAAAATAAGGGAACTTGGTTTTTCTTTCTAGTGCTATAAAACAGGAAGAACAACCAACTGCCATCTACTGGACCCATGTGTTCCAACATTGGGGAGGGAACTGGACCCCCTCAGTGCAGGAACACAGTTCTTGGGGGTCAGTTATGCTGAAGCTTTGGTGGCTGGTGTCTGGTCATGGAATGCAAAGTATCATTCTGCATTATTCTCCATTCCCTAAACTTACAGATGTTAAAAAAAAGTAGTAGGTAGTGGGAAATCCATCCAGTCTTTTCTACTTTGGTAAATAACACATTTACACTTCTCTGTAAGATTCATTTGAGGGTTCAAATAAAAATATAGAAGCTAAACATTGCGTTGTGTTCTTCTTATGGCGCTATTTGCAAATGCACAAAATTTATAAACAGAAGCACAAGTGTGAAAAATTGCTGCACTCTGACATAACACGTGCAGGGCATCAAATCTCTAGAGAAATAGTCATGTACATGTGGTTGGTCAAAAATATTTCCACATTTGGTCTTGTTAGCTTCAACAAAAATACATTCAAGCCACCCAACTCCCCATCATCGTACTTTTATTTTGACAGCATATGCAGTTCATTAGTGCTGTTTTTCAATGAGAACATTCTCCAACTTAGTATGAATTAGAGGTATGTTCCCACACCTCTCTCTGAATCTGAACCTCTTCTCAAACACGTTCCCATCCTCAGCTTCAAAATTCTGCAGAAATTTCAAACTGAATCTCCCCATAGACTTGGTCAAATCTTGCCTCATCCTTCTCCTCCCTTTAAATGTGTCCATCTTTCACTCTTCACTCACCACTGGTCCGTTCTTCTTCAGAACTGCAACTGTCTTGCGATATTGAAAATCCCTAGGCTTTTTCCGCCCACATCTCTGAGGCAAACTCTGAGGACGACAGCTGCTCTGCAGAAACTATGTCTTAGAAAACGACACAGTTTTTTTTAAGTTTTTTTTATTTTCATAGTTAAAAGATCACTGGGAACACTTTTACAATAGACCAAAAGATGATCACAATGTAAGCTAATTTGATATTTTGTTTGTTTGTTTTGGATAGCATCAATTAACAGTGGAGTGGCCAAATTTGGTCCTGTTGTCTCTCCAGTGTTTAAAGTCTTCACCCCACTTCAAGTTGACCTTTTCTTTTCAAAAAATGTTGTCTTTTCAAAACAGGAAACAGATCACTGAAAACCTTTAATTCATCAGATTCTTGCTTTGATAATAATAATAATGGATTACATTTTTCTGTGCTTTTCCAGACACTCAAAGCGCTTACATTGTGTCCATTATTCATTCACTCCTCAGTCATACTTGGTGATGAACTACTGTTGTAGCCACAGCTGCCCTGGGGCAGACTGACAGAGGCGTGGCTGCCATTTCGCGCCTACGGCCCCTCTGACCATCACCGGGATCATTCATACACACCAGTGGAGCCACACTGGAGGCAAGGAGGGTGAAGTGTCTTGCCCAAGGACACAACAACCTTTGGCTGGTGGGAGCGGGGAATCCAACTGCCAACCCTTCGATCATTGGACGACCCGCTCAACCACCTGAACCACTGTCGCCCTAATAATGACTCAGCCATTTGCTCTTTAAAGTTTAAATCTATAATTTCATCTTTTGGAAGCAAATACATTTTACAATTTGTTTGTTTTATTTTGCTGTTTTTCTTTTTTTAACCTTTTTTTCATTATTATCCCTTAAAAAAGACTGGTTGCACAAAGTTAAATTCTTTTTGGATTAAAAATCAAATTTAGAAAAAGTTACTGGAAAACAGGCAATGGATTTATTCCAAAGAAATAAAAAAAATGAAGAGACACTATTAAGAGCTAAGTTAATTCCAGTTGTACAGTAAGAAAAAGAACATCAAATGAAAAGTGATATGTTTAATCGTTCATTTTGTTTCGGATATTTCTTTGAATTTACATCCATTCCTTTAAAATTTCTCAATAATAAGAGACAACTTTGATGTTACCTTGTTAAGGGTCTCACTGCTGCAGCATGCCTTACGTTTTTACAAACCATCTGAAGACACACTGCAGTTATTCAGAAGAAACATTCAGAACTGTCCGGATGCTGGAACAGAAGCAAAACACAATTTTAGATTTTGTTTTATCATTTAACCCTAAATAACTTTTGCAATGTAATAAAGAAGAAGGAGTGATGCCATAAACGTGCCTTTGCCCGCTCTTCATCAGCTCAAACCCTTCATTGACCTGAGCCAAAGTTTTGCTGTGAGTGATGAATTCATCCACTTTGATCTTCTTCTGCAGGTAAGCTCTGACCATCTCGGGCACGCCATCTTTACTTTTAAACCCTGAAGCATGGCGGGCAAACATGAACATGCAAATCCGAATTTACAGTTTTTTTATATGAGGGAGTAGAGTCACCCAACTAGGTCATCTTGAAACATAATTTATCAACCAAACACAGGTGACAAAATCAGCAGCAGTCAATAAGCCAGCTTAGGACAAAACAAGCAATATTTGATGAAATATTTACCATATTTACACATGTGCTTGTTTTTATTTTATTTTATAAACAATGCAGCCATGTGTGTCACAGTCAGGAGTAAAGGTCATCTTTGTCTCACCTCCAAACAGACTGCCTTTCCATGTTCGTCCAACAATGAGCTGGATGGGTCGGGCTGCAAAGTCATGTCTGTTCGTCCAGCCAACAATCACGCTGACTCCCCATCCTGGATTGCAGCTCTCCAGGGCGCTGCGCTGCATGAAGGACATAACGGCATTCTATTCGATCAAAACCGTGAACCATTGCTGAGATCCTACGTTCACACTGAACTTAAAAACCTCTACCGATGAAAAGTCTATGCAAACGTGTGCAAAAGTGCATTTCAGGCTTTCGCATTCAAAACCCTTAAGTTCACGTGTCGCTACTCAAGTTTTTGAATCAGTTTTTCTATGTACAAAACATGTGAGCATTGAACGCATGTTGAAATTTAAGCCAGTAGAACTTTGACCAATCAGGGACTCGGATTTGGTGACTTATGGGTATCGCACTTTTTAATTCACGGATGTGCCAATCCTTTCAAAAGTGACCATTGCTAAGAAATGAATAATTGCAGTTTGTGCCCGACCTGGAATCACATGACTCCAAGTCTTGCATATATCGAAATAGAGCTGTGAAAGAAAAAGCCCGGAGCAGGATTCATAAGATTTCCAGCGCTTCACCAAACCTCTTTCAAATGTGAGTACATCAATAGTATCAGGCAGTGACAGTACATAAGCTAAAAGCACCTTTAAGAACCTGCGTTCAGTGCATTCTTGAATAGGCATCACATGCCTTGTGTGTTTATGTAGCTTAACTCATCAGGTCTCCTCACCATCACTTCTACATTCCCGACGCATTCAAAGGAGTAGTCCACTCCTCCATTGGTCATCTCAGCCAGCACCTGGTCGATGGGTTTGTTTTGATCTTTGGGGTTCACAAAGTCAGTAGCACCAAACACTTTAGCCTTTTCCGCTCTTTTAGGATTGGTGTCAACAGCTATAATTCTTTCAGCTCCTGCAAACTTGCAGCCCATGACTGCAGCCAAACCCACAGCTCCCAGACCAAAGACTGCACATGTGGAGCCCGCTTCAACCTGAGTGGACAAGATTCTGATCAGCATGATGTTTGAGGGTTCCAATATGAGCTCACTGCAACAATGACCTGCACAAACCTTAGCAGTGTTAACTGCAGCTCCAAACCCGGTGCTTATCGCACAACCAATGAGGCAGACTTTGTCCAGAGGAGCAGCCGGGTCGATCTTAGCCACAGCAATCTGTTTCATCAGGACGTACTCGGAGAATGAACCTATTCCCATAAATGGCAGCACCTTCTTCCCCTTGCAGGTGATCCTTGACTTTTCAAATGCTAACTTGTCGTGTGCACCAATAGGCCTTGGAGAAAAACACATTTACATAATACATGCCAAAAACCTTAATACACAATTGAATGGGCTAAAAATCAAATCTATTACCCTTTGTCACAGAGGTTGGTCTTCGGACTTCTACAGAAGCGACATTCTCGACACTGGTTGATAAACAGAGGAATGACCTTGTCTCCTAAATATCAAACACAATATATTATTTTATGTATTATTTGATGTATTATTTATGTATACATCTATACATGTATACAGTATGTTTACCTTTATCTATATTTTTTTATATATTATCTTATACTGTGATAGATTAGTGACGTTTCTGAGTTTTGACCAACCTGGCTGAAATTCGGTGACACTGGAACCAACACTTTCCACGATGCCAGCTGATTCATGCCCAAGAATTGTGGGAAACAACTCAGTTTCCATCCCTTCAAACAGGTGGTACAGGTCTGTGTGGCACAGTGCGGTCGCCACAATCTGCATTTAAAAAACAACAAAAGCATTGGACCAAAATATTTGAAATGTTGTCTCTAATATTTAAGGTTAAGTTAGCATTGGACCCTATAACAGGATTATTTGGAGTACCAACTACTGGAATTTGCTTAAACAGTAAACAAAAAAAAAATTTCTTGAATTATGTTACCCTTTTGGCTAGACGTCTAATCCTACTGAATTGGAAAAGCAAATTTCCCCCAACATATCTTCATTTGATAAGAAACATAATGCAATACTTAAATTTAGAAAACATAAAGTTTTCATTGAAACAGCAAGAAAACCTTTTTTATGAAACATGGGAACCATTTATTGACTATTTCAACAGGATATAGACAAGTCAACCCACCATTTAAACACATCATAGTAAAATAGCAGGGTTTTTTCATTTTTTTCATATCTTTATCTTTTTTTGTTTGTTTTTTTGTTGTTGTTTTGATATTGTACTGTCTTATTGTTTGCTGAAAAAAAGAATAAAAAAAACCCAACAAAAGCTAATATAAACTGTACATTTCTTTCTATTTCTTTTTGATTTGCCTTCTTTTTGTTTTTTACAAAACCAAAAAGTCAGTTCAAATAACTGCAAAGATATCAGTCAATATTTTCTATTTCTGTTCTATTTGCATTGTTGCAGATCTTGTGGATCTCAGATGTCTTCAGACAAAACCAAAAACTCGAGATACACTGGATTCAATTATGTTTGTCAGCTTCTGAACCACAAAAAGGAAGCAAGTCGTGGGACAGCCAGGCTGCCAGGGAGAATCGAGCAGCACAATTATGGGCTATGACCTGTCGCTCGCATGCAACATGAGCGCAGAAAAAAATGGATGTTTTCCTCTTCCAGGCTAACCAAGCGGTCTATGACTTTGATATTTCCTCGTACTGATTTCTTCATTTTCCGCCTGCAGACAGCCTCTATCCACCCGTAAAGGCTGTTATAACTAAGGCCTAAAACGTGACAAAAATAAATGCTTTTTT
Source organism: Oryzias sinensis (assembly GCA_037389245.1). NCBI lineage: Eukaryota > Metazoa > Chordata > Actinopteri > Beloniformes > Adrianichthyidae > Oryzias > Oryzias sinensis. Next base: position 10,967,130 of record CM074503.1, on the reverse strand, counting down.
TTATGACTAAAATCAACAACCATTTAACAGGATGTTGAAGTGTCCAGTCTAAGGTTGTTTTTGAGTTTCTGGTTTGGAAAAAAACTGATAATCTTTAAAGAATGGGTGGAAATGTTCTGTTGAAATGCCTTTTAATTTATTGTTTTATTCTAAATATGACCAACATGTAGATATGGCCGTGGATGTTTCTTACCTTGATGCGAACCTCATCTGCCTCAGGGGGTGCCACTTCAATCTCCTCAGTCACCAGCGGCTTTCCGTACTCCCACGCCACCGCTGCCTTGCATTTAATGACCTGCAACACACAGGGGAAAAAAAGTGCACTTTTGTTATGCCTCATTAAAATGTGCCAATTGGTCCTTGGAAACTCCCACTTTTCAGGTTTTCCTTAATTTTTATGCACATCCAAACCTGATTTTATGCATGTAACTTGCTTTTTGGAGGATTTCTGATGTTGGTGTTGCACAAATTTAGGGAAATGCCAAATATGTAGGAGTAATCCCACTGATGAGTTCTATGATTTAGTTTTTAATATTTTATAAGACCTTAAAATAGTATTAACACTAATTTTTTTGGTTTAGATCTAATCCCTCTGATATGTTTCACAAAGACACACAGAGGACGTCACACATTAAGAAATCATTGCTAAAAATGAAGCAGGAGTCCAGCTCTAAAAAAATGCTCTAAAAATTATAAAAGAGCAAAGAAAACGGAATTATTTGATTTGTTATTTCTTCTTATTATTATTTCCAGGCTTTCTTTGGTTTGTTCTGCATCATGTTCATATTTGTATAATTTTGACAGAATATATTTCTCTGGAGAGCAAAATATTATAAATTACTTAAGGTTTAACTTGAGTTACTCTAGATTAATGTTCCTGTTTTTATTCATATTTATGTTCAAAAAGTTCAGTTTAAAAGGTTTAAAGGTTTAGCTTTAGTGTGTTCAGTTAATGTTTATCTTCTTTGGCCCAAAACCTTAAGCGTGTTTTTAATTTAGGCCCCCTGTGTGACTGACTTTGACCCCCCTGTAATACGAGTCTAGAAAATATAATAAAATATACGTTGACTCGCTAATAGATTTAGCATTTCCTTATTTGTGAAACCAATGCTGAAGTAACATCTTACGATGCACTCTACATCTCTCAAACTGAACACGATGTTGATTCATTTTTTTGTTGTTGTTTGTATTTTTTGTTGTAAACAGCCTTTTGCCTCATACATTTATGAATTTATTCTTCTAAATTCTCATTTAAAAACTTATGAAATTACAATTTTTTTCTCCTAAAATGACAACTTTTTTTACCCATAAGGGACTTTATTCTCATAAAAGTGCGACTTTTTTTTTAGAATTTTACAACTTTATTTTTGGAAATTTTGTACTTATTTTCTCATAATGTTATGGTTTTATTTTCTACGATGGAGTTTTAGGGCCAGTTTCCAAAAAAAAAGGTTTTTTTAAATTATGACTTTTAAGTCGTACGTTTACGAGAAAGAAAGTCATTACTGTTAAATTAAGACATTTTAGGTTGTAAATTTACAGGATAAAATCACTTTAATTTACGAGAAAAAATTCATAGATTAACAAGGAAAAAACACCAAAGTTTTCCGTTTTCGGAGCCTAGCTTGAAGATGAAATATGTGGACCCTTTTGTGAAGCTTTATTTCCATATAGGTTTAAAAATCAAAGAGAATCTGAACCTTTTTGGTGACTCAAAATCAAACTATTGTCAGTGTATCCAGCTTTACAGGGTTTGGTGTCAGTAAAGCGGAGTTTAATATGTAAAATAAGGAGCTCAGGGACACGTTTGGGTGTTGAGGACCGCTGCAGCCTTTATTTTCCTTTTTATTCACATACCCTAAAGTTCATTTGTCACCTTATGTCTGTGCTTCTCAAATAGTGGGGCACGCCCGATGCGATGCCGGCGGTTTTAGGCACAGGTAATACAGGCAATTGCTCGGGGCACAAAAGGGGGCTGCGGTGACAACGGCTCAGTGCTTGGAAAAAAAAATCTGCGCAACTGCTGGGTTTTTTTTTCTCTGTTATATCACAGAGTTTGTAACAGCCTGAAACCTGTGAACTGCTGTCCCTGCAGCTGCGTGCGGGGAGGGGTAGTGAGTTCAGGCTGCAAGGTGGAATACGCACGCGGCGTGCTGCCGCTGTTGCGCAACACCAGGATCATGGTGTGCCCTTAGATGACTCAGCTCATGCTAATAATGTCATTCTTTATTAACTATTTGCAGACATTTTGATGACGTGTCTTTATTTTCCATAAATGTATTCTTTGTCTGCCTGTCGGTTAGTTGGTGTCAGTTGGTATTGGACATAAAGACAGAAGGTAATGCAGTAAAACAGCTGCACTTTTTGAGGTCATAAATAAACAATCCATCATTTAGAAAAAAAATCTGCACAATGTTTTTTACCCATTTCTTCAGAGTAAAAACGTTAATATATTGGTGCTGCTGTGTTAATGTTTCAGATCAATTTACATTTAATCTTATCTATTGACTGAAATTTTGTTCTCAGCATCAAATGGTTCAATTGGTCAAAATGTTTCTAGTTTAAATAAGGAATGACAAATTTTTATTTCAGGCACTTTAAGCTTCTTTTCTGCTTCAGACTATAACTGGGTTTCTGTGTGGCAAAATAAAGTTAATCTTTATTGAAAGTGGATTTAAATTGCTTTTTTTTTCTTTTGTCAATGTTAGAAGATGCAATATCGGGTATACTTTCTTAATTTTTATAGATACTAACCTAATATATTGTCACCGCCGCGAGTGTGTGTGTTTGTGTGTGTGTGTGTGTGTGGGGGGGGGGGGGTTGGGGGCACGAAACATGTTTATTTTCCTAGGGGGGGCCTTGCAAAAAATAATTGAGAAGCACTGCTTTACGTCATGAACCTGTCACCCGAACATCATTGGGGAAGTAAACACACGCCCCCTCCTCCAGATGAAACGTCCCGTTTCAACATAAAACAATACAGAGGAATGAAAATAGTCTCCAAAAAGTGCTCCTCCTCAGACGGAAGCATCACACAGACGTAGAGATCTTGCTTTCATGGAGGAAGAAAGGATTGAAGTGGACAGCTGCAGGGATACCGATGGCTTTCTCAAGGGGCTGCAGAGATCCTGAAAGCCACCATTAATAAATTGTAAATCAAACAAATGAGCTTTCATAAGTTTGTCGTTATCAATAAACATTTAGCTTACCCGTTCAATTCAGTTTAGTTGGTCAATCTGCTGCGTCCTGCGCCACGTTCACTTGATGCTCTGTATGGTCTCTTTCACTTTAATCTAAATACGAGTTTTTTTCTCATAAATTTACGACTTAAAATCTCGTAATTTTAATGGGTTTTTTTTTGGGTGGCTCTAAAACTCTGTCTTAATTCTCTCAAAATTAGGACATTTTTCTCATAATTTTACAACTTCATTCTCATATATTTATTTATTTTACAGTGGCTTTAACTCAATCGTATAGCCTACATTCAAGTAAACATAAAACAACAAAGTAAAAAAATGCAAATGTTACTCAATAATATTTCTTTTCAGGAACAAATGTGTTTGATTTCCTATTTAGGAAAAACCAGAGCTAAAGCTGATCCATTTTGATAAAAAAAACATCTATATATAAAAGATGAATGTCTTTCCATCTCACGCAAACAGGAACATTGTTCGAATGACATAAATATCAGATTTTAATTCTGATTAAATTCAAATCGATTACAGTTCTTAAAACAATTCTTCACATGCAGCAGTAAAATCCTCTAAAAACATCTTTGTAGTTCTTCTTACCTTTCCAGCTGTGGCCATTTTTAAAGCAGAAAAATGTTTTCAAACTCCAGACACGAGTGTTAAGTTCAGCTGTAAGACAGGACGCTCATTTACAGAGAGTTTAAATCCATGACTATTCCAGTGGCATTAATGTTTAACAGAAAAAAAGATGAAAACACGAACTTTGGCCTTTTTTTTTTGCTTTTTCAAGGGTCCAAAAGACACCATGTGTGAGCAGTTTTCCATGAAAAACAATGACAGAGCACAATCTAACAGCAGGCTTAAATTGGAACAGACTGGAATATGGCCTTAACTGGACACATTTAGATGTTTTTTGCTTTTTCCTCTTCTTTTTGCCTTCTTAATATGACCTTGCAGGACCGAGAAACATGGTTAAGATTTTCAAGACGGCTTTAGACTCAAACAAAAAACAACTACAGAAACATACAACACAAAAATGATTCTCTAATAGAAAACGGAATCAAATCTAATTGAAAGCTTTCAGCATCTACAAAAACATTTACAAGCATTTACAAAAACTGCATTTCAGTAGCTTTGGAGACAAGGCTTTTTTTCAAACAACTGTTGTTTTTCTGTTGGGCGTGTAAGACAGAGAAGGGAACTTTCTTGCACTGTAGTGCTACATATACTAGAAATCAATAATGCATATATTTTTTGCCATAGAATAGAAAGACTAGAACAGTTGTTTGTGCAATGTTTCTATCATTTTTAGATGTCTCTTTGACCTGGTCTTTTTCAGAAAGAAATAAAGTCCTCTTTACTATTTATATTAGAAATTGCTAATTGAAACAAGCAGCTCGTGTCATTTTAAACCAAACTACTTCTTTAATGTTTCCTGTTTTGCCACAATATTTGCTGTTTTAAAAAAATATGTTCATATTGACTCAATACGATTTTTTTTTGGAACCACTCATCTGAAAATATACTATGCTGGATCTAAACTCCACTGACAGTAGCGTTGTGTTGTCTCAGTACCTATGATGGTTTAGAGTAGTTATACACAAAGTTCAGTTTGTTTCTGATGCAGCAAGCACTGCTTTTAGTTCTGTACTTATGTTTTTAGTCATTTCTTCCACTGAATTGTTCAAACCTGGTTTGTTTACCTGCATAGTTTTGCGTCATCATCGCTCACTGTATCTACGCTGAACAAAAATAAAAACCTAATCCTTGTTTTTGCTCCCATTCTATCAGAAGATGAACTCAAAGATCTGAAAGTTTTTCTACAAACAAAAAATACCAGTTTTTCAAATATTGTTCACAAATTTGTCTATACCTGTGAATGAGAACTTCTCCTTTGCTGAGATCATTCATCCAACCTCACAGGTGCCACATCAGGATGCTGATTGGACAGCTTCAGCCTTAGACTGCCACCTGTGTTATAAAATATGATCTGTTTAATCATTTATTTTGTTTCAAATATATTCTAGTGTTTACATTTTCCTTCATTTTAGTCATTTAATGAAGGGTCTCACTGCAGCAGCCTACAATCTTTTAAAACCAGGAGACACAGTAGAATATAAGGTCAACTGTCTATTAAAAAAAAAAAAGTATGGAGTTTATGTTCTGGTCCAAAAAATACAATAAGGTTCCCTTGTTAGCTCTGATTTAATCTTAGTTAGTTGGATTTATGAGTTTCTGGATTCACCAACAAAGGTACACTGTAAAAACAATTTCTTTGATCATTCTTCAAAAAGATAAGGCACCATTTTCCAAGCAATTTTTAGTAGTTTAGTAAACAAAGTGGTATTTTGGTATTTCAAGTTCACATGAATAAATTGAGTGAAATCCACTTTTTTGAAATCTTTTAAATGCGTGTAGGATTTTGAAAAAAAATATTGTTTAAAGCAAATTTATATTTTTTAATATACTCAAATGCATTCATTTTAGTTAGGTCAGAAATATTAGGTTTTGATAAAGTAATATTTTTTGTTACAGTTGACGAGGATTACAGAAGAACACTATAATGTTCACAATGTTGAAACTATTTATTCAAATTCCAAACTTAAGATTTTACATGTAGTTCCATGTTGACTGTTTAAACTTAAACAACGTGAAGCCGTTACAGCTCAACTGCTGGATATGACAAGTCTCAAAATAAAAGGATGATAATAATAAGGATAATAAAAATGTATAGCCTTAACATAATTGTCAAATTTTCAACATAAAATACAAAACAGTGACAGAAATATGACAGAATTGGCCTTTTTTTTCAGATAAACAATTTGTTACTATTAATAACACAGTTGTAATCAGTGGAGCATTTTGTGCAAAGAACAATTAATAATTTACTTCAGTGGTTCCCAAACTTTTTCTGCAGGGCCCCCCTTTCTGAAGATTAGAATATTTTCGAGCCCCCTCACACAGACACAAACATAAAAATCCTTAGTTTCTAAACTCCTCTGCGCCTTATAACATGTGGTTAATGAGAAATCTTTCTCTGAACGGTAGAATTCTGTTATCCAAAGCTGAAGGAATCTCTAGATCTGTCTGTGTGTCTCTGTCTATAGAAATGCCAAAACACATCTATAACCTATTAAACAAAACATTATTTCATTTTATTTGGAGGAAAAAATGTCATTACTTAAGGAAAAATGTTTTGTGTAACACCAGAAAACATGGGGGCATGGATGTATTAACCTTTGAAACTTTAAACAACTCTTTTAAAATAAAGTGGTTAAGTAATTTATTGAAAGGGGAAAGACAATATCTGGAATGCATTTCCCAAATATATATTGGACACAATGGGAGGCATTAAATTCTTGCTAAAATGTAATTGTAAAATTGAAAAATTACCCACAAAACTTTCAAACTTTTACAAACAAGCCCTGCTGGCCTGGAAACTCCTTTATAAACATAATTTTTCTCCAAAAACTTGTTTTATTTGGAATGACAGTAATGTACAATACAAGAATAAATCACTTTTTTTCCTAGATGGTATGATAATTATATTGTTTTAATCAGACAACTTTTCAATTCTCATGGACATCTTCTGACGTCTGAAGAATTTCTTTTAAAATTCGGTATTCCTGTTCCACCCAGAGAATATGCAATAGTGTTAGACGCCGTTCCAACCAGTCTACTTCAACTGTTTGAAGGGATTTATAACACAAGTCATTTTAGAACCCAGACAGATTTTGTGGACAATGTGGATATTTGTGTTAATTCAGTTCCCAATAAACAAATAAATCTTTTACATACCACAACCTTACCTGCTGGGAGGTTTTATTGGGAATCCAAATTTGTGGACATAAACTGGACTTATGCTTGGACTATTAGTAATAAATACTGTCTAAATAACAAAATAAAAGAGGTGTCCTTCAAAATATTGCATTGTATATATCCTACCAAAAAAACTTTGAGTAGATTTGTTGTGGACATGGACCTGTTTTGTTCATTCTGTGGAACTCAGGAGGAAACTATTTATCATCTGTTTGTGGACTGCAGACATACAAATAAGTTTTGGATTGAAGTGGGAAACTATATTGGAAATATAACTAAACAAGCTGTTACATTTTTAGATAAAGACATTATTCTGGGTTACCTTAATGTCAAAGTAGACAAAGATTGTATCTTCATTACACAATTGTTTTTATTATTGGCAAAATTCCATATCCATAAAGCCAAATGGTCCACTCCAAACCTAAATTCCAGCAGTTTTTGAGTGAAATCAATCAGTAATGTATCATTATCAAACATCTGCAAAACCAAAAAGCAATTCGAACTAATTTAATTTTTGAAAGATTTAAAATGTATTAAACCCCAAAGATTTTTGAAGTAATAATTCTTTTTTTCTTATGTTGTATATGTATGTGTATATATTTATATACTTTGTTTTATTTCTTATATTTTTCTGCAATATGTACACATTTCAATTCCCCCTGAGACATTCACATTTGATTTGATTTGATTTGAAATGGTTTATTTCAAGCAATCAAATAGGAGTAATACACACAAAAGCAATATAATCATCAGTTATACATTCATACAGTAACTAATCAAACTTAGGATAATTAGACATAATTAATAAAAATTGCTTGAAAGGGAGTGGAAAGAAGCGAACTTATATAATCCCACCCCGTTATACTATAACCATTTTATTACATGATTTATCAATATCTTCCTAGGTTTTATCAGACAAAATTAAGAATCATAAGGTATCAATAAAGCACGTGCCAAAAATGAAATTACTTAAGTACTACAACAAAAATGACTTTAGAAATCAACATTGTTGTTGTATTATGTTGTTTGTCAATAAAGTATGGGAAAAAAAACTCCACCGCGCCCCCTCTGCAATACCTCCGCGCCCCCCAGTTTGGGAACCTCTGATTTACTTCAACAATTAGACAGTTGCCAATAATGGCATTTTGAAAGATCAAAAAAATTGTGTTGACCATCTTAAACATGATTTTGCATTTAAACCACTAACAGTGTTGAATATTTTGCAGATGTCTGGAAAAAACCTATGAAAATATGTGCTGGTGTGCTGGCCAACTGCTCCTCTTTTGTCAGTGACCATCTGCATAAGCTTTGGGCTGTGTCGATTCAACTGGAACATAAATTTTGATTCCATTGGAACAGCAGTGCATCTATGAAATTCTTTGTTTATCTAGAAGACATTAGATTAATTCTGTATCATGATATCAGATATTAAATATTCTGAAATTTATAATTGGAAAAAAGGGTTTTAGAGCGTGATCTGAAAAAACAGGATAATTCAAGGCAAAATATTTGATTTTGATGCAAGTTTTATCAACAACAATTACATGGAACAAATGGGAGCCGGTTTAGCTCGTGCTGGTTTGCGGCGCCGTCCGTCCGTGAAACCAGGGTTCGAATCCGGGCTGCTCCCTGTTCCCTTCTCTACTTCTCTGCCGGTCCCAAGCCTGGTTGCTTTGAGAGGGTTGCGTCAGGAAGGGCATCCGGCATAAAACACATTGCCAAGTTTACCATGTGACTTGTTCGCTGTGGCGACCCCTGATGGGAAAAGCCGAAAGACAAACAACAACAATTACATGGAACAAATGAAACAAAACAATGTATTTGAGAAGGTAAGAAAGCCTTACTAGGAATGGTTCAAAGAGAGCTGGGTAACGCTCTTTCAACACAGTTTCGGATACTACTTCTTGTCTTCTCAAGCTGTATGTCTGTGCCATCATATCATCTATGGTCTTCACATTGTCCTTTCTCTTGCTGGCTGTGATCAGGTCAAGTCTAAGGTTTTCAAGGGTCTCATTTGTCTCACCAGGTTGATGTTGGGAAAATAGGTGACTTCTGCCCTTTTTGTTTCTTTATGATTTTGGCAACTCTTCTTTCATTGTCTGGCTTGTGTTTTTTTAGAGAATTAATCAAAAGTTCAGAGCTTCTCAGTGCTCTACGTATGGTTTCTGTCATGGTGACAGTTTACACATTTATATTTGAGGCTCTGCTACCCTCCATACATCCCACTGAAACATTGAATTCAATGTTATTTGTATAGCCCAAATTCACAACAACAGTCATCTCAATGGGATTTGTACCGGTAATTGTAAGGTAAACATACAATCAAAAGGATCATAAATGCATAGAATTGCTAGGACCTAAACTGGGCTTTTTTGGGAGAGGTTCAACAATTGCATATTTAAAAGACTGTGAGTGGTATTTATTATTATTTATTATCGTTAGTATGGATTCATTAATTAGGGGGAAGGTTTCTCTAAAAAGCCTATTGGGAATTGGGTCTGAAAGACAAGTTGAGGATTTTTAGATGACGTAATACCCTCGCTTGGTGAAATAGCCGTCCTCAGCCCCCCTCAGCTTTGGACCAAAGTCTAACCCAGCCCAGGAGCCCCCTCGCTGAGGAGCTGAACCCCCAGGCCCAACATCCTCCACACCACACAAAGAGAGAGGAGACAAGAAAGAGCCTATCCCAGGGGCCAGCCTAGTCCCCCCCCAGCAAGGTTAAGTGTTAGATAGTCACGTTAATGTTATTTTTAGCGCCTCTCTCCCTTATGGGCAAGGTAGCCACGGTTAAAATGAAAATCTTACCCAACGTTAATTATCTCTTTACACACAACTGCCACTAAAATTGTTCAAAACATTAGACTCATCTATATTGCAATGTTGGACCTGATTTTCAAATCACGTGGAGGCCAGTTTATCCAGAACCGTGTCTTTGTTTATTCCACCATGTTCGTTCTCCTCCTCTATGTACATGCAACAACTGAACCATACAAAACTGAACCATACAAAACAGACTCCCCCTTGGCCCCCAGACTCCCTAGAAACCCCACTCTGTCTTTCTGATCTCACATTTATCTTTATTTAACTTCAGGTTCATCTCCCTGATTCTGTCCACCAGTGCTCTCAGTCTCCTGTCATGCTGTTTCTCATCTTCACCCCACACCAAAACATCATCCACTATGTTCACAACACCCTCCAAACCTTCCAGTCTCTGTGCAATGCACTTTTGAAACACTTCTGGAGCCGACGACACACCAAACGGAAGTTGCAGGAATCGGTATTGTCCATACGGGGTGTTAAAGATACATAACTTAGATCTCTCGTCATCTAGCTACACCTGCCAGAAACCATGGTTAGCATCTAATATGAAGAAAACCTTTGCATTTGGCATTTCTGCAGTTATGTCTTCAACTGTGCACAGTGGATAGTGTTCTCTTTTTATGGCTTTGTTTAGATCTTGGGGATCAATGCAGATCCTGTGTTTGTTGGGTTTCACTACTGTGACCATGCTGTTGACCCAATCTGTAGGCTCGGTCTGCTTTGTAATTACTCCAAGATCCTCCATCCTGTCCAGTTCTGCCTTTATTCTGTCCTTCAGCGATATTGGCACTTTCCGTGGTGAGTGAATAACTAGAGTCACATCATGGTTGAGCTGGATGTGGTGCAGTCCCGGAACACATCTTAGACTAGTAAACACATCCTCATATTCACTTAAAATGTCAGTGTTATCTTTATCTACACCGTCCACTCTTCTGATTAGTCATAGCTTTGTGCAGGAGTCTCTTCCAATTGAATTTGGTTCTGGGGTATACAGCAGGACGCGTGGCGTGCCTCTCTGCGAATACAACTATCTTCAAATTACTTAAAAAGTTGATTTTTCTCCAAAAAAGAGAGCTGACCATGCCCCCGAAGAAACCCCAGGAATACGAAGACCTCAAAAAGTCTCTTGACATTATTCAAGAAACGCTGAAAAGTTTTATGGATCAAGTGTCGGCTAAGCTAACGCCACTCTGGGATATGATGGAAGAGTTCCGAAGATTTCAGGCTCAAAACGAGCAATGAGAAAACCGGGTCGAGATTCTGGAGAAAAGACTGGTCGATGTGGAACAGCAAGTAAGGATGAATAATGTCATTCTCACTGGAGTACCAATCAAGCCTCGAGCGAAGCTGAATACAGCTGGAGCTAGCACTGCTAATGCTAGCGCTAGCGTAGCTAGCAGTGCTAATACGGAGATCGGTGCAGCGTCGCTGGAACAGCAAATACATTCATTTCTCACATCTAAAGGGATTTCCCTGGATCTCAATACCATCGAGACCTGCCACCTGCTCCCCAGGAGAAAGGAGACGGATAAACCAGCGATCCTCATCAGGTTTGTGAATCACAAACACAAGCTAGCTCTGATGAATCAACGCAAAAATCTCAGAGGATCTGCTGTTTATCTGAACGACCATCTGACCAGAAGGAATGCTGAAATCTCAAAACATGCACGGCTTCTCAGGAAGCGTAAGCAGATTGAGAACACTTGGGTTAAAGGCTGCAGGATTTACGTCAAACCACTCGGTCCAGAGGACCGGGCCAAGGTTCTGGTCGTGAACACCATGAAGGACTTTGAGAAGTGCTTGATTACGGTTGTCTGAAACAACGTGGAGTAATAAACCAAAGAGCCAAATCATTTCAAGAAATATGACACCTGGAATCATCACTTTCTCTGTATGTCTGACGTCACCTGAATAACAGCAGAGTTCTGACCTGCAGACAACTTGACCTCAACTTTCACCGCAGCTGAAATCAGCTGAAGAAGGATATGGACCTGAATCTAATGTCTGCAGACATAACATCGAAGAGAACTGTAAACTGTTTAAACCCAGAAGATCGGCTGTTATCAGTAAAAGAAGAAATGCCGACCTTGGACAATTCAACAGTTTATGGACCCTTTTTATTTTTCCCCTACAGCATTACTTTATTATAAAAAATAAAAAAAATAAAAATATATAAAAAGAGTAAAACAAATGATTAATCACTTTTGAAAATTGTTAAATTGATTGACTTTTGATGATATTACTTCACTAGCTCCTAAAATTGATAAATTGATTCAAAAATCTTTCCTAATGTAGCATAACTTTGCACATGTTTTTAACTTTTGATACTTGATGAAATTTTGCTATGAAAATTCCTGAAACAGTGTTGTGTCTATTTTACTGATATAGTATTATGTTTTAAAGCATATGAATGACTTTTAAAAGTAACATAATTTGCATACATTTCAGATGCTGCATTTGCCATGTTGATTTCTAAAATAGTTATTTTTGACGTAGTACTTAAGTAATTCATCTTTGGCATGTGCTTTATTGATACCTTATGATTCTTAATTCTGTCTGATAAAACCTAGGAACCGGATATTGATAAATCATGTAATAAAATGGTTATAGTATAACGGGGTGGAATTATATAAGTTTACTTCCTTCCACTCCCTTTCAAGCAATATTTATTAATTATGTCTAATTATCCTAAGTTTGATTAGTTACTGTATGAATGTATAACTGATGATTATATTGCTTTTGTGTATTACTTCTATTTGATTGCTTGAAATAAACCATTAAACCACCAAAAAAAAAAGAAGAAAAAAAAAAGCAGGTGAGTCTTTTCCTATGATCTGAAATTCTAACTCATATTCCTTGTCTCTGAAGTCACACTTGAGCTTTGCCTTGCCATTTGTCTTGATTACATGGCCAGAGTAAGTAACTATGTTACATCCTGATTTAATTAACTGCATGTTTGTTTGTTATTTGCTCCAAATCTCTCATTGACAGCACGTTACACTCTGTTCCAGTATCAAGCTTCACAGTGAGCACACCATTATTAAATTTTAGCTCTTGAGTCCATTTCTTAGTATCATTGTTCAATGTTGAGACTGCATCCAGCTCATGCTCTGCACCTGTTGGCTCACTTGGTTTGATTTCTATACATCCCATAAACATGACATCCTCTTCCTGCTTGTTCTACTTCATGCACCTTTTTCTCTGGTTTCCTGGGTTTGTTTTGTTGTTTTTGTGACTTGCATTTGCGACTGAAGTGATTCTTTAATTTGCAATGATTACATATTTTTCCATATGCAGGACACTCCCTTTGGTTTATGGATGTAGCCACACCTATTACACTCTTCTTTCTCTTTAGCATTCTCACAGTGCATGCCAGCTGCTTTCTTTACTCTGGTAACTTTTATCTTGGGCACTGCTACATCTGCTTCCTCATGTAGGGCTTTCATGTGAGTATAGCTTACCTCACTTGCTCGACGGATGTCCACAAACTTGTCAAATTTAGCAGCCTTGCTCTCACAGTGTCATTTGTTATTCCACAGACTATGCGGTCTTTGATCAGCTCATCTGTCAGCTGTGCAAACTCACAGTCTTTTGCTTTGTTTTCCAAGTCCGTCACATAAGCATCAATTGATTCATTTGCTACTTGCACTCTGGTAAAGAAAACGTATCTCAGATACGTGATATTTTTTCGGGGTTCACAGTAGACTCTGAACATGTCCTTCAGCCCATCAAATCTATCCACATCTTCATTAAAGACCACTGTATTAAATACCTTTATAGCTTCATCTCCAGCAACGTGAAGAAATGTCGCACACTTCACTTTATCGCTCTTTTCGGCGATTCTGGTCGTGATGAGATATAATTCAAACTTCTGAATCCAAATCCGCCGGGTTTCTGGTACATTTCCTTCAAAACTCAGACTACTCGGTGGCTTTAACTGTTCCATCTTTGACTTCTGACACCATGTTATGATGTTGGACCTGATATTCAAAACACGTGGAGGCCAGTTTATCCAGAACCGTGTCTCTGTTGATTCCACCATGTTTGTTCTCCTCCTCTACGTACATGCAACAACGGAACCATACAAAACAGACTCCCCCTTGTGGTCGGAGTCAAGCAAGCGCCATACATCACACATATCAAGCTTTTTATGGAACAAGAAACTTGCAAAAATTAGTCTAAAAACTTTAAAATCTGCAAAAAGCTGTGGAGGCTTAGAATTACCTAAGTACTTTCTTGCAAATAGATTACAAGACATCTTAAAATGGTTAAAAACGAATCCAGAAACCATCTTATGGTTGGACTTAGAACAAGCGTTAGGTTGAAAGATCAACCTGTCAGATCTACCATTTATTAGCCAAACAGTTAAAAAACAGGACTGTTTCCAAAGTATTAATATAAACGCCACTTTAACAGCCTGGTGGGAATTTCTAAAAATATCAAACTCGTCAATTCATCGATAGGCTTCCCCGTCACTTTGCGTGCTTGGTGACATGAGTGCCATTGATATACAGTAGAAGGAGGTTTAGTATCTATCGTATTCATAACTCTTTGTAATGCTAAAAAAACAAATTTTAATAAACTGTAAAAACAAGAAAAATATTATGTAAGTCAAAGCAGAAATCTGCTGATATCAGCTTGGAAAAAATGTCAGCCCAAAAGTCAAGTAACTTTGAAAGAATTCAGTCTCTCTGGTCTCCCATAGCTAACTCCATCACTAAGGGAGTGGGGTGCCTGGTCGTCGCTGCTCCATGTCAGTCTGCTGTGGTTGGGGGTCGGGGCCTTCCGGTGCCTTCTGGGTGCGGGGACTTGGGCTTGCTCCGGTGGGGCGGTGCTTTCTGGCTCCTCTCTCTCTGTGTGTGGTGGGTGGTGTGGGGCCTGGGGGGTCAGCGCTTTGGGGGATGGGGCCGCTGGATTAAGGTGACCTGGGCCCTATGCTGGGGGGGGCTGGGGGACGGCTGTTTGACCACCGGAGGAGAGTCTACCAGCTGTCCCCGACTTACCCTCTTCCACATATAATCTATTATTAGGGTGATGGGGGATTCAGCCTGCGATGCACCTTGGGGGGAGGAGCTACTTGGCAGTGGTCCCCCTCCCATGGTTGCCGTATGGAATGGGCCCCCCATCTCTCGGTTTTATTTGCACCTTAGACATGTATGGCCCTTGGTGGGGGGGTGCTTGGACATCACTGCCAGCAAGCAGCAGATGTCCTTTTAGCGCCATACCCGTCAATTTTAACTGCACCCCCTTAGTACACACACCCATTACCCTTCAAACTATAGACTCGAATACAAACACACATACACACATACATGCACACACACACAAACACATGCATTTCACAAGCAAGGTGGGACCTAGGACCATCTGTCTCCTACCCCATCCCTGGTAGGGGGTAACGCGCCCTTAGCAACGGAGGCCGTGCTCCTTGGGTGCTAGCTCCCTGGGCCCAGCAGCCCTCTCTCCACGCAGGGAGAGGGATCCCTGAGCTCTCTTGCAAGACCAAGAGCCGGGGATCACATTACATCTGAGCCTGGGGGTGTCCGTGTCCCTGTGGTGTGGGTTCTGGTCCTTGCCCCTGAGTGCTGGGCCTCGCCAAATTTCCAACTGTGGGTGAGCCTGGTTGGGCCAGGTTTACAACAGTTCTTGTGGACCCCCTCTTCCCCTGGGGGTCCTGCTCCTGGAGGGGATGGCTGGCCCCTGCCCTGCTCTCTCCTGGACCAACCGTGGGCTGGATGGGTGGCTGCCTGGAGCGCGGGGCGGGTCTCCCTTGGGGGGGTCCAGGCTCGTAAATGGGGTTTGGGGTGGGGAGATGCCCAGAACTCCTGGGTGGTGGTGGGGTGCTCGCCTGGGGCTGTGGGCATTCTTCTGGGGCGGGGCCCCGCATCGGGCTGCTTTCCTGGCAGGGCTGGAGCTTGCACTCTTTCCCCCCATGCCTCCCTGCTGTCTGGCTTTGGGAGCCCCCGTGACGGTCCTGCTGGCCCTGGGCTGGGTCCCGGATGTTATTGCCCGGGAGACAGTTGTACTCTATCTGCTACTGTGCGGGTGTTGGGGGGTTCTAGCTGCCACTGCTGCTGCGGCGGGGGTCTTGGTGTGGGGATGACTGGGCACTCTCCCTCCTTTTTCTACATTCCATCATCCATTTTAGAAGAACATAAACACTCACCTGCGCACAGGTGTAGCTCACCTTTGCACAAATATTTTGCATGATTGAATAAAATATTTCACACTTGTTGGTTTGAAGGCATAAGTATGAGTGTGTGAACATTATTTGTATTGTGTACATGTTAACATATGAACATTTTTGGAGCCAACAGATATGTAAATAACCTTTGGGGTTTGTGTGTGGACAGGCCCTGCCCTTATAGACGTGTATTACATCTGAACCTCACCGTAATGAGTATAACCATCCAGAAACTTGTTGCTTTGTGCTGCCTCATGGTTTTACCCCCCTTTCTATAATCACCCTCCTATCCCTGCACTTCTCTTTGACTATTTGGTCTTGCTTAATGTCCCTTATACAATAGTTTAATTTGCCTTATACAGTACATGACCATTCACTGACGGTGTGTTCCATAATCTGGTGCCCCCTATAATGTGGAAAATACCGTAAATTTAAGTTTGTAAGGTCCTGTAAACATTTAAAAAAAAACAGGAGAAAAAACAAACAAAAAACACATAACTGCTGGTGCCAGTTTGAATGTTTATTACGTTTCATAAAGACTTAAGCCCATGAGACCTCTCAATCAATGGATTCCATATGCTTTCCTTTAAACTTCTGATAGCACAGAGGGTTTCCGTTACGACTGAAGAGATCTTGTTGCTATGAGATAAAGCAACACTGTGGGCTTATTGTCGGGAAACACTCAGGACTGTCCGGATGCTGTAAAGAAATAAAAAAAGAGAAAAAGGAGTTTTAAAAAAATGTCTAAAATGCTGCACCAAATATACCACTGATTACTAAGTCATGCAGATAAAACAAGTCTAGAAATGTACCATCCTCCACGCTTCATCAGCTCAATGGCTTCATTGACTTGAGTCAAAGTCATGTTGTGAGTGATGAACTCATCCAGCTTCACCTTCCTCTCCATGTAAGCTTTGACCATCTGTGGGACGCCATCCTTGCTCTTAAACCCTGAGTCACAAAGAACAGTCACACACAAATATACAACTAAGAAACTCAAACTCTTTAGAAAATGGATCAATGTTGTAATCCAAGCCCAACAATCCATCATTTGGCAAAAATTAAAATTAGAAAGAAAAGGATTAAAAAGTTGGAGTACATATTAAAAATAAGTAAAAATTAGCTATGGTGATGCGTTTTATTGTATCTGACCTCCAAAGAGTGTTCCCTTCCAGGTCCGTCCAGCAATGAGCTGAATGGGTCGAGCAGAAAAGTCGTGTTTGTCTGTCCAGCCAACGACCACGCTGACACCCCATCCCTTCATACAAGACTCTAAGGCACTGCGCTGGATGGAGACAAAGAAAAATGTTTTAAAAACCTCAACCTCCTAATATGTACAGTGGACTGTCCGATCAATGCCCTTACCATGACGTCCACATTACCAACACATTCCAGAGAGTAGTCAACGCCCCCGTTGGTCATCTCAGCTAGGACTTTGCTGATTGGTTTATTGTAATCCTTGGGGTTGACAAAATCAGTGGCGCCGAACACTCTGGCCTTCTCCGCTTTCTCTGGGTTGGTGTCAACGGCGAAGATCCTTTTGGCTCCAGCAAACTTGCAGCCCATGACCGCTGCCAAGCCCACAGCTCCCAGACCAAAGACTGCACACGTGGAGCCTGGCTCAACCTGAATAGAAGGCAGTAAGTCATCACATTTGTTGAACACATAACAGTTCTCAACAACACTTAAGCACAAACAGATGTGTGTTCCTCACAAACCTTGGCAGTGTTAACCGCAGCTCCAAATCCAGTGCAGACACCACAGCCAAGTAGGCAGACTTTATCCAGAGGAGCAGCCGGGTCAATCTTGGCCACAGCAATCTGGTTCATCACGGTGTACTCAGAGAAGGTGCTGGTTCCCATAAACTGCAGCACCTTCTTCCCCTTACAGGTAAACCTGGAGTCAGCCAACGCCATGACATCATAGTGATCAGCAGCCCTGTAGAGAAAATCTATTGTTAAATGACTTTAGCACAATCAATGATGTCCAAAAGAATCTTTTTCATGAGGAAATCTGAAGAAAACAGGACCTTACCATCCTTTTTCGCACTGGTTGGTTTTAGGACTCTTGCAGAAGCGACATTCCCGACACTGAGAGATAAACAGGGGGATAACCCTGTCTCCTAAAAACAGAAAATGATAAATAATATTTTAAAATAAGAAACACTTTAAAAACAGGCACCTAAGAAATAAGTCAAAATTTCTTAGGAAGATTTTCCTTAAATAAGCAAAAAAAAAAGAAAAAAAAAAGAAATCTGCTAATGGGGTAAGAGAAATGGTATTTTCAAGAATTCTTATTAAAAGAATTTCCAGTCACTAAAACATGTTTTCTCAAACTAAGATTATTTTGCTATTGAAGAACTTTCTCAAGATTATTTTTCTTGCTAGATAGAAAGTCTGAATTTTTTTCTGGAAACGAGAGTTGCTTTACTTTCCTAATCAGTTTTTGGTAAATGGTAAATGGTAAATGGCGTATACTTATATAGCGCTTTCTACCTTCTTACGAAGGCACAAAGCGCTTTACAGTCACAGTCCCATTCACCCATGCACACACTCATTCACACACACGTTCACACACTGATGGCGGCTCCGCTGCCGAACACTGGCGCCAACCTCCCACCAGAGGCAAAGTGGGGTTCAGTGTCTTGCCCAAGGACATTTCGACACATGGGCGTGCAAGGCGGGAAACGAACCTGCAATATTACGATCATGGGTCGACCGCCCTACCGCTGCACCACGGCCGCCCCACTAGGCAGACTACTTCTCTAGTGGTGCATTCAGTGAGCATGTCACTTTATTCACTTGGTAAAGCTTGGTTAAGGTTAAGTTTTGCAGAGTTTAATACAAAAACTAAACCCGTACCACTGAGATTGTGCGCTTTAGTTTACCTGGTTGAAATTCTGAAACTCCGGGACCAACACTTTCCACTATTCCAGCTCCCTCGTGGCCAAGGACCGCTGGGAAGCCATCTTTGTGCATCCCTTCAAACAGATGGTACAGGTCTGTGTGGCACACCCCGGTAGCCACAATCTACACAAAACACCAAATATTAATTGAAACTTGTTTCTTTTCAATCTGGGGGTACTTTGCAGCTTAAGCTGGTGTACAGTCACGGGTTATTTGCCAAACGACATGTATTTAGCACAAGCAGATTCTCAAAAACAGCACAGATCATTTAAAACAAAAGGATTTACCATATTTGTTTGAACAATATGTGCCAATACACTTTTTTACTTCTGGAAATGGGAAGAAGATGTAAAACCACAGTCATTTTTGTGCTTTAGGTGTTTGTGTCACCTAGTTACAGACACAACTCAAAAGCAAGTAAGACTTGTGTAAAGTACCATGCTTTTTAAGAATAAGAATGTGTACATCACAGAGAACACTGACTGAAATTTCTATATTTCATTTATTGTCATCATTTATTGTCATCATCATCATCAAGGCTCTTGCGGGGGGGGGGGGGTAGTCTTTACTCACTCATAAATACAATGGTACTATTTTTTTTCTGCATTGGCATGTGTTTAGTTTAATAGTGGCTCACTCACCTTGATGCGAACCTCGTTGGCTTGAGGTGGAGCCACTTCAATGTCCTCGATCACCAGGGGCTTGTTGGGCTCCCAGGCTACGGCTGCCTTGCATTTGATGACCTAAAGCAGAGAATGCCTCTTTTATTTTCGCATCGCAATGATGACAAAAAACAATCCCATTTTGTGTGGAGAACAATAGTTCATGCTATCACATGTATGAAGTGAACTGACACATACTCATTATATCAGTTTGCAGACACTTTTATCCAAAGCGAGCTTTGCCCTTTAGATAATTTGAACAAATGACAATGTGGTCTTACATGTCTAGTTAAAACCCACAACCTCTGATCATCACAAAAAACAAAACTTTTAATAATTATAACAACAACACCTAGCACCAGTGGAACATCAATCTCTAGTAACATATTCTGCCAATGAATGTTGTGAGTACGATGTAAACAGGCTCCGTGTGGGAAATCACCTGTTGCAATAAATCCATATTTTAAGCAGGACTCCTGGTGGCCTACTGCTGTTGTTTTTTTTTTTTGTCTTGAAGTTGTAGCCCGTTCTTCCATCTGTTCTTCTGTCCCTGCAATAATACCTTTTCCATTTGCAAAGAAATCTTCCACATACACCTTTTGTCGTGTAGCACGCCGCCAAACTTTTTTTCAGAATAAAAGATTGTTCAAATGGAGTCATTTTACCTCCCCTGACCAAACTTTACAACTCAAGTGATCAGAGGTGTAGCTGGTGGTTGGAGACCACTGGATGAACAGACAGACAATGTTTCATATTAATTGTCAATAAAAAAAAAGATTAACAACTGATAACTAACAAGATTGGGAATTAGCGTAGCCCTGGTAACCTCTGTTTTAGCACCATCCGTCTTTTTTGGTGTGTTGCATACAAAGTTGGGAGTTAAAGGTAATGTGAATATTGTTGCTTCCAATGTGTCTAACGTGTGGCGTGTCACAAACAAGTTAAGAGTTACTGTGAAGGCAGATAATAAAGTCTGACTGACCGATAGACTCTCTGACTCTGTTGTCTCACTTAATGCGCTGTACAGTTCTGTATGCCTTATATTTGAGCGAAACTTCAATTCATCTATTGACAGTGCACCTGATAACCCTGTAGTGCTGAAAATACAGTAAAAGTGTAAGAGTTTAAAGTCCACCTGTCTTATCTGGTAAACAAACCTTTTGTATGAAACATATGGTTAAAGTAAAGAATTACACTTTAATGCCAAGCACTGTTAGGAAATGAAATGTTGTCTTGGCAAATAGATTATTCCTTTTAAATTTTTTTTTTACTGTTTTTTAAATTTGACATGTTTATTTTGGCCCTCTATCGCTTTGTAATATCAACACTTGCGCAAATGCATCTCCACAGTTTCATTCTGTGTGCCAAATACACACCCACCAAGCAGACCATATCTGAACCTTTTTTTTATTATTTACTTACTGCACCAAAACTAATTTAACCAATTTAAATAAATAAAAAACAGTTTAACTGGTTTTTGATGAAACAAATTGCGCAAAGCCTTGTTAAAATCTAGACATGGAAAAAAAAATACATGTTTTTTATGTTTTAAACTTGTTTCTAACCCCTGTTTAACAGCAGCTATTTAAGTTAATATCATTCTGACAAACAGAAGCTTTCCTGGTTGGTCTCTAAACACAAAGTGCTCTCATATTGGAGTGGTGCACCTACCTTACCGGCTGTGGCCATGTCTGCTGCACAGTTGGAAGTCAAAAAGAGGTGCTGAGGAGCAAAAGAACTGTGGAGGAGAGCGAGGAGGAGGAATCTGCACTCAAGGTTTAAATACTGGAAAAGCCGTTATGCAACCAAGCGAGAGTGCAGACATTGGTCAGGACTAAACTCTTTCCAATCCATCAATCCCACTTTTTATTTTACCTAAACAGCAGTAAAGTAGTAAAGTGATTTAGTTAGATTAAGACTCAGAGTTATATGGAAAGGTCTTGCATTCACCTAAAAATAAAAAATAATGGTGTGATATTCGTTTTACGTTTGTCATGTATTAAAAAGATTTTTAAAAACGGTTGTCCTTTGTTCTGTTTTTGTGCTAAGGCAAATAATTTCAAACAGTTTGTAGTTCTTTGCTTTTGCAGCTCTCTTAAAAAATTGTAATATAACTGAATGAAAAACACAAAAAATTAAAAGTGAAAAACACCCTTTTTTTAAGTAAATAAAATATACAAAATATCAGTGATGATACATACAGTACAGACCAAAAAATTGGACACACTTTCTAATTCAAATGAATGGGACAGTGTTTCCAAACATTACATTACATTATCACATGTATTCCTAATGGCCTTCCACAATTTAAAAAGAAAAAAAAAAGAAAAAAAGGGACTATCCTGAGATTGTTTTGGTAAAATTATCATTATTTTTTTTTCCATATTTTTTGTTTATAGCAAGTTTTTCAAGTTATTAAAGTTATAAACTGACCATTCAGATGCCTCAGTAAAGGCATGTGGTTCCTGCTGGCCCCCTCCTCAAATGTTTGATTGACAGATCATCCAGAGCCACTCATTCTAAGACTGGTGTAATGTAATAAATCAATAAATAATACAATTGTCCTAAATGTAGCACAATTGTTTGACACTTTCACTGTAAACAAACCAGTATGCAGTAGGGATGCAACCATTCACTTTCACCATCATTTGGTTTCATGGTGAAACCTATTGTTTGATTTTAAACTAAGAATTGTGGCATTCCTGTTAAAAAATTAAAGCAAACCAAATCAGCAGCTAGTTTTTGAAGTTTGTGACCTTTTGCTCACTTCTTTAGATTATTAAAACGATTATGTACTTCTGCTTTCTAAACATTTCATTCATAACACTGCAAGGCTTGAACTTTTCATGAAATCACAAGTGCTGAAAAAGTACTTCCATGAAAGATTTCCCAATGTGGTAACTTTTTTAGGCTCCAGCAATGTGTGATCGTAAAAGGGACCCATCAGGTTCAGAAAATGGATGGATGGATTTCTTCAGTGTGTGAACGCTGTGTGGCCAAATCTCCTGTTTCAAACAATACGGGAGCTGACAATCTGTGTGACACGGTTGTATAGGTGGGAGAATTCTGACAGAACCATTTTCTAGGTTGATGTATTTTTGGTGCCAAATTAAACTGTGAGCGTCATATATGTCTATATTTACATAGTGATACGGCCTGCTTCCCAAACTGTGTAAGATAATGACTTGCTGGGAAAAAAACACATGCTTTCTACCAAAACTACACTTCATGAGAAGAGTATAATTAAGGTTTGGCTTGCAGATGTAGTTTCTCAGAGTAACGCGTTGCAGAAATGACTCTTCACACTGTGTAAATGAATTTTTCTGATGATATTTTCAAATCCCTGCAGAGGGTTCCTGCTACTCCGTGCTCGGCTGCATTTCTGCAGAACTATTTGGAATGCTCCAAGCAATGTAAGATGTCACATCAGAACATTGTGCAAACTTTTTTTCTTTTTCATTACCTCTGCAGTGCTAGAAGTAAGTAATGTGCTGATTTAGGTAGAAAATAGTGCAAAAGTAGCACATTGTTCTCAGGTTTTACTGCCCCTTTACCCTCTTTGACAAACTTAACCTCAGAAAGCGCACAGCAAATCCTTTCCATATCCTGTCAGGATTCCAAATCCACATAAATACATGAATATAATAAACTTTCATATTGAGTTGGGTACCTACCTTACCAGCTGTGTCCATATCTTCACCTTAAACTGGATGCCAACAGAGTCCGAGAAAGCTCAGAAGCTGAAGAGCTGCAGAATAAGAAAAGGAGGAGAAAATCTGGACCTCATATCCTGCAGCTGTGAAAACAGTTGGGCATCCACTCAAGTATGCCGGCCCTATGGTTTTTTTTTTTTTGTTGTTTTCTTTTTTTTAAAGAAATCTCAACATGGATTAACTTGGGCATCCAAAGAAATGAGTTACTTGTATTGAAACAAAGACAAGAATTATGGGGAATGAATACGTGATTGTTTTTTTTTCTCTCTAACAGATGTATGTAAAGTATAGAAAGGGGGACATAGACATTCTCATGGATCACTGTGGTGTTGAGTTTCTAGTGTGATGGGAATAGATGTGACCCCCCCAGGCATGGGCCAAGGCTTACAGGGTTATGGTTTGCCCCTGTGTATAAGAGACAATTCCTAATATAACTTTTTTCAGTCATTTAAACACCTGTAAACATTTTTCACAGCTTAGTGTGAATACCTTTCAATTTAAAAAAAAGTTCAAAACTTGTCTTCCAGCTTTGCTTTGCTTGGAGTAAGTAAAAGCTATGGCTAATTTTAGACTTTATTTCTTTCAGTTAGATAACAGCTAATTAAAACCCAAACTTCAAATCTAACCAAAATGTGTGCTAAAAGGATGTAAAGCACTCAGTACGTATCTGGGTACAGAGTACTCAGATACTTGCCTTTTTACATGATTTACTGCAATAATGAAGTCTTTTCTCATCTGTGGTGTCTTACCCCCCCCCCCCCCCCCCCTTAGATTGTCTGTGAAGAGTTTAGTTTTACTTGGCCAACCAACCATACATACTATGTTTCTTTAGTCAGGAACCTAAACTTTTGCAAGTCAAAGGGGGTCAAGTCCTGCAGGAAAATGAAATTAGCATTTCACTTACTGTGTATCTGGCCCTTTGAGGACAGCCGCTATGCTGATGTGGCCCTCAGTGAAAATGAGTTTGATACCCCTGTTCTATAGTATACTGTCTATACTAATACTCAAGTATGCTGAAAGTCCCCCTCTGATAAAAATGATTTTTTTTGGTTTTTGATAGGTGTCATTTCTTATAACC
Source organism: Oryzias sinensis (assembly GCA_037389245.1). Classification (NCBI taxonomy): domain Eukaryota; kingdom Metazoa; phylum Chordata; class Actinopteri; order Beloniformes; family Adrianichthyidae; genus Oryzias; species Oryzias sinensis. Next base: position 10,942,757 of record CM074503.1, on the reverse strand, counting down.
CTTGCTCTGCCATGTACTCCTCAAAGCAAATACATATAAGGGGTGTAACGATTCACTTTAGCAACAATTTGATTCGATATTTGTGGTTGCTGATTGGATTCACTTTCAATGTTGGTTGTTTTTGAATGATCCAATTTGATTTGATTCACTGAAATTATATAGATCCAGGACATTTTAGCCAGAAGTTTGTGGATCAAGCAGAGGTGCCTGAAACTTGAAAGAATGGTATCAGGTACAAATAGTTTTTAGAATTAAACCATTATAAAAGTGTAACTTCACAAGTTATTTCCTTTTAACTTCTATTTTTGTATTTTTAAACTCTGAATTTGATGGTTTTATTACAGTAATTCGTTATGAATGAAAATCAAATTCCTGACTTTGAAATCAGCCTCTGTTGTAATAAATCCACATGAGCATAATATGCACTTTTTTAACCAAAATACTGTAATAACAAAAGCATTAGATCAATTTGAAACTGAAAAACAAAGCCAGTAAATTACAACACATTTAAATAAGATAATTAGATTGAATCTGTTTTGGCAGCTCTGTCGTGGCTAGCGGGAAAACAGACCCAAACGCTGGAAACCGGAAGAATACACAGGTGAGTAGAAGATGGATTATGGGTTTTAATGTTCGGTTCTAGGTTTTGTAGATGTTTGGGCGGAGTAGTCATGTCCGAGAGATTCCCACGAAGAAGATTGAATGTGTCTGCAGCCCATGGCGTCACTGGTGGATTAGCTTGAATCGGCGGCGGTTCGTGGTGCGGCTTGAGTCGGCAGAGGCTCGTTGGTGTGACCGGGAGAATTCTGAGGCTTGGATCCAGAAGCGAAGATAACTCAGGCGCCCACTCGTAGTAACGGATTCCTGTGGACAGACGAAGAACAGAGACTTAGGCGAGAGCTTGACAGCAGTAGCTGTGAGCGAGGTGACCATACTAAGCACCATAGAGGAGCAACGATCTGGCACTGGAGACTGGTCCTGGATCCCCTTAAGAAGGCAGGCGGCTGATGAGGTGAGTGGACGCAGCTGTGATGAGTCAGGAGCCAAGCAGAGAGGGGAGGGGGAGGAGTCTGACAGAGGCACCATGACAAGCTCAACGAGACAAAATTAGCATTTGCTCCTCAATGCTTTTATACAGACGTAATTTATTGTAATAAAGAAAGGTTAACTAGTTTTTTTATTTTTTTGGCGGGAGAAAAAGTCTGAATGACGCCTTAAAAAGTCTCTTTTGTGATGCGTTTGAGCCTAAATAAAGCTTAAAATAAAATGAATTCCAAAAAAATGGCAGCCACACTCATGCACCGGCTAAAAACAGAAAGTGCTGACTCCTTCAAACTTTCTTGGACTGTGCTTATGAAGCCTTGCTTTCATCACCTTACATAATATTATTTAGAGCTTCTGGAGACAGTGCCAGCAGAGACGATGGGGACTTGGCTTTTCTTTTCCAGCAAATAAAACCCACAGAAATTTCTTTCAATCCCTTTGAGATTTGAACTCTTTTATTACAACTTGTTTAGATGACAGTATACCAGGGGCCTGTTTCAGAAAGGAGGTTCGACCAACTCTGAGGTTGAACTTGAACTCTGAGTTGGTCAATCGGGAGATTAACAACTCTGAGTTTTCTGTTTCAGAGAAGCTGATCCGCGTTAGATCAATCAACTCTGAGTGGACTGATTCGGAGGTGAGCGTGCGCACCGCGTCTATAAGAAGCCATTATCAATGGAGCGCAGATATCACGAGTCACCATGGCAACCGTGAAAAAAGGAGGTCTGCGTATTTTTCGCCAACTGAACTTGACGAGCTGCTGCAGAGTTACAGTGAATATGAGCACATATTCCAGAAGAAAAGCAACACAGCTGCATCTGCAAAACAGAGACAGTTAGCGTGGGAAAACATAGCTGCTCAAGTTAATGCCTAAGTTTGCATTTAAATCATTGTTATAAAATATTGGCTGTAATAACTTTTTAAATAGCGTACGGTGTGAAATAAAAAATGGGGATATTTAGGAGTACTTTTGAAGTGTTCTTCCTGGTGTAAATGCATGAAATGCTGCATAGTGTTCAGAACCAATCTGGGGGGGAAAATGCTTTAACGTCGGTAATGTTTAGAGGACTTTTTTGTTAACCTTCCCCTCTTGCAAACGTTGGTCAGTTTAATATTAATACATGCAATTGTGTTTTTAAAAGTGAACTTTTGTCTACTGTTGAACCTTTCGCTGCGCGAAGACTTCTCCTTTCTTTTCTCTCGTCTTTCCGACCGTGGTCAGAAGCGCAGGGGAGATTTCCTTCAGGGCCGAAGGGAATTCTCCTTCGGGGTTCACTTCCCGTTGGAAACCCTCAACCTCCAGAGCGGATTAAGAATGACTCCAAAACAGTTATTCTGGGAATGACACCTTCTCTTTATTAAACTAAGTGCTCCGTCCTCCGAACACACAATATATACAACGCACACACCTCTGCTCCGTCCCCCCCCCCCCATCTGCACCTGCAATCGCCCCTCCCCTTGTCTCCCGTGGATCGCACCCCGCTCAGCACACACACGCTGCAACACTACCCCTGTATTGATCAAGTGGTATAGGTTTATATGGGATTAAGAAAGTAAGCAGTGCTAGAAAATTGTGTTTCCAAAAAGTAATTGTTACATTAATCTAATCCAATGTCCCCGATTTCATTTTCATGTAGATGCAAGCCTGCAGGAATTAAAAGAACATGGCAGCAGTTAAAAGTGAATAAGAAATCGAGTCTTCTCAAAATCCTCGTACGAGGTAAATATAATTCTCTATGAATTAATGCAGCCTCCTCGTCTATTGGGTCCTCCAAAAAAGGACAAGCCATTCTTGTCACTTAGACCGTCTCTGTGTGACGGACATGTGGGCAATGAAGGTTAAAGCGAAAAATACGTCGTTCGTCTTTAAAAAGGGGAGGGGACCGGCAGAAACTTCGAGTTTGGAGAATAAAACCTGCTCCCGACCGGGTTAGGTTCACAGCATAAGTAACCATGGATACGGACTCCGAGTAGAAGTTACCTCTCTTTCAGAAACGGGTTTGACTTACTCTGCTTTCTCTGGTTTAACAAACCTCCCATTCTGAAACGGAAAACCCAGGGTTTCCCGGATTTCAGGGTTAATGCACTCAGAGTTTACACTTAACTTCCTTTCTGAAACAGGCCCCAGAGCTCCTCAGGTCGGGCTTATCCATGAGGCACTGGCTCCACTATATTTGGCCCAAAACTCAACTGCTTGACTTGTAGCACCTTGACGCCAGAATTTATTTTCTCGCTATGAAACAAAATAAAAAAAATTACTTATGTTTTTGCTTTCAAGTAGATGCTAAATTAAGGTAATTTCGGAGCCAAAGTGGTTAGATGTGCATTTGCATCAATAACGGGCCACCGGGTTCACTTCTTCAAACAGCAGTAACATATTGCCCCTGCAGTTTGCCTTATTTGTCAGTTTTTGTCATGCTTTTTGAATTTCTGATGGTCTTAAATTTCTTTCTTCAGAGTTTCTTCCAATCCTTTCCTGCTCTTTGAAATCAGGGAATCAATCACCTTAAAGTTCCAAAAGAAATCTTTTGTAACCCTTGTGTTATCCTAGGCACTTTAACATTGGGAGTTGGGTCATCTAGACCCACTAGACAGTGCTCTGAACCTTTTTTTTTTAATGATTTGTGATCTTCACTGGTGTCCATGGATTACATGAAATCTTTCCACCTTTATCATGTTAGGGAGAACATGTCAGTGTAAGGGTGAGGTCATCTAAGATAGAACAAGGGTTAAAACCGTTGTTTTAAACAGATTTGGTCTTTTTAAGCTTTTAACTAATTTACTATGTTTTCTTGTGTGATATTTAGAAATTATAATTTGATATCCTTTGTCTCTCATATCCTATCCCTGTAAAGCCCCTTACATCTAAGAATTGACAGAAAATTCTAATTTTTTGGGGGGAATTGAGATGTTTTTTAAAACTCTTTGATGAAACTGAATGGCCCAGGAGTGAACACAGTGGCGAGAAGTTGTTATCGTTTTATTTATTGATTGGTGGCTTGCAGGATCTCTGCAGCCCATTGATGAAGCTATCGGTATCCCTGCAGCTGTCCACTTCAATCCTTTCTTCCTCCACCATAGACAAGATCTCCAAGTCTGTGTGGCGTTTCCATCTGAAGAGGGCCAGTTTTTGGCATTTTCAACGTTCTTGTGCGAATATAACAGACTATTTTCATTTAACTTTGTTGCTTTGTATTAAAACATTTTACAATTACATTTTAGCAAGAATTTAATGCCTCCCATTGTGTCAAATATATATTTGGGAAATGGATTCCAGATATTGTCTTCACCTTTCAATAAATTACTTAACCACTTTATTTTAAAAGAGTTGTTTAAAGTTTCAAAGGTTAATACATCCATGCCCCCATGTTTTCTGGTGTTCGCAAAACATTTTTCCTTAAGTAATGACATTTTTTCCTCCAAATAAAATCAAATAATGTTTTGTTTAATAGGTTACAGATGTGTTTTGGCATTTCTAAAGACAGAGACACAGACAGATCTAGAGATTCCTTCAGCTTTAGATAACAGAATTTTACCGTTTAGAGAAAGATCTCTCATTAACCACATGTTATAAGGCGCAGTGGAGTTTAGAAACAAAGGATTTGTATGTTTGTGTCAGTGTGGGGGGGCTCGAAAATATTCTAATCTTCAGAAAGGGGGGCCCTGCAGAAAAAGTTTGGGAACCACTGACTTAATGTGACGAATGGACTTCTGGGTATGTGAATGAAAAGGAAAATAAAGTGGCTTTAATCTACACCAAACGTGTCTCTGAGCTCCTTATTTTACATATAAAATAAAGCTTTACAGAGACTGAACCCCGGAAAGCCGGCTACACTAACAATTCGATTTTGAGCCGCTAAAAGATTTGTTTTTTAAACCTAATAATAATCACAAAACCTTACACACCTTTCATCTTGAGCAAGGCTCATAGTCATAAATTTACTTTCCTAAGTCGTAGATTTATTACTTTAAAATGCGTAAATTTACAAGAGAAAAGTCCGAAATTTAACCGAATTTTAAAGTCATAAATACACGACTTGATTCTCATAATTTAACAGCTTTGACTTTTTTTCTCGAAATTCTTCCTTAAAAAAAAAAAGTTTATATACCGGCCCTAATACTCTGTAGTAGTTTCACCATAGAGTTATGAAATTAGCAAAAGGTGTTTACGATTTCATGGAAGAAGCCATTAAAAAAAAAGCGCTTTTACTGCCTCTAGTGGAATGATGATGAGCCACCAGGCAGATAAAAAGAAAATGGACCAGTTTGTAGAACAATGGGTTTTTAAGGAAAGTTTGGATCATGCTATTGACATAGTACTCTCAGAATATATTTCTTTTCTTTTCAAATATACTATCTGCTCGATCTATGTCAATGCATAGCCCTTAAAACAATTGTTTTTTGTGCTTAATGAAGCAGATTTGAACCAGCATCAAAACATGATTTAAGAACAAAGCGGTGTTACGAATAAAAAAATGTTGATTAAAAATGAGTCAAATCATTTTGAAAAGCAATAAGTGTCGCTATGATTTCTCTTAAACATGGGAATGAAGAAATAATCACAGCTTGGTTTGAATAGTCATCAAAGCTGAGATAAACAAAAAAAACCCGAGCAGGCTGTGATTTCTTTTACCTTAGCAGTGTGTTTCTTTCTTTAAATCAGTTTCATTCATTTTTAAAAAATAAATTATTGCTCAACAAAATAGCAATTAACACTTTTGCTTGAATGGTTTTATTAACATGAATCCAGCTGACATTGCACAACAGTGTCTGTAAATAGTGCACTTTGTATGATGAAATGCGTGACAACAAAACAACACAGACACTCGGCGTTAGGTATGTGTACTAATGCCAAAAAAATGGATCTAAATGTGGCGCTCTAGAAAATCTTTAGCTTAAAAAAGGCACTACTATGCAGACTTTTGTCTGTAATGTGTCGCCCTCCCAATGTGGGCAGTAGAAACAAACAAAAAAACCCATAAAATACTTCATTAATTAAAAGCCACATTCTGCATCTTTTTAGGGAACAAGTGAGAATTTCATGGCTAAGAGAGATTAACTTGTTTATTGTCACGCATCAAATCTGAGGATCAATTTAAAGCTTAAAAACTGAACATAAAGATTTCTTCAGATTATTTTCAGTGACACAAATAAAACTAAACAAACACAAAACAAATCTGTGGAATTCCTATATAAAAAAAAAAAGAAAACGTTAGGAGAACAAATGTTTGAGATGCAGAATCTGTGGAAAGCAGCATCAGTGATGAATCCTCACAGTGTACATGGAGTGTTTACCGCCTGGAGTGTCAGAATGCACACATGCAAGTGTGCTCCCATCTTCTTTCTACAGTCATCTTCAGTGAGGACGATCCTTCCAAAAGCTCAGCAGCACAAATGACAAATAAAGCCCGATTTGAATGGACATCAACACCATGAAATGCCGCGATGTCAACATTTCCAGCAGAAAGCGTGCAGCAGAGCAGTCGCCCTCATTTGCACCACAAAATAGTAAGTCATGAATGCCGTGGCACAAAGATGGCGCTCTGTCCTACAAGGTATTAAAACAGTTATCAGATGCAGGTGACCGACATGCTGCACGTCCCCCCTAACGTATGGTTGCATATGCAACCGACATGGGAATGTAAGAACGTGTTGAAGAAGAATACAGAGGAATAATGGGTTTAAAGTGACGGCAAAATACTGGTTCTCCGTTTGTGTACCCGTAAAACTCCGAGAGGCGATCTGACAAAAACGTCCGTCCAATGAGGTCGACTGAAACTTTACTAAATCCTTTTACTTTTTTTTTTTTTTTCCTCAACGTCACTGGATTTCATTGAGCTAGACTTACTGCTACTGCTGTTTCACATCTAAAGACAAACAGGAAGCAGTGCAGTGGTTACAAAGTGTGCAATTAAAAGCCTCTGAGGTGAAATGACGGCGAATGTTTAACTCAAACAGCGTTTTTGTCGTTTCGCCGAATGTCGGAGATCCATTTCTGCTTTGGCACTTTGTTGTACTGACCCACAAGCAGTGACAAAACCAGACAAAACAACAACTTACACCAAACGCCTCTGCAAATCATTTTGCTTCTGGCATAACACTAAAAAAAAAGACACAAATTCAATCATAAATAAGAAAAAGTTTCAACTTTGCAAACAAAACTCCAAAAGTTGCAGTTTTATCAATTGCTGTTCTCTCTCAAATCAAGCTTAAGCTGTTGACAGTGCAAACAGACGCCATGTGCTCATAATGAGACATGAGAGGTGTGTGTGGGTGTGTGTGTGTGTGAGGGGGGAGGTTATCAGGTGTGATTTATCATTACCTGGAAGCAGCTGTTAAAGCGTGCGGCACTCACACCTGCCAGCTTCCTCGCCGTCTTGAGCGGAAATTCTGCTTGGTGACAGTTTGGTGGAAAGCATCCAGTTCTTAAAATACCGACGTCATCGGCTCCGGGATTTGGGAGAGCCGAGTGACTTATGTGGAACTGACATGTCAGAATGTGATTTTACACTAAATCAGACCCGTTTTTCTAAAGAACATTTTAAAGCTCTAAAGACTTTTAAAAAAGTCAAGACAGTCAAAAAAAACTGGGGGGTGTTTTTGTGATTAGATTCTTAAAGAACACAAATCCTAAAATCTACTGAACTGTTCTTAAAAAAAAGAAAAAAAAAAGACAAATCACCTTTACATTAGGTTAAGCTTCATCTAGCAAACAGAAAATAGGGGAGTAACTTTATGCAGCTTAATAGTGTGAGTGATATATAAATATAAATCAAGAGACAGGAGTAATGTTGGTAAAAATGTGCATTAGTATCATTATGGATTTAAAGACGAGACCTTCGGTGGTGAGAAGTGTAACGTTGACTCAGTAAATGGGACTTTACACTTGTAGCAGCTCAAACTTCCAGTACGATTTGGGAAAGTGGTGTCCACTTCACACGTGTAACAAAGGCACACAGCATACTAATGCGTATTTTAAAAAAAAAATCAAACCATATGGTAAGACAGTTTTTTTTTCCTTTCTTTTTTTGACAGATTAGTTAGAAAAAAAAACCCCCAGAAGTCACAGGACGAGCGTTCGTGCTGCTTTCTGAGGTTTACTATATAAGGCAAAGTAGAATCTGGTGATGTTTACCAGCTGCGTTTCGAGAGGCGAGCACCGTTTGCTCTTCATGGAAGACGCATCATGGAGACTCACCTGCATTTTTCTGTTTTGGATTTTTTTTTTCTGTTCCAAAGCACTTGAACAAAAAGCTCTTCAGTGGTCAATGTCCTCAAACATGTTTTCTGCAAACAGATGAGCGGAAGGTGCGTTCTGTGTTAGGCGACGAGAGTACTTGAGCTGGAGAACGTCTCCTACTTCACTGATAGCACTCAGCGCCTGTGAGAAGATTCAAGAAAAAAATAAAAGGTTAAAAAGAAAGAGCTTCATTAGAAAAATCATCAGGCAAGGATGATTTAGGATGTATTCAGACTGGAGGAATCCTTTGTTTTGGATCGAGTCCCGAACCTTGCATTTGGTCTGTATTCAGACCGGCATCCAGCGGCCCATTCTGTAAGGGACCAAAGCTTGTAAAAGAAACCAAAAGATCTCTTCAGTCATTGGCCTGGAACTACGAGGGCGGGCCAAAACAATAACACAAAGATGGACGTGCTGCACTTTACAATCCTTATAGTGACAGCCACCCTCATAGCTATGATGCTCCAAAGCAGGGGTGCTCAATACGTCGATCGTGATCGACCGGTCCATCTTCAAAGACGTAAGGGTAGCAAAGATAAATAACCATAAAAATAAAAATATATTTCTGAAAAATCCGTCAGCGAATCAAAATCCTCACAGAGGAGTATGTGACTTGATTGACGTGAAGAACGGCCCATCGAATATCCTCTGATACATAGGTCACTGTCTGTCATCAGAAAGTCGCTACCTGCCCCCCGGCACGTCAAGTCCCTGGGAGAAGACCACTCCGGCCCACTGGGGTGTTTATTGAGGCCCGGATTGCTCCTCGAGCGCTGCCCACGGAGCCAGCAGCACTTTAGAATTGCCATGGTCCCTCCGTTGCACGGTTTACAGCAGAGCATGAAATATGAGGGTCACCGTTTTCTGTTTTTGTAATAAAACGCCTCATCTGTTAATACGAAAGTATCTCCTCACATAGATTTGTGTACTCTTACTGTGTAGTTTTTGAATTATCAGTACATTAACAATTTTATGAACTAATAGTTCATTTTAATATCAAAAGTAGCTGACATGCCAAAAAAGTGTGGGCACCCCTGCTCTAAAGGGTTGAGGTCAGCCAATGAGGCAGAGGTACAGTTGCAAGAAAAAGTATGTGAAGCCTATGGGATTACTTTGATTTCGGCACAAATTTATCATAAAATCCAAATGACGTCACCAGATATACTGTCTGGTGAAGAAGAAGTTTCAGCTAAAGACTTGCAGAAATCTCTGGCACAGTCTAATATTTTTGTAGACAAATCTACAATAAGAAAAACATGAAGCAAGAATAGAGTTCATGGAAGGACGCCAAGGAGGAAGCCATTGCTTTCCCAAAAAAAAAAAAACCCATTGCTGCATGACTGAAATTTGCAAAACAATACCTGGATGTTCCTCAGCACTACTGGCAAAATATTTTTTGGAGGGATTAAACTAAACTTGAGTTGTTTAGAGGGAACACACAACGTTACGGGGCGTTGGGGGCTCTTTGCTGCCTCAGGGCCTGCAGTCATCCATGGAAAAATGTAGTCCCAAGTTTATCAAATCATTTTGCAGGGGAACTTATATGTCAATATGTCTAATTATCCTACATTAGAAAAAAAATCCAATCAAAACTCAAGCTGAAGCTCAACAAAGGATGGGTGATGCAACAGCACAACGACCCCAAGCATAGAAGTAAATCAACAACAGAATGGCTTAAACAGCAGAGAATACGACTTTGGGAGTCGCCCAGGCAAAGTCCTGACCTCAACCTGATTGAGATGCCGTGGTGTGACCTCAAGAGACCAATTCACACCAGACATCCTAAGAATATCACTGAAGTAAAACGGTTCTGCTCAGAGGAATGGTTAAAATGTCCTCCTGATTATTGTGCAGGTCTGATCTCCAACTTCTGCTGCCCGGTGGTAGGGGACCACTGATCTGGAGCAAATATTTAATAGCCACTGACTGTATATGACAACTGGACTGAGGGTGACGCCGTCCGTAGAAAATGGCTCCAATCGAAAGAGGGCAATTGAGTTGCCATTTTTTCACAATGTGAGCGACCTTGGGAGCATTTCAGGCAGACTACTCTAGCTTGGCTTTACTTTGGTTACTCCCCTAGGGCGGTTCAGTTATTCAACTCACCTGTTCAGCGTCCTATTTAAGTCCAGGTGTGTAAGTTGTTCATTCTCTTCCTTTACCGCAGCGCTACGTTCATTGCCCCAGCTTCCACCTGTTCCACTGTTAGGGGTAGTTATTACCCTAAGGTTTTATGGAAAATTTGTTTTATGGAATTGTACGGAGCCTTCTGCCAAGAATGTGAAATGCCAATTATAAAGGAATGTGAAAATAAATATATTTTACTGCACGAGTTGTCTGACTGAAATGGACGTTTGTACAAAAAAATTAGAAATGGTAAGACCATATTCAAAAGAGGTAGCAGAACGGTGAATCTGACAAATTTGGGATTTTGGCTCCTTGGAACTAGCAGGTACTTCCTGTTTGGAACGCCAGCAGGGAGGGGTCACTCAGTTCAGTTCTAATATACAGTCAATGTTGGCAACATGGCATCAAAAAGATGAACTCTGTAAAAAGAACCACGCATATTTTAACATCATTACTTCAACAAAGTGACAGAACTTAAACCTAACTTCTCCTGAACGTGGCTAAAGATTGGAGCAGCACATTGGACTGGCAGTGGAGCTTCAATGGTTCATTATTCATAGCATGAATAGCTGATAAAATAAAATGGTTTGGTTCACATAGAGCAGAACTTTAGAAAGCCTGAAACTGCAGACTGTCATCTTTCTCCCAATTCCGTGGACAGGAATGCTCAGTTTGCTTATGCACATCCTAAGAAGAGATTTTTTTCCCCACTGCAGAACCTCATTCCTTTTAAATTCTTGCTTTTCTGACAGAGCTTGAGCGATTCATAAAGATCATTTAAAGTTTTTTTTTTTTTTTAAGGTTTGGCTACTTGAAAAACGGACAAAAGAGCGCCAAAAATGAAAGGCTTAGGGTTATTGTGTTTGTGTCGATGAGGATAAGTGTCAAGCTCACAGCTGGATGAAAGAAACGACAAAGGTAAGAAGACACTTCAAAGGGGGAGCCGGCCATGCCGAGAGGAGGGCTAACACAGACGTTCCGCCGCCGTGACAGATGAAAGCGTACAGCAACGGAACACGCCACGGCGTCTTGTGAGGAAGAAAATGAAGACGAGTGGAGGACGCCTTCAGATGTTGCAGCTCTCGTCGACCCTGTCTGAGCCCACACCCCGAGCCCGGGGTGGGGAGACCTGACAAAGCCGACGTTTTCATTTGGACGGCAAAAAGAGAGGTTTCATTTACGCAGCCAGCGAGCGGGAAAGAAGTAATCAGTCCGAACATAATTAGGGTGACACGTGTTTGACTGTAAACAAAGACGCAGTTCAAGATGAGGAGCTCTTTGAAGAACTTCAAAGCCAGACGACAATAAACCTCTGGGTGATGGGTTTCGACAGCCCTGCCAAACAACCCAGCCGTCCTTAAACCTTAACGGCCAGTCGGGATTTACAACAATTCAATCTGAAGCTGAACTGACTCAGATGATCCTGAAGAATCAAAGTCTGAAACATAAAAACCAGGAAGGTCTGCAACAAAGGAGGCGGTGGAGACTGTCTGAATTGATGTGTGGCCAAGCTGTTCGCCCAGCACACCCTGAGGAGATCCCAATGACACGCTCGGCTTTACTGTGGGCGCAACGCTCTTGATGTAGTGCACGGTAAGCCGCAGAGGCTTGGTTGGTTAAACATTTCCAGAACAAAATGCAGGATCTGAGGCAAAGGATGTGTTCAGACTGGACACGTTTGGTTCGTGTAACCCTTGTGCTATTCAAGGGAAACTGAACATTGGGAGTGGGGTCATCTGGACTTGTGCACTGAACAAGCCTGTCCTGTGGGGTCCAGATGACCCAACGTTAACGTGCCTCCAAGGCACTGAACCTTTGTTCTTCAATGATTTGTGATCTTCACTGGTGTCCATGGATTACATGAAATCTTTCCACCTTTATCCACCTTTGTCATGGTAGGGAGAACCCGTCAATGTAAGGGTGGGGTCATCTAGACCAGTGGTCCCCAACCTTTTTAACGCCTATGACGAAGGGGCAACAGAAACGTAACAAGACAAACCCTGAGCTTTTATTTTGACATACATGACATTGTACATCGCACAGGTATCATCATCCTCTCCCCTTAACACACTCGTGGAGCAAAAAGGAAGTACTGTCTATTAAATGTATTTTTTTCCATCTTTTTTTTCGCGGAAGTAGAAGGCTCCTCTTCTGTCTCCTGGCTGGGGCTTTTCCACTTGGCAAAGAAACTTTCCAACGACGTTTGTTTTTTACTCATTTTGCAAGTTCTTTGGTTTTATTTTAGTGGTATCCTATCACGTGACCGAGAAGAGCACCTTGGCCTGCGTCAAGAGTGACACAGACGGATGTACCAGAGAATCGGGCAATTTTTCTAAATAAAACATCTTTCAGATTCTGAAATAAGTAAAACGGAAGTCATGTAAGTTATTTATTCTTTCTCTGCGGCCCAGTACCAAGTGACCCGCCCGGGGGTTGGGGACCATTGATCTACACCCCATCAGAGAGCACAAGGGTTTTAAAGTGAACCAGAGTTCGCTTTTCCCCGATAATCCGGAACAACGTCTTAATACACCCAAGCAGACCCTGGTCCCGGACCAGTATCCGCTCTCTGACCCATCTTTGGATGTGGTCTCAGTTTGTTTCCAATCGGACTGAGCTTTGGTTCGCTCTAATAGATTCCTAAGTCTTAATACGTCCTCGGAGCGGAACAAGTGGACCAAAACGGCCACTGTAGCCGGTGGTCACCCGATCTAAACATGTGTCTGCATGCTTTTCCGTGTAACGTTACGCAGCACACGCTGCCGTGAGGGTTGAATCAAAGGGCCACATTTCATCACAGTCATCACAATAGTGGGAGTTTAATGTTCAAGTCGTCTTTCCCCCTCAGGACTCGGCCTGTCTGTGGAAGTATCTGCTCACCGTGTCCAGGATTTCTTTCGAGTGAGCAGCGGAAATGCAGAAGCGTGCCCGCGACTCGACGAGGCTGGTAGCAGGAAAGCCCACGACCACCACGCCGATGTTCTTCTTCAGCATCTCCCTGCCAAAGGCACTGATGGAGACAGCAAGGAGGAAGCATGACATCAGGCTGGTTTCCAGCAAAAAAGTTGGTTTGTTGAGTTGTTAGGCTGGCCTTTCACAAACAGAGATGAAGGATCTTACAGTGGTGCACACTCAGACTCACCCTATCTTGGCGGGCATATAGAGCATCATGGGAATGACGGGAGAGTCATCGTTGCCGTAGATGATGAAGCCCATTTCTCGAAGCCTCCTGCGGAAGTAGGTGGTGTTCTCTGCCAGCTGCTGCAGACGTTTGCAGCCTGTGCAGCAAATGTTCAGTCAGAGGAACTCAATTACTGACTGCACCATTCATACGAACAAACTGTTGTTGTTTTCCTTTAACAAATTCACGTCGACCTTCTTAAGTGTCCATGTTGGTTTATCTCTGAGAATCACTGCCGGTTATAGCCAATCAAAACCAATTATGGTCGACAACATTTTTTTTCACAAAACATAGGTTTCAAACAAGTGGAAGTTGCTTTTTGATTGTATGGACAAAAGAAATACTAATAAAAGAAACTCCATCAATTGATTTTTATGAATTTATACAGAATCTTGTGATCAAATGAACTCAAAAGACTTAAGAAAACATGAGTGAAGGGGTATTCAGTATCACACTGAACAACATTTTTGCATGAACTCCTCTGTCATGTAAAGATTAAAAGCCAGTATGCTTCCTATGAATGTTTGCATTTGTTATTTTTTGAAGGAAAAACTATTTTGAGGTCGATTTCTCAGATGAAAGAGGAAGCAGGTGAAGATTTCTGTGGGAAAATGTGTGAAGGTTTCAGCATGAAGACACCTGGGGGATCTCTAGTTTAGTTCATCTGAAATGCAATTTCCTTCTCCCACGGGAGAGCGGGAGATCGACTGCGTTTCTCTGAAAGGCGCCGTTCACATCAAACGAGGCGCAACACGCTGTGAGTGAGCTCACAAAATGCTGTTCACCGCCACAGAAAGAAACGCTGCACAAGGAGGGAAAGCCGTGCAATAAAATGCATTCAATTTAAAAATGTAAAATTTAATTGCATGATGTTTGTTTCAAAGAGAAAAAAAAAATCATTGAAAAGGAAGGAAAACTGTAAATGAGGCCGTTTTAATTAACTAGAATATTTAAATTAATACTGTTTAAACTTAATAAAAGCTTTTCAATTATAGATATCTTTTTTATATTTTTTTAGATTTATATATTTATATTTGTTAATGAAACATCCACGGTTAAATGGCATCTATTGACAAGCCATGATTTTAGTAGTTTGCACTGCCCCCTGGTGTCCAATGATGACAATTACAGCATATGTAATTAGGCTGTTTAACAATTTTTTAAAATTTGTTTTTAGGTAAAAGAAAAGTTTCTCTCAAGAGATGAGGTCAGAAAAACCTATATGGCATTTTAAAAAATAGGAATGTGTTATTTCATATAAATTGTTGAATTTATACATCTATTGCTCAGACTTTCTTGATTTTTGATCAAAGGTTGTTCTATGTTTGTAATTTTATGTCTCCATAAGGAATGTGTTAAACCTTTGGGAGCTTTAAGTGCTGCGCTACCATGTTTCCATGGAAACCAAGACCAGAAAACCACAAGGACTTGCGTATTTAAAAATAGGGCCACTCTGGGGGCTCCATCACTCTGGGTTTGCTAAAACAGTCGGCATCAATGCTGGTTCTTAAAAAGTGTGTTCTGGGAAAGCAGACAAGACATAGAACCAAAAAATATCTCAAACGTTTCAACAAAGATTTGGAAGAATGCTCAATCTGAACTTGCCTATGGATGTTCCATCATCTCCCATAATGCACTTCATAGAAGTGATGATTTGCTCCACCACAGGAGGAGACATGGAGGCAGCATAAACGGCGCTGTGGGAGTGGGACCGCAGGTACTCGATGAGCTCCTGCAGACACACCGGAGATGTGACTAAATGAAATAAAAAACAGATTTAATAACAGAAAACAGGAAGAAAAAAAAAAAGAAGCACTGCTGTGACAGATTCTGACGAAATGTCAATCAAAGCGGATACCCTGAGAACAGAGCAGACCGGCCTACTTTTGATTAAATTCTGCTTTTGAGACTCCGCACGGGAGCTTTTCGGAAAAATATGAGCAACACATCTCACTCTGCTGGGAAAAATCTGCACGTAAATGATCTGTAAACCCATCCACTTTTTTTTGGTTATTTTTTTTACCCTTTTCCCAGCGATGTAACCCCCAGCAGCCCCGAAACTCTTGGTGAAGGTGCCCATCAACACATCCACATCACGGGGGTCAAGGTCAAAGTAATCCACCACGCCTCTGCCCCTGTGACCCAGGGCGCCGATGCTGTGGGCCTCGTCCAGGTAAAGGTAGGCTTTGTACCGCTTCTTCAGAGCGATGACCTCGGGCAGGCGCACTATACTGCCCTCCATGCTGCAGACAGAAGAACACAACAAAGTTCTGACTACTTAGGTTCTTCTATTATCAGACACGGTTGTGCTTTTTCACATACCTGGATCCCGGACGAGCCCCCAGGTATGTGAAAAAGCACAACCGTGTCTAATAATAGAAGAACCTAAGAAGTCAGTTAACATATACAGACACTATGAACGTCATTAAACAAAGTTCTGTTCAACCTGAAACCAGGAAACTCAATACACGCGTAAAAAATCTTCAGATATTAAGAGTCCTCATTTTCAGTAATGTGACTTTTGCAGGCCATTCATTCATTCAATCTTAAACTGATTCAAATAAAATAAGAGTTACTTGTGTCATATTTGAATACTCAGCTAAACCTCATAGTAAAATGCAACAAAAGAATTCAGCAAGTTTATCAAATATTTCACGACTATTTCAGCTGTGAAACTAGATTGTTGAACGATTTTAAAGCAGGCAGACCTAAACAGCAAAAATCTAAGGGCAAATGTTGAAACAACACCTGTAGATGCCCTCCACCACGATCAGGATCTTCTTCCACGGCCTGTGGGTCCGGGGCTGACCATAGATGATGGCTTCACTCAGCAACTTTTCAAGGCACTGCATATCTGAGGGCAGGAACCGTCACATGGAAAAGTCAGGGGTGGAGCAGATAATAAAGGCAAAATGTATGTTGTTTTCGGTTTGTGCCAGAGCAACTGAATGAATACATAATCACAGCATGCTTGATCAAGTTTACAGAAAAATATTTTCATGTTTAGAAGTTTTGTAACTACACAAAAAAAGTCAACACACTAAAGTTTTATGCGTTTTTCTTTTGCCTAAATCAAAAATTCTCCTTTAACAACAATGTTTGATGTATTTTTGGGTCATTAAATTGTTTCATTTTAGTTAAAAAAGTCTGTTGGACAATTGACCTTAATGCTGGTTCTTTCATTTTGTTATTACTTTTATTTAAACCTAACTTCTAATTTTCCTAAGTTGCTTGAAGTCTGAAATTGAATTTGTCCTTCATTCAGACATTATTAGAAAACAGCTGTTGGAGTTAGAAAGACGACTCAGAAACTGGAATCTTTGGCCATTTATGACTCCTTTGATCAAAACAAACCTTCAAGGACAACTAAACTGTAACATCAAGAACAACTTTAAGAACAGAGACTGTGTCCGAATAACAATAAACTAGATAGTGCGGCACTGTGTAGCGCCGTGAATTTTAAAAGGAATTCGGACACCATGATCACTCCTTTTGTTTTTGTTTTTTAACAGCGGATATGACGTCATTGGTTTCACGAAGTTAAAATCCAATTAAAATGAGCGTTTTGCAACAATTATGTATGAGTCGACTGCCTTCTGAAGATAAAAACGTTGATGGTTTGTCAAAAAAAAAAACAACCATTTAAATACATTTTTTTGATGTTCCTGCGCAATGCATTGTGGTCTATATTCGCAGATCTTGTGAGCATCGATGCACACTGGTTTTTCGCAGAGACTTCTGATAAATTTCCAGGGCACTTGATTTTGGAATTGTAGATTCAAACAGCTCTACAAAATGGCGAAGGCACAATATAGTGCACTATATAGGGGTGAGGGTTGTTCCATGTTTGCGTTTGTTGTGCCTTATGACAGCAGCGCAGTAAAAGATGTTGTCACATTAACCCAATGCATCATGGGAGATGTAGTACAAAAATAATGGCACTGACTTGTGTCTTTAAGTTTCGACATTTTATGCAGTTCTGACAGCGGATCCTACTGGAAGCTGCATCCTTCAATGAGCCGCAGGGTTGAAAGCGTGTAACAAAAGTAGCGGCTTATAACCTGGAAATTATGGTAGGTAAAAAACACTGCTCTAACAAAAGCAGTTTGTTTTTGTCAAAATCGTGCCAAAATTGTGCATACATTCATAGAAAAATATGAAAAAAGCATTCATTTAAAAAAAAAAAAAAAAACAACAACAACAACAAAAGAGGAGAACTCAGAAGTAATAGTGGGAGAGAAATGTTTGTGACTCACTGTTGTGCTTAAAGACTCTGATGGTGGCCCCAGAGAGTCGGGCTCCCAGAACCAGAGAAGTATGGTTCAGTTCATCACTCAGAATGAGACATCCCTGCAAAGAACGGACCATGGAAGTGACCGACAGGATTTGATTGTTTTTTTTTTTTTTTTTAATCCATCTCCATCCACAGATGACATGCTAAAAATGTAGCTTTGAAAAAAATCCTCGTTTCCTGAGTTTATGGTTGAAATTGTGTCACATTTCAGAAACAAAATTTAAAAAAACCTTTTGCTTTCAACAGCTGAACCCAAAACATACAGAAATATTGTTATCATTGCAGACTTATCGCAGCTCTTTGTTTTCTATCCCCAAACTTGTGGAAGCTGCTTCCTGCTGATATGACTGAACAGTGCTTTTTCCATCTGTGGGTTTGGTGAGGCTGCAGAGTCCTGATAACAGCGGGCTCTGGTTTGTTTTTCTAACTACCTGCTCGTATGTTATTTAGATGAAAAAAAAAAAGGTCTACTCCATTCTTTGTTTTATCTAATACTGCATTCACACCGGATACGATTGCGCATCAAATTAACTGCTCGACGCTTTGACGGCCCGGCCGCGGAGCAACCGCCACCGTTTTTCTGGACTTTATGGAAATCCTGGATGATGTTCAGCGAGTAGCTTGGGTTTATGTGTTTCGGAAAGCTCATGGAGCTGGAGCCATCGCAGCCGATATGACGGCACCGCTCTCCGTCTGCCGGGCAGACAACCGCCCGCGGGGACAGTATAGGGGCGCTTGATCCTCTTCTTCTGCTTGCTCGCTCGCTTTGCTGAGTTGCCAGAGGTTGTCCAGGTTACTGTTGGCTGAGGGCGGGAAAGGTCGCCAGCTTGTTAAAGAGTCCATGGAGCTGGAGCTGGCGAATGTCGCCGCCCAGAGTCTGTCCAGGGCGCATCCCACTTTTGCCCAGCAGTCACCGGGACAGCCTCCAGCAACCCCGCATCCCCTGCGGGTTAAGAAAATGGATGGACGTTCAAGATGAAAATCCTCGCATCGAGCAGCCATTTTGGATTTACTTTTCTTCCCTTTGACCGAGTCACTGAAAACATTATCTGTCCAAAGTTCAATCCCTGATTGGTTGACACGCTCGCCACGCCTGACGCCCAAATCAGATCACGACTGTACTTTGACTTAACATTTTGAGGAAGACAATATGTATCTCTCCACAGCGTAAAGGAAAACACTTGATGGAAGATTCCGGACCTTTCCAACCAGTGCTGGTATGTTCATGGAGTTGGTGGCAAAGCCCATTCCGAACGCCATGGCCGACTCCACCCCCAGAAACTTGGCCACCTGTTTCTCCATCTCCTCATGCTTGTCCAGGTTTCCTAAAATCATAGAGTGCATCTCAATAACCAAAACTTTCAAAGTATAACAGATTTTATGAAATATTAGACGAGTTCATAAAAGGTTTTGAAGTTACAAATATTTCTTTTCAAGTTCTTATTTACAAATCGTAGAAAACGTTTATTGATAGCTGAGCCTCAACTCAGGCACAGATTAATGGTAAGGAAACCTTTCAGGCCACGCCCCTTCAAGGTTCAATCTACAGCAAAGAGGGGATTTCTTAACCTAAAAAAAAGCCATTTTGAAAAACCACATTCTGTTTTTCAATGGTTAATTTTCTTTTTTGTTTAAAAAAGTTTTTAAAACAAAATTAAATTAAAGCTAAACCAAATAGCAGCAGATTTCTGTGAGAGTTTTGGGGGCTTGAATTAAAACACCTTAGAAATAAGGAATTGAATGAAAAAACCCTACTATTATAATTTACGTCACTAAGAATTATTAAAACCTCAAAGGTTTTTTCCCCACAGTAAACCTAAAGGCCTGTACACTTTCTTAACTCTTATTGAATAACCAAGTCTTTTATTATTTTTAAATCCCAAAATAATACAGCAAACAGAAGAAAAATACAACATAAACACCGTTTCCATAGGGATTTACAATTTGGGCCATTAGAAAACATTCGCAGTTCATGAAATGAAATTTAAGATTCTACTGTGCAGTTTTTTATTTATTTAGCAAAAATGTGTTATAATTATGAATATCATGTTAGAATGCTCTCCATTAATATTTTAATCTTAAAGCAAAAAAAATATTTATTCTGCAATTCCAATTTTTAAATAAAACTCAATTCTCAATGTTCTAATTTTAAATTATTATTACTTTTTCTTTAAACTTTGTGACTATGATATTGTAATAACTAGTTACTCCCTTTAAAAACAGTCTAAGGTGTCTGATTTAAAGTGAAAGAACTCAATCACAAATTATTTTTGTTAGAAAAAACAACTTGTTGTTGAATCCTAATGTGTTTTAAGCATTAGAATTTAGGTCTTCTGTTTCATGCAGATAAAGCTGCTTGCTGTTGAGTAAACCATATTTATTTCCACATCTCACTAGAGGGAGCCTGCAGACCTTTAAGACCCACTCTGATGAAAGTTGTACGTTTGGTGTTTTCAACATGTTCTTACAGCATTTCTGAGTATTTCTTTATTCAAATTGTGGAGAATCAGAAGCAGATTTGAAACACCGATGGGGGGCCAAAGTCTCCCCACTCCGCTCCGTTCTGATGCATCCGCTTGCAGGTAATTTAGGCCATGTACGTCTTTGTTTTCCTCAATGGATTCCTCCAACATTGCTGGTTATTTTGGATGCACCACTAATGTTAGGGTGGGGTTTAAGGGGCTGTAAGCTAGCAGGGGAGAGTGTAAACAGATAGATGATGGGATATCAGCAGAGGCTTACTTCCGTGCACACAGTCCTGCCCACAACTCAGAGGAGAGTTTCTGATGAACTCCTGCTGCTCTGCAGAAACTTATTAAAACAAAGTCACATGTGCATTTTTTCAGGATAAATGCACATTTTTTAAAAGGATTTGATCATTTTAAATGATTGATCGATTGATTGGGTTTATTTCAAGCATCAACTGTGACGGTATAAGAAAAAATAAATAAATACGTAAAACATTTTTTTAAAATCAGGGATTTATGAAACTCATTACAGAAATACTGACATGGGTTAATTAAATAAAGAAAAACCAACAGAAACAAAGACACTAAAGTCACATTTGATTAATTCAATATAGCGATTATTAAATTAAATAGGGTCGAGTAGAGTTTGATTTATTGCTTGGAAAGTAGTGGGAAGAAGCAAACTTATATAATCCCACCCCTACTGAGTTATTTAATTTTATAGTTTTCATAATCTGTTTCTGATCTGATAAAGTGCTGATTTTTTCCAAGTGTTTATGGATTATCCTATGAAAGAATTCTTTCTTTTCAGTAAAAATTAATGATTCACACTTTAGGTAACTGATATGCAATAATCTTTGATTAACCTTAGAACACAATAATCCCTGTTACACATTAAGATCAATAATACTTTACCAAAAGAAGTACTTAATGTTTTTACTGGCACAGCTACTGGGCCAGCTGTAATTAAAACTGGAAGTGTGGCCTTTTACCACACACTTGTGGTTTGTTTTAGCAGAATTCCCATTTAGAGTTGTTTAAGTTCCACAGTGTCTGCACACAGACGATGCAAGTGTGTGTTTGTGCGTTTTATACCAATTTCCTGCCTGGTGCTGGCGACTCCGATGCCGTATGTCCGGACGACCTGGGCTGCAGAGTCAGCACACGGCCCAGTATTCTCAGCGAAGCCCAAGTAATTATAGGAGCCCAAGTTAATCACATCCTTCACTGTGCGACCCGTGTACCTGAGAGACAGAGAGGAGGCGGTATGAAAGACAGGATCACTGACAGGAAGGGGATGGGATCATTATTAGTATTGACTGATAAATTTTCAAAAATAAACTTGGAACCCGAGGTGCACGGTTTAGTTGGTTTAACGTATTTCTCGAAGTATAAGTCGCAGGTTTTTTTCCATAGTTTGGCCGGGGTGTGAACTATACTCAGGTGTGACTTCATGTGAGTTTTTAAAAGTAAATATCAGGGTGGGGGCCACTGCAGGTGTGTGTATCAGTTTTTGCTCCTAACAGCAAAGCAAAGGAAAAAGAAGCACCACTCAGTCTCCCTCCGGGCTTGGGAGAATTGTTCAGAAGTGATAGAGACAGTAAAAATTCAGCGGTTTTTGCGATTTAAAATGATATAAAGTTTAGTGGACTTGTCAGCATGTTCTTCCTAATAATTGTTTACATGTTGAGCTAATTACTGATTTTTTATGATTGGACTTTCAAGTTGAAATGTCCATTCTTGTTCCGGCCTTTTGGTAAAGTTCTCCCAAAAGTGCGACTTATGTAAGGGTTAATGGCCGACGAAATGCGCGTTATTACTTTTTAACGCACGCCGTGGAAGCCTGAACCGTCCGACGCGAAGTGCGTTAAAAAGTAATAACGCACACTTCGAAGGCCATAAACCCGCTTATACCATGGTCAGTTACAAAAGAAATACATATTAACCAGGTTTTAGTCCTTAATGCTTGTTTTTTTTCTGATTTGGATTGCTTTTCTCACAAAAAGCAGACAATATGTTACATGATGCAGCACATCGCGCCGCATCACGTAACAGCACGTGATGGCACGTTGCGCAGCACCACCGCTGCAGTCAAGATTTGGCGATATATATATATATATATATATGCTGATTGTAACGATGGGTTGAATAAAACATCAGTTCAGAGAGAAAGTTCACCTCTTACCGCTTGTTTTTGTCCAGATGATGAAGCAAAAGGTTGTTTTAAAGAAGCCGGCGCAGTGATACAAAACATTTAGGCTAGGTGACCGGAACTTCTTTTTTCACCGTGCGGTTATCAGGTTTTAATGCACACCCAGCAGCCAATCAGAATCGAGTATTCAACCGGACCATGGTATAAACATGATTATTTTATGCAATAAATCCTTATTGGTTTTTTTTTTGTCATTTTTTACTGTTCACCACCTTAGTTTGATAGTTTTAATCAGACTACTGATGCTTAGGTACCAAAGACACCAAGGTGAGCTTCAGCATTCAGAGACAGTGTAAAGATATACAGGAATTTCACCGCTGTTATTAGTCAGCTTTGTTGGAACAAAAGTAAAGGAACGCCCTTCCATGCAGGCATGGTGATGATCTGCACTTAACGTCTATTTTGCTGTTTTAGCCACTCCCAGTATTTTTAGGAGAAACTGCATGCGTGACCAAATCTGCTGTCAACACCAAAACTGAGAAAGGTAGGTTAAGGCCAAATCCGAATTCTTCCCCTTTACCTCCAATTTAAGCTATTTGAATCGATACTTGAAAAGGTTAAGGACCCATTCTGATGAAAATGGGGATTCTAACTAGTTAATTTTGGCATTTTTCTGATGATGGAGGACAAATATAAAGAAAATTAAGCTTAAAATGGTATTTCTGATTAATTCTTTATTCTATCAGGGGCAGACGAAAAATTGCTGCTGGAAAAAGTCAATTTGTGACGTAGGAAATCCACCGGGCGGGTCGCAAGCTACCTGGTCTGAACACTCAGCAACGGGGGAAAAATTGTTCTGTGGCAACCATACTGCCCACAACTCTGAGCTGAATTTCTTGTGAACTAGTGCTGCCCTGCAGAAACTATGTCCATGAAAAATTACAGTTTTTTAAATTTTGACTAAAATTTAAAAAAAATCCTAATTAAAAGACCTTTGAAAATAGATCAAAAGATGATCTGAGTGGGTAAGAAATCACTAAACTAGCCTAAACTACCATTTAAATCAGAAAAACAAAGAATGGAGCTGATGTAACTGATGTGGTGGAATCCGCAGCATCAGACCTGCTCAACAGAACAGTGGAGTTTTTAGTCTCTACAGAAAGAAAACATCCAGTGAGGAGCAGTTTAGAAGAACAGCCTCTGAATCTCAGAGTGAAACTCCTGAAAGGCGTGGTGCATGGAGCCCAGCAGCACAAAGCTCCCTCTGCATTCGATATGAAGCACTCCCATTTGCAGGAATGCTGCAGAGAGTCAAATGTTTACTGCACTTTCAGCTAAGCAGACGGAAGAGTTGACAGTAACTGCAGCGTGGATGTAAACACAGACCCACAGGAATTCCCAGAAAGTTCCTCATCATCTCATCTGTCACCTAAATTCTTAGATATAATTTAAAAAAAAAAAAGCTGAAATGATCACGTCAGGACCACCTACAGAGAACCGTTTTTTGTTTGGGGCCTGTCAAACCGTTGAGATCTTAATCTGTGAGCAGTTCAGATGTTGAATCCCAGATGCTCTTGGTCATAACAGTTTTTCTTAATGCTGTCACCAATGTTATCAACAAAGGATTATGAGAACCCTAAACATTTGTTTTAAAGACTGCAAGTTCATCGGAACAGGAAAGGAAAGTCATTTGGATCTCTGTGGCATCCCAACTTTTAAACTATTTAGTCTTTTTTTCCCCCCCAAATCTATCAGATATTTTCCATTTCAAGTGTAGGATTTGAGGAATCAGAATTTGCGTAGTGTAAACTCCATCTTTTGAACCTCTTAAATTACAGGAGCAGCTAGAAAACTGCACTGGTCAGTGAAAAAAGATGCAACATCCCTTCAGGTCACACCCAACGCGATTTGAGTGTTAAATTCCCGTCTGCCACTTTTCTTTCAATGTGCGTTGAATTCCCTGCTCGACGTTTGTCCAACAATGTGATCATAAACTTGATGTTCCAGACGTGTGTGGGAGGAGTTACCATTTCAAGTGTTTAGCCTGATAGGGACATGGAAACATTGTCTTGATTATCTCGTTTACATGGAAGACACAGATGATATAGAGCAGGGGCTCTCAAAGTTTTTGTAGCGCCAAAATAGGAACTCAACATTAGACTGGGGGCCAATTTTGGTGAAAAAAAATGGATAAACAGAAAAAGTTGTTTTTAATAACTTTATTGACCAATTGTCATTTGTACAATTAACCATCCAGACGTTTTCCCAGTTTCTGTTGGAGGTTGCTTCCCAGATCTTCTACTCATCTAGTAATTGTATCATTTGACAGACTTTCTTTTGCTCTGGACAGACAATGTCAGCTACTTTCAGCATACATTCTTTTCCAAACTCCCCGTCACTGAAGGGTTTGCTACGCCAGGCCATTTCCAAATCCACAACATAGCTAGCTTCCGTCACAGCTTCACTGGATTTAGCCATTTTTGTAAACTTTTGGTGTGCAGCAAAGCCTCGTTGTAGTTGTTGAAGCTTATATTTACGATCATCGCCAAATCATAGTTTCTATGATTTGTAACATAGTGACAATGTATATTGAATTCTTTGAGCATTGCATTGACCTGTGACATCTGCAAATAAGGCACATGACTTTATCCAGCCCTTGAAGAACGACAGTAAGCATTTGTCCACTTAGCTTGAAAGCACCTTTTCTTCTTGCCAACACAACATTTTTCCTCAAAGGAAACTGTTCTGGCCCTCTTTTATTGAGGGCCATGAGAAAATCTTCCTGCGAGCCGCCATTGGCCGCACTTTGAGAACCCCTGATGTACAGAGATCAAGTCTATTTATTTTTAAGAGCTCTACAAAAGCATCAGTAAATCACATCTCTGGATTTGGATTCATGAGATCATTCTGAAACTCTCCTGGTACGGTGAGGATCACCAACTACTGCAGGAGGTGGTGAATGACGGCGGCTTTCAGCGGTACTTCCATGTCTTTGTGACCCGGTTTTATGACCCGCTGTCCCGCATTAGTCAAAGGAGGGAAAAAGTAAAATAAGAAAATTAGACAATCTTTTCATCATCATTGTCTTTATCCAAATAAGAATAATGTCATAAACTTCAGGAGAACAATTCTCCTCCATGTTGGTTTTGGACTCCACTTGCTGATCACATGTCACTGGCCAAAGCAGAGTCTCTGATTGGTTGATGTGATACGTTTTCTGTGCCAAACTTCCTATTTTGGAACGCTGGACTCGCTACGTTGACCAAAACGCGCCGCAAGACCTCTGATCGCATCTATACATCAACTTTACATTAAAACTGGACGCCAGTGACGCGCGACTCGTGTTCAGAGGAAATGCAGCTTGACTGTTTTCTTTTTTGTATATGAGAAACAAAAACTGAGCTTGCCCTTTGTGTTGTTGGTTTGCTCCTGGTGTCAGTCTCCTACCACAGCTTTAAAGCCACTAAGCAACACCTGCAGGCTGTCTCCATGTTTTTTTTACGGCTCATGGAACCAATTAGAGCACAGCATCCCTGAGGATACAAACACCCTTTTGGAGTTTCCTAATATAACAGTGAGCAATCAGAGCCGAGAATCCCAGCCAAAGAAAGCAAGAAGCTGAACCGCTGTACTGCCAAATTTCAAGTTAAAATAACGAGAATACTGCAGCGGTTTTAGTGTAGAAGGCCAATCAATAGATGTGAGAACATTAAAAGAACAAGAAAGGCCCCGACTACCGTTCAGCTGGAAGGGTCCACAGAGCTGCTCTCACTGTCTGAGCATCAACACAATGAGGCGAACATCACTTCCTTCAACTGCAGTGTTTATGTTTAACTGATGCTGAATGGTAACTCTACTCAGGAGAAAACCTTTTCATTTGCTGTTGAGGTGCTTTTATAGTTAATGCACCATCTTATTAATTTTAAGGCGCGCAGTGATGCAGGTTTGGACTACTTACAAGAGGATCCATTTTTTATTGGATTTAAATGTAAACAGTTATTGATTGAGACATTCTGTTTAGTTTAACGTGTATTGAATTTTTCCATTGTAATGCAGAAATACAACATACAACAGGCCTGTTGGCATAGGTAGTGATTTAAAAAATAAATCATCAATAAAGTTAGAAAATTCTTGCATTAAAAAAAACTAATGAAAATGCAGTTTTTGTCCTTTTAACACTTGTGCTATCCATTGGGAGAGGGATCATCTGGACCCCACAAGACAGTGCGCTGAACCATCCAATACCTGTCTTGTGGGGTCCAGATAACCCCACGACCAATGTTCACGTGCCTCGTCGGGATTGGGGTCATCTAGACCCACTAGACCAGGGGTGTTAAACTCATTTTCAGTGAGGGCCACATAAGCATAGTGGCTGTCCTCAGAGGGCCAGATATGACTTATACACTAGTAATGAAAAATGAATGTAACTACTCCTTAATGTTAATTATTTATTTATTATAACGTTTTAAAGTGATAATTACAGTTGGATAGAAAACATATGTTTGCTTGTTACTCTAGCATAAAGCCTTTTACATTTGATTCTGTCAGGTTAGGTTATATGGACAGTGTTTAAGTCCTAATGTATAGTTGCCCAAGTCCAATTCCCCCTAGATATGAATAAATACACACCAATTTTTATTTTAAGAAATTAAAAACTTTTATGCTCTCCAGGGCCACATGAAATTACATAGAGGGCCACATTTGGAAGGATAAACTGACCATCCATTTGAAATTTCAAGGTTGATTAAAGGGCCTACATTAGGCCTGCACAATATACCGCAAATTTATCGTTATCGCAATATCCAGCTCTGCAATATGCTGAGGCGAATATTGCAATATATCGTAAAACCAAAATGTGTTAAAACAATTTTATGGCAGCTTGAAGCATTTAACAAATCAAATAAATCTCTTTATGCATTTGACCAATCAGATGGACCACTTCCCATTGTTTACCAATCAGATGGAGGCCTATTATGTTAAATGTTGGTCACCTATGTCGATGAGGGTCCTTTGGAGTATAAATTTTAAACTGTTGCAATGAAATGGAAATTATGTTTTTGGTTATTTTTCTATTTGTTTATATACCGCAAATTATATCGTTATCGCAATATTAATCTCTAATATCGAATATCGCGAGTTTTCCTCATATCTGCAGCCCTAGCCTACATCATGAAAAATCAACTGTTGGAGCGTTTTATGTTAATTCCTCAAAAGAACACTTGGATCCATTCACTGATATCTGAGTATTCCTCTAAAAATCTGTTCTCTGAGCACCAGCCCCTCCCAATCCCTGAAAACGAGCGGGTTCTCACATTAATATATGTAAGTGAGAAAAGGCCCTTCCAAGAAGAGTCTGCGCCGCCAGCAGGCTAACACGAACACACACTCTCTCTGAGGCGCTAGCATTGATCTGCAAAAACCCTTTCCTTTTATATGCACAATATGCACATCCAGCTTTGTAAAAGCTTGAATGTTGTTTGTTTTCGTGGGTGAGACGCTGCCGAGGACGGCTCTAGGCTGACGTCATGAAATGGGCGGCACCCAGTCGTCTTCCTTCCAGGTAGGAAATGAGCAATAAAAATAACCTATATTTTATGAACAAAATCCTTCTTTAGTCTGCCAAAGGTGATATATTATCATATGTACTCTGAAAGAATTAACAAAAGACTTAAAAGTATGATATAGGCCCTTTAAGTTTTGTGAGTACAGTCAGAATGTCCTAAAATAGGTGAAGTGCTGAAGAGCTAAAGGTTTGAATAACAGAGCAGTCTTTCTCACTCAAAAGTCCAGTTGTAGTCATGGGAGGTTCTGTCCATCAGGTCCATCTTGGCTCCAGGAACGCTGCATATGGGTCTGTTCCAGTTGTCTCTGATGCGCATGTACAGGTTCCTGGTGTAAAAGTTCTGAAAGTCCCGATAAAGCGGCACAAAGTCCTGTGTGGGAATGGTAAGAGAGTTACCTCACACAAACAGGAAGGGACTTGATTCCTAGTTATCACTTTTGACACTTTTAACAAAAAGGAAGAATTTTGGATCAGCTTTAGAAAAAAAAAAAGGTCCTAAAACGGAAACCCCATTCTTCGAGGGAAACATCCAACAATCCCTGGTGTGATTTCATGACTTCCTCTCATCTATTTAACAATGACAATCAGACATTTCACAAAAAGCTGAAAACCATGGCCTGACGCAGCCTCTCTGCATGCGCTATGAGGACAAAACGAAAGAATCTTAGGTATGAAAGTTGCACTCACTACATACTTTGTTTTAAGCTCCGGCTGGGTGGGGATCTCATGAGTTTCTGCTGATACTCCATTTACAAACTCATGAGTCCAACCTGACTTTAATAAAGTTTGAAATCTTTCAGCTTTAAACAAATAAAAAACACAAATGGCTGTATTTACCTAATTACCTACTCTAAACATCCAGCCATTTTACATAAAAACTTACTGTAACGCAATAAGATTCCAGCCAGTTTGGAATAAGTATTGGAATAAAACTTTTAAATGACCTTGTAGTGTGAAAAAAAAGTGCAGATCCCAGTGAAAATGTGCAAATATGATATGAAACCACAAAGGAAACTGTTGATAACAACAATGTACTTAGAAGAAAATGCCAATACATAATTTTGGATCAGGATCAGAAAAAAAATAGCGTTTGAAAAAGAGCTTATTTGTTACAGAGAAAATAAACTGGGCGGGCCATAAGCTCCCAGCTCCACTCCATTCAATGCCGATGAATCCTTTTGCAGACAAATAGATCCATGTACGTCTTTGTTTTGCTCGTCTGAGCGGGCTTCTGGCTCAAACTGTACGGCTGGATAGCCCTAATTTTGCTCGCCGTTTTAGGTGCACTGCTAACGTTAGGTGGGAGAGGCTGTGAGCTAGCGAGAGAGCATGTAAACAGAGAGTTCTCAGCAACGAGGAGGGGAGGGGAAAAGGGAGTGGGGTTGCTACACGCCAATGATACCGCCCAGAAATCAGAGACAAATTTCTAATGAACAATTACTGCTCTGCAGAAACTATGTCCTGAAGTGGAACCGGTTTTTAAAAATTAATTGTGCATTTTGTGGTACCAGCACCAAATTTGGCATATCTTGTATTTAAGGGTTAATGACTGACAAAGTATGCATTATCAGAAATCAACGCACGACCTGGAACCTTATACATTTACAAAAGAAAGAAATATTCAATCAGTTTTGAGTACTTTATTCTTCTTAGTTTTTCAGTTTGGATCACTTTTTTCACAAAAAGTGGACTATTTGTTACGTGGTGCAGCTCAGCCAGCACAGACCTTGAGTGCAGCAGCAAAGGAAACCAATATTTACGTTCACACTGCAGGCTGAATTCCGTTTTTTTTTTTTTTTTCATATGCGACCTGTATCTGATCTTTTCCTGACAGTATGAACGACCGTGGTCAGAAGCGCGGGGGAGACCTTTTCCAGGGCCAAAGGCGAATCCTCCTTCTAGGTTCACTTACCCGTTTGGACCCTCAGATTCTCCAAAGCGGGTTAATAAAGAGTCAATACCACTTCTTCTGGGGTAAGCCTTTTTTATTATCGTTCTCCTTCCTCCGTAACACAATACATGAATGTGCGCCCCAACACACTTCCGCTGCCCCCTCTCACTCCCTCCTGCGCTGCACATGCTCTCTCCTCTCTCTAACACACACACACACGCACGGCCCCAACACATACACATCCCCATTCCAGAACAGTGGGTACAGACGATCCTGGCTCCAATGCCTTCTTAAAATGAGAAGATTGTAATTGTGCTGGCTCCTTCATGAAAATAAATGTAATAATGCAAAAAGAGCTCCACTGTTGACAACACTGTTGTTGACATCCATTGTTAACGTCAGCTACTTCTGCAAACGATGAGTGACGTCGTTCACCGTTGAGTACTCTTCTGCGCATGCGGGTCACTTCTGGGTCATTTCACGGTTATACAGGAGATCACAAAAGTTCACATTTAATTGAAAATGTGAACGGCCTTGCAAAGAAAAATAAATAAATAAATAAATCGCATTTTCAAAAAATCTAACTTGAGCATTAAGCCCTGCAGTGTGAACGTAGCTTAAGCTGATTGTCACGATGGGTTAAATAAAGCATCAGTTCAGAGAGAAAGTTCACTTCTTACTGCTTGTTTTTGTCCAAATGATAAAGCAAAAGTTGGTTTTAAAGAATCCATTACAGGGATACAAAACATTTATTATATGTGACGAACTTCTCTTCTGGGCGTACGTTTATCACTGTGGTATATCACTTTTTAATGCACACCCAGCAGCCAATCAGAATCCAGAATTCACCCGGACCAAGGTATATTTTACACTAGACTTCAGAATGCAATTTGATTGTTTTTCCCGCCTCTGCGTTCCCCGCTTCTGCTCAGTGGTCGAACACACCAACCTCTTCTTCCTCAGCACGTTTGCAGACGCAGCAAGTCAATGAGCAGGATGTCGTTCATGTTCTAAATAAACCTTGGAGATGACCGCGCTGTTTGAAAAGTATTTATGCCTCTCAGAAATTCGCCGCAGTTCTCACAGACAGTCGCGGCCAAATCCAAACAACTATGGTATGAACTAATCGCTGGGCTCTCTAAAGCGAACGACAAGAACTGTTTTTTAACGGTTTCTTACTTCTTTTTCTCTTCAGGCCGCTCATCATTGGTCAATACGTGTTTTGTGCTGACCAGGGGCGGGTAGCGAAAACTCATTACACGCACTGAATGGAAGAGAGTGCCGGGGGAAACAAGAAGACCAAAAGAGACAACATCAACACAAAAACGTACAGAAATGAGCAGCAATGGAAAAAGAAACAAAATCCAGAATTCACTTTAATTGATAATACGAAAAGAGAATTTAGAGTTTGCATCAGAACCGGCTCCACAACAAACCTGCACCTGAGGACTGAGAGAATCTTCAAAACACAGCAGATTATTACTGACGGAACAAACCACATCAGTTTCATAAAGATGAGACACTTAGTATTTTTGAATGCCAACATTTACTTTAACGATAAATCACATAGTGGGCATGCCTCAATGCGTTCAACTCCGCCCATGTTGAGGCACGCCTCGGTCTGCACACTGCAGCAAGGGGCTTCTCTGAGAACTTGCACAACTGCTGTATGGCTAAATACTTCTTTGTCCCACTGTATAAGATGGCCGCCATCTTTAAAAGTGGCCGCCACCTTTAAAAGTGGCCGCCACTGTTGATTTTACTTGTGGCTAATGCGTTTTTTTCTGAAAGAGGGCATCCTAAAGCCTAAAGGAATTTTATGGTCATTTTGGTGCTTGAACCACAAAATGCACGATTTGTCTGAAATATCAATCTAATCAGCTGCACTACTGGAAAACAACACAGGTTTTTTTTTTTTTAAGGGGGGGTTAGAAATGGCTTGATTATAATTAAAAGACCACTGGCAATGCTTTTAAAATAGATCCAAAGATAATCAGATCGGTAATTTACACATTTCAAAAAATAAATCTTAATTTGAAAATAAAGCCAACCTACACGTGCTGCTGTAAATTTCCAAATAACTATTTGGACTGCAATAAAAACCGCACTTTCACTAAGAAAACATACACTTTCACGTTTACCGTACCTTCTGTTTCTCCTTCTCTCTGGCAATGTGACGCTGTTCAATCTTCCAGTGGCGGAGCAAGTCCCGAAGGTAGCCAAAGATGATGAGGATGACGTAGCCGACGTTTGTGAGGACGGCCACCCACATGGGCGTCTCCTCAAAAGACTCTGTGAAAGGACGACTGTACAAGCTGTCATGCTGGGGTATCGTCTGTGCAGACAGAAAAAACATGACATATACACTTCTAATTATCTCCTTAATGCATATTACGCACACTTTTAATTACAACCTAACTAAAATGTTATTTCACTTTCTTGTTAGAGTGGAAAAATGATCGTTTGTCTTCTTATTTATAAAAAAAAAATAGGACAGTGAATTTAATCATTCTATAGGGAATCCAATTTAAATCTTAATTAGAGAATATCAAATTCATAGTAACCAAACAAATATAATTTCTGTGTTTGGATTTTTTTTTAAAATATTCATTACTTATTTTTTAAAATGTATCAGTGTTTGCAATAGTTTGGTGATGACAGCATAGATGGAGGATGAGTCACACACAGCATGAACAGTGTTGCCAGATTGGGCGGTTTTCCGCCCAATTGGGCAGTTTTGGTTCTAAATTTGCGGGCAAAAATGGCTTTGGGCGGGTATGCATAATTTGGGCGGTTTTAGGGTCTGTTCGGCGGGTTTTTCACCTCATGAATATATAATAACGGACTACGTTAGGCTGTGTGCCTGTTGGAGTCTTATGTACTGAAGCTCCGTGTACGCACCAGGCAAAGACGATAATGGGCTCTGTCATTAGAACCTGTTGGGGGTGTGCAACACCCCTCCTCTTAGAAATTGTGTTCTTTAAAGGATGATACCGTGGTCGTGTGTGGGCGGAGCTAAAGTTATGGTCTGATCGCTGCATGGAGGGATGTCTGTTTACATCAATGCATGGTAGACACAGAGAATGTGGAGAGATCAAGTTTATTATTTTGAAGAGTTCTATTTGGTAATCATGTTTCCATGTTTGAGTTCATAAAATCATCACAGAGAAAGTCTCTGCTGCGTCTTAATCTGACGCCCGTGTTTACATCTGACAGAGTTTGAAGCCAAAGCCCCTCCCCCGCCTGTCTACCTGTTCACCTGTTCACATCCTCTGAAGCTGAGAGTTGTCTCCCCCCCCCCCCTCCCCCTGTGCGGTTTTTGGCTGAGTCTGGCGGTTTTCAGATGACTTTTGGGCTGGAAAACTGTTACTCTATCTGGCAACACTGAGCATGAACTGCTGCACCTTTTATGCAAAGAATGGCTAGAAAGCAGCACATGTGACCAGTCACGCCACTTTCTCTGGAGTACTTTACAGACTAAAAGCAGTCATAGTCAGCTGACTCTCAGTCGCCAGGCATTCAACTTCTCCTCAAGGCTGAAAAAAACACCTCATGCTCTCATCTCCAGATAGAAGGGTTTGAAGTGTTGACATTGATTTGATCAGTTCCTTAATTCGTTTATTTTTCTCTCATCAGTTTACTTGTTGATGCTTTTTAAACTGAGATTTCTTTTGAACAAACTGATGAATTACTGTGCTTCTTAGGGTTTGATAAATTAGTAAAACACACACACATTTGTGGCATTCTTGTGCAGAAGCGTCTAATTGCATCACATGGGGCTTGTTAATTGGGGCAGTTGGAGTGAATGCAGCCCACTGGTGGAAATGTCATTAGCCTCATTAGCATCTCAGAAAGCTTGGAGTAAGCAGCTGCTTTAACTCTGTCTCATTCATCTTTAGCTAGTATGCTGCTTAAAAATAGGGCTTGAATCTTTCAATGACTTTAAGATGCAGTATAATGAGCCAACCATTGATTGTATAGGAGAACATGTCTGAGGGAGTGTGACATCATCCTTTAAAGTCCTTTGAGTCAACGTATCCATGGCAACCAATCTCGCCAATCAGAAGTAAGCATGTTGGAAATACCCCAAACCCCTCCCACTTGGAAGCAGGCTGTCGAGCCTTATCAGCGTTGTCAGTTTCTAAATTGAATAATTGACAAAAAAGAAAAGATAGGATAAAATTTGAATTAGCAAGAACATGTAAGGAGGAGAAGTAAAGATGGGTATTCTGACAAATACAATAACTGAAAAATAGCCCTAAAACTCTCAATAGATGGGATTTTATGGGATTATAGAGCAGGTCCCCAGCCCGGACGAAACACAGGGTTGTGTTAGGAAGGACATCCAGCGTCAAGATCTCTGCCAAACCACCAGTGTGAATCAGTGAAAAAGCTGATGCGCTATGGCGACCCCAGAAGAAAATATGCCGAAAGCTGAAGAACTTCAAGAAATCAGTGGCATCATTTTCGCTGATCTAAAAAAATTAAATAAATAAAAGTTGTGAGCAGTGTCCCAATTGCCAGAACAACAAGACAGTGCCACACTAAACAGTTTTTACATAGTTCGAAAAATAGAACAAGAATTCTGACTCAACCACAGGCAATGACACCAACACATGAATTAATGGTTTAATTCAATCCTACAAATTATTAGCCAAATAGGTTCTATGAACGTCAATGCAAAAGCCCAGTACCTGTCCCATTGATTAACTAAAATCATAAATTAAAGAGTCTGCAGCGGTTTCTCACTCGTGGTTATTAATTTAAGTTAGTTCGTTTGATTTTATTATTGAATAGTGTTAAGGGAAGGATGAAACTCCTGGAACTGCTATTTCTGTTGAAAAAAAAATGTTGGAAGAACTTAAAGCTCTCAACTCATCCTCCAGAGATGCACCTGAAAAGCACCATGGGAGTTCATGAGAGCGACGGCGGCGACCGTCCGGTTGTTTCCGGGTCCCCACACTTTTTCTCCGGCCACACCAGCCTCTCCTCCCCCGTCCCATCCCGGGCCTCACCTCCTCTTCCTCCTCCTCCTCATCCGCTTGGCAACGGCGATCATTCTGCCGGTTGCGGTGAAGGCTCCTGGCAGAGCCGTTGCGCTCCGGCTTCAGTCCATTCTTCAGCGGCCGACACATTTCTTCCCCGTGGGCTTCTTTGGTGGCGGGGCTCTCGGCCATCGCTGAGCAACGGTGGCGGAGCAGCGACGGTAACTTGCATGTAGGCAAACTAGCTTGCCTGCGGTGCAAAGCAGTGACAATTATACCGGCAACGGACAATCACAAACACACAACGCG
This sequence comes from Oryzias sinensis, assembly GCA_037389245.1. Classification (NCBI taxonomy): domain Eukaryota; kingdom Metazoa; phylum Chordata; class Actinopteri; order Beloniformes; family Adrianichthyidae; genus Oryzias; species Oryzias sinensis. The sequence goes on along the minus strand of CM074503.1, from coordinate 10,907,503 downwards.
TGTGCACACACGAACACAAAACTGCCGCTTTTTAAAACGTGAAAATTAAGCGGTACTACCGGAAATCAACGCCCAGTAAAGCATTATTTGTAGCCTGACAAGGAGGCGGGGTCACAACATTAACATGTGGGCGTGGTTTAGAATGACGCCAAATCAAAATAACTTAATTAAGATAGATACATAGATAGAATTTATTCCAGACTCATGGTCCAATCAGTAAAAAGGAGTACACAGACCAACCACATTTAAAAAGAAATACAGTGTCGACAATACACGAGCTGAGGTACAGTGTATAGTTACAATTAATAAAAAAGTTAATAAAAAATACTTAATAAAAAACTAAAATAATTAACAAGGATAAGAATAAATACCAAGATAAAAAGATTACATATACATACCACACTATAAAACCTTAATTACAAAGACAAGTAAAAAGACAAAACATTTTTTAAACTTTCAACTTTATCATAAAAAATGTCATTTTGGAAGATTGTGTTGCTTTATTTTCAATATTTTATTTAAGGCAAATACTTTAGATTTATAATAGCAAATTTAATTTGCAAAGAAAAAAGCCAGAAATGTTCTCACTTAAAATAAAACTAAGTATGAAAGCATAATGCCTTAAAAAATGTTTTAATTTTTTTTAAATAATTTGATTTTTGTATCGCTTTTATCTTTTTATGAATCTTAATATATATATATATATATATATATAATTTTTTTTCAAACAACAACAAATGTTGAAATTCTTTCTGTGATTTTCCTTCTACTATTTTCAACTCTAAACAGGCTGAGCTCATCATGAAAGATATCAAATTAAAAGTTGGGAATGATCTGTTTTGTTTATGTGCTCATCTCGACATTACTAGAATGAAAATCACGGAAAAGATCACCCGTGTTTTGTTTCTGTTTTTGTTTGCGTTTTTTTTAAATCACGAAATACATGTATTGTGTTTTCATAGAAAACGCTCTTCTTAAAAAAATAAAAAAGGCTAAAATCAACATCTGTAGATATTTAGGGCAACCTACATAAACAACATTTACAATTTTGTTCATTTATTTTGCTTTGTTTTTTCGTTCTTGGTTGTCTTTTGTGTATTTTAATCTTAAATGTCCCCTTTTTTACTATTATTACTTTTCCCATTATTTAAGAATAACTGCATCAAAAGCTGATATTTAAGTTCTAAAACAAATAAAAAATATAAACAAATAAAAATTTTATATATATTCAGTGGCTGAATCAGTCTGGTAATAATGTCTATAATTGTAGCATGATAACCACTTTTTTTCATGAACTTCAGAAAAACAACAGATCTGTAAACACAGCATGAATGTAGGATAACGTTCTGCACCTAAATAAAGGTCAATGTATTTGTGGCGCACCATCTATGGAGAGACGCCAGAATTACAGGGCAAATTAAACAATAATAAGAGTGATCATTATAGTATATTCTAGTTTGGCGGGCCAGAATGAATAGTTTAACAGGACTCAGACGGCCTCAGGCTGTAGTTTTCCCTGCTCTAATGCCAGGATCACACCAGGCATGTGACAGATTTTACATCCCTTTTGAGGAAAAATTGAACGAAACAAACAAACTACGAACTGCATGTCTGCAATGAATGGATGTTGTGAAAGTGATGGGTACATGTGACGCTAGAAATGAATATTAGTCCGCAATCTATCGTAATTTAGGGCATTTTCCACAGAGAAAAGAGAAAAATACTAGTTAAGTAACCCCTACACAAGTGTGCGGATATGAATGGAAAAAAAAAACTTTTATTCTACGATTTCAGAGCCTTATTGAGAAAAAGTTGAACGAAAAAACAAACTAAGACACGTATGTCCGAAATGAATGCATATTATGAAAGTAAAGGGTATATTTCTCTCTAGAAATGTTATCAAAATAAAGATAAAAAAATTTCCACTGAATAAATAGCAAATATCCACCATGTTTTTTGTTCAAGGCGTGTAGAAAATCAAAAGTCACGTGATCTGAGTAGGCTTGTAGGAAATGAATAAGAAAATCCCATAATTTAAAGCCCGCTGTTGTATATCTGCTGCTACACGTTTTGAAATGAGACTGTGTTGCATGTTTGAAAATGTGCTGAATGTTCTTGAGCTCATGTCTGCCAACTACAGTTGGAAGAGGGTTTCTACAAAATGTCAAAGTGGTGCAGAATCTCGCTGATCTTGCTACAGGCTTTTTCTTTCACAGCTCTATTCTGAAATATGAAAGACTTGGTCTTGAATAGTTTTGAGCCCCAAATTTTTTTTCTTCCTTCATAATCAACTTTTAAATGGTAGTCACTTCAATTGAAAGGGACGCCATCTATACATCACTAACAAATCCGAGTCCCTTAATGGTTTGACATGGTTTTACTTTCAATGCACGTTCCGTGTGTTTTTTTACATAGAGCCCAAAAACGCTTTTAGAAACTTGCATAGCGATGCATCAATGTGAAAGTTTTGAACCTAGAAGCCCAAAACACAGAATTTTCATGAGGAGGGGTCACTTGAACGCCACATGCTAATGCTAAATACTCTAAAGGAAATTTTGATGCTTTTGAATGTAAGAAAAACATTGAACAGCAAGCTCAGGATGTGATAGGCTCCCAAAACATGAAATTTGTATAAAAAAGATGTTTGTTATTTCGTTAGGACTGATGAAGCTACAAGGACGGGTGGCAAAATGTTTCAAAGAAAGAAAACTTTAAGTCCAGATGCCATGATTCACCTTCGAGACACCTGGATTAACGGGACCCTTCATCTGTATTTTGTTGAGCTGTTTTAAAACAGAATTTTACAATGATCTACTAAATAGGCTTTAAGGTCACAGTCAGCAGAAAATGTTCACCTTTTGGCACCTTCAAGAGTCGCCACAGCAAATCAGCCTCCACTGATTTGCACAGGTGGTTTGGCAGAGATTTTTTACATTGGATGCCCTTCCTGACACAACCCTAGATTCGATCCAGGCTGGGGACTGGCACAGGGAGACTCAGACTTAGGCCCCCTTGTGGCGACATAGTTAAGCAGTAGCTAAAAGGGGCTTGCCTAAGGACCCTAACTGGATGAAAGTCGTCGTGCCTCCAAAGAAACAAATGATTTTCTGTGCACTAGTCCTAGAAGCAGTCAACTGATCGCCAAGCTGCCAATCAACGTTATTTGAAATATCCCCTCAAAAACGTATCAAGGTTCTGTCAAATAAATAAACAATGCCAGTTTGTCTCATGTGTGCAGAGTTGAAGGGAACTAACAGGGTCAATCATATTTAATTGGTTGCTAATTGTCCATTTTAATGCTAAACTTCTTCCTGATATTTGGGAAACACTTTTAGTGAGATAAAACAAATAGAAACGTTTATGTATGTGACTGTGTATTTTCAGAGGATTTAATTTTGCTGTCAAGGAAAAACTACCAGCGACTTCATGGTGGTTTGGTGGCTCCCTCTTGTGGCAGAAAGCTTGCACATCCAAACAACCTTTCTGCCACAAGGGAACCGAGGTTTCACTGGGCTAAACATGCAATGATACAGTACAGGGCAATGATTGTTTCCTGGTGCATCTTCTCTTGCCACATTTTGCCCTTCCATTAGATTTTCCGTTGATCTGCTTGGACACAGCGCTCTGTTAAAACCTTTGTGCTATCTTAGATGACCCCACCCTTGCATTGACGTGTTCTCCCTACCATGACAAAGGTGGATAAAGGTGGAAAGATTTCATGTAATCCATGGACACCAGGGAGATTCACAAATCATTGAAGAAAAAAGGTTCAGTGCACTGTCTAGTGGGTCTAGATGACCCAACTCCCAATGGTAAAGTGCCTAGGATAGCACAAGGGTCACCATCCAGCCTCAATTGCTATGAACTTTGTGTCTTACCCACACTACGGAGGCGGCCAATAATAGTCTTCTCGGTTGGTTGTCAAGTCTGAACTCTTCCCCATATTGAACCAAACTGAACCAAAGTCCCCATCCGATGAGTTTTTGACATGTACTTGTGGCATTTTTCTTATGAAAGAGAACAAATGTAATAGGAAATCATCTCTTTTGTGCATTTCTGAGTATTGTTTCTTTTAAATTGCCTTTAAATTGAGTCAAACTGTCGCAAAGATGCTCTGTTTGAATTAATGAGCCGTGATGGCACAACGGCTCAGGAGCGCATGCTTTTTGCACAAACTACCTGATCTGCCCAGTCTAGAGTGCAGAAGCTCAGGCCCGGAAGACGAGAAGATGGCACATTGCTGCATTACCTGCACGTATTTTAAGTGCGTCCAAGGCTGGATTTTGTTGTTTGCCGCACTTATTTAAAATCAAACTTAAAGTTAAAGTCCCAAATGTGTTCTCTGTTTTTGTGTTCTCTCTCAGACTGAGTTTGAAGGCTCGCTGTCCCGCATTAACCAGAGAGGGTAAAATGAAAACAAGAATAACATTAGGAGACCTTTTGTATTACTGCCACAATGAAAATGAGAAAAATATAATAAAGTTCTGGTGGCCCGAACAGGCTGGCTCCCCATCCTGCAGGGAGTGTCTGTCTGGCTGCCAACTGGCTTCCTGGGAGCTGGCATAGTGATCCTGATTGTTCCAGCTCCTGTCACAGACTGTCCAGGGTCTGCCCGCCTCGGCCAACAGGAGCTGGGACGGGTTCAGGAAAGGCCACTGCCCTGAACGGGATACAGTGGGTTTAGGAAATAAGCGAGAGTTCAGAAGTAGAACTATCGGATCGATCCACCACATCGGATGTGTTTTCTACCCACAGTTACTGAAAATGTCACAGGCCTAAAGTTCAGTCCCTGATTCCCTGAGTTCAGATTTTTCATAGCCTGCCGCAGCACGGCACCGAAATCGCACTGCAGCCACAAACATTTGCACTGCACCAGTCACTCAGATCACATCTGTACCATTGACTCAACATTGAAACTGGCCGCTTCTGCAGCGCGAATTGCATTCGGTGAGAATGTAGCTAACCCTAACGAGTGGTCCTAAACTTAACCCTTCCTCTTTGTCCGTGCAGCCAAGAAAGAGGTTCAGCACTGGACACACATATTTGGAAAATGCTGTGCGAATAGTCACTATCTTTTTGGCATTTCATTTTATTTGCAGTGCAAGTGAATTCAACAATCTGCATGTGCTAGCATCACATTAGTTTTGAGCCAGTGCTGCTTCTTCTGCAATGTAGCCTAAATTATATGAAGTTAAAAGCATTTTTCATGGGTTTATCAAGGTTCTTTTTCATGTGTAACATTATTAAACAGGAGGGTCTTCTACACACATTTGTTTTGTTTTTCTACACATTGTTCAAAAAGTGCCAACTTGGAACCAAAAATATGTCACTTTTCACCGTTTTATTTATCTCTAAAGAGAACCTTTTGACAATAGAGACCATGTTTGCATTGATGCTCACTAGATTGGCAAATATAGACGACAATGCATTGCGTTTGAACAATTTGGGCGAAAAAAAAAGTATTTAAATGTATTTTCTTATTAAACTATTAATATTTTCATCATCAGAACACATTGGATTTTTGAATAGTCATTGTAGAACTATTATATCCACTAGACTTTCACTTAATTAATTTGGTGTCATCATATTCGCCATAAAAAAGAAAAGAAGTGAGTATGGTGTCCGAATTGCTTTTAAAATGCAGGGCACTACATAGTCCCGCACTATATAGTTTTTTAGTAGAGAGCAGGATGGGAAGTAGGAAATAGCCTAATTCAAGAGTGTCAAACATACGGTCCGTGGGCTGTTACGCTGCTATAAGAATGATCAGTATTGAGACCCTAATGACCAAAATGTCAAAAAGAAAAAAGGTTGAAGTGAAGTGCTGAGCTTTCCAGGAAAATGGACAGAGTTTTATTTGTTCACGGAGCTGAATGCAAAACCTGCGTGCTTGGTACAATTTAGAGCCACGATCAGACTCATAATAAAAAAAAGTTTCGTTCGCAGGGGCAGTTAACAAAAGTAGATTTACCAACTATTATATGGACTGAAAAACAACCGTCTGCATTTACTGCAGCCGTGACGTCAGTGATGGAGCAGTGACAGCTGCCTAATTGGAAACAAGTTGGTGCAAACATCAGAACCATTTTCGGATGGTGAACTTATGGAATTATGTTGCAGAAGTCTTTTGCCCCAAAAAGCTATTGACCTTTGCCAACATAAGTCTGTAAAAATCTGTCAAATGTTTGCAAGTTTAATTTAGTTTAATTTTTCACTGATTTGCACATTTACATTTTAGGGAGGGTGTTTCCTTTTTCCCCCGTAGCCCCTCTTGAGTTTCATATCAGGATTGCTTCAGTGTCAGATGTAAAATATTCAGTCTGTATACAATTGAATAAACCAATTTTTAAAAAATAAAAGACATTTTATTTGAGAGCCTTTGGCCTCTGTAAATGATAATAAGTGATTAGGCCACTCTGTCGGTTGAGGTATTTTTTCCAACTGAGAAAAAAACAAAACAAAAACAAAGCTGTTATTATGCTTAAATGTTACTGGTCCAGCCAACTTGAGGTCAGATGGGTTGAACCAAAATGAGGTTGACACCCCTGGCTTAATTGTTCTTTTTCTTCTTCTAATAGTTTCCGGCAGGCTGTACAGTAGTGTGTGTAAAGGCCCGTACACACCGGGACGAATTTCGCGCGCGATATTCGCCGACGTTTAACGTCTCGTAACTAAACAAAGGGCACCAATGTGAGTGTGCACACCAACGCGAAAAAACGCCACGCGTCAAAGCGTTACTTTTAAAAAAAGGTCTCGGGTTCGTTTTTTTGGTTTGACGCGCCGCGTCAAAAACTATACGACCAATGAGAATGGCGCTTTTGCACACGTGTCTGGAGCTTCTGAAGTTACAGTAAAACACAAGTTGGAGGCGCTCAAACACAAAACTGTCTTGCTGAGCACACATACGTCACGGCGAAGAAGATATACGCCAAGTAGCGTCTACACTGCTGCGAAGAAATAAGACAAAGAAGATGCACTCACTGACAGACATTCTAAAATATCCCCGAAAATGCTCATGATACATTTTCAGCTCTTGTACCAGTCGATAAAACTCCCCATGTTCTTCTCTTCTCGTAACTATGGGATGTACCCAAAATCGCCGTCTTTTCCGCCGTCTTTCATCATTCTACAGAACAATAATTTCTTCATCGCTGGAACTGGAGCTAGAGCTACTGGTGCTGGAAATATTCATGTTTTCTTTGTTTGATTCTGACAAGCGCGTAAATACTTGCTCTCTTCTTCTGAGTGAAAAGTGACTTTAAGAACCGTAAAGTTACGCAGCGCCACCTTGTGTACAGGGGGTATTTCTGTTTTACATTAAGCGCCATCCAACGTCAGGGAATGAAATTGCATGTTCACTCAGCTCATCGTCAGCGAAAATCGCCTGGGTGTGAACACAAAAAACATGGCGAAAAAACGCTGGCGAAAAACGCTGGCGAATATTCGTTCTGTGTACGGGCCTTAATACTGCCCCCCACCGGTGTTCATTAGAAGTCAATCAAATCTTTTGATGTAGACAAGTTCGACGGAGGCAGTGAATGACTGCTTTTCTAACTAATAAATCAGAAACACATACTGACATGATAGACTGAAACAAAAAGGTAGAAATATTCAAATCAATGAGCTGTTCATAAAATTGTCTCTTTTCATTCCTATACTTATAGTAATTGAAAATGACATGAGTAATGGACTCCCGCTCCCCACAATCACAAAGCCCGCTGTCATGCTTGTTGATTATGAACAGTCAGCCAGACCACAGTGTCTCAGCCTTACTCTTCTGATTACCGCCTAATCTTTACGGCAGGAGAGGGCTGCCGGTCGGCTGTTTTTTCCAGACTTCTGCTCCTTGTTGCATTCCTTCTGCCACGGACTGTCTAGATGCATAGACTAAAGCATTCATGTTTACCCAAAGGTATGAGCAGATCAACACTATCTTTAAAAAGGGACTGCTTTGCCAAAGGATCTGAATTCTCATTCCCCTCAGTCCCAAAACGTGCCAGAACCCAGACAAACAAAACGCTGCACCCAAAAACCCTCCATCACATAAAGACACTGCAAAATTCTGAAAATGAAGTTGGGACGGGCCTCCGATTCCCTGCGATGAACGGCCAACAATGCAGAAGATGAGTCAGAGCATATGATTACACATGCAGGGGTATGGTCTTTTGTCCAGTACAAACCCCATAATATAGCCAAACCTTCAACAGAGAACACAGACAGTTGGTCTCTCTGACACATATACTGTCTTGCATCCTATCAAAAACTACCCCAAACCCAGAGTTTTGTGGCCTGCTCTCCTTTGACCCATCACTAAAAGGTTTTCCTTCCTCCTCTTGTTCACTAAGATATAATCCCAACTGCTGACATGCAATCCCTTTATCCATTCCAAGCAGATTCATATTCACATCCAGTTCTGGTAGGCACCACAGGGGCACTGAAGGCAACCACCACCTAATCAGAATACTCCCATAGGTTCCAATGCTCGCATAATGTGTGTCATAAAACTAACTCCTATGGACTGACACTGACTGCTGTGCTGCAGCTCCTCATAGGCAGGAGCCCAGGTGGCGTAAATCAGCGGATCTCACTGCTGAAATGAGCTGCCAAGGTGAAGTGGCCCAGGGTCATGACATCCCCTCAAGCTACGTTCACACTAGGTATTTGACACATGTTCTTGAATGTGCTAAACAAGCATTCTTGAATGTGCATTTAGCCCATAGTGTTCACACTAGATGAGTAGGAAGGGGCTTCTTCTTCTTTTTCTACTGTCTTCTAGCATATGTCCGTCCACCACCAACAGTTATAGATGGTGGAGGCTTGGTTTGAAATGTCAAAGTGGTGCAAATCTTGATCCAGGCTTTTTTCTTTCCCAGCTCTATTCCAATATATGAAAGAGTTGGTGTCACACCCCAAAGGGCGGCGTGAACGTAGTGCACGGTCAACTGGCTCATGCGCATCTCAATGTTTTTACTGTTACTCTCCTCCTGATTTTGAGATCATCCATCTGTCTACCTCAGGGATGACAATGGAGCAGTTTGAATTTGCTTCTGGTAAACAATAGCATTTAAAGTCTCGACGATGCTTTTCAGCAAAATGTAAGATACCCCCCCCACCCCCCCAAAAAAAGCGTGCTGTGGATTGTGTTTGACCTATTTCTCTGCAAACAAAACCTATTCCAGACCAATGTGTTTTTGTCAGGTCATGCTGACACAGGGGTTAAGGCTGAAAGAAACTTGTAAAAAGCATTAAATCTTCCCAGAACATTTTGTTCGAACTTCTGGAAGGTAATGCAGTACCAGAGATGATGTAGTGTAGGAGCACAACGTGTCCTCTAGAAATCCCCGTATTAAGATACTATGTAAACAGACAGTCAAGTTAGAATTTATTTCTAGTGAGCACCTCAAACTAAAAAAAAATGTATTAGTCAAATTCTTGGCATTAAAGAAATTAATGAGTAAGAAACAGGAAGAAAGGATAAGGTTTCATTATAGATTTTACTTTTTGTCATTTAATTCATTGTTTTAACGCTAAACTTCTCTTCATTATTTTGGATTCTGCATTGTTTAAATTGAACATTTTCTTTAAACTTCCACCAAAAAAATCACTTTAAGTTTCTTACTGAGTGTGTTTTTTTTTTTTTTTTCATTTCCCAGTGAATTTCCGCAGCTTTGCTTTGAAGCTTTACAGTCGTCCCAAAAGTTTGATTTTCCTCTGAGTTACAGTATTTCAGGAAGTTTCATTGAAGTCTGCTGTCAACCTGCTGAAAGTTTTCTGACACAAGTCCTGGCACTAAATTTGCATTAAAACGTAGAAAAAGCCATTTAAATTTGTGAAAAAAATAATTTCAAACGGAGCATTAAAGGGACAAAGTGTGCACTAAACATTCTATAATGTAATATCAAGGAGAGCTTGCAGCGTAGTTGGAGCACACAAAATCAAATGTGTGGATTTGAAAAGCACCTGAGCTGCTTGTCATTTGGTGCCTCGTGGACTTTAGTCTGAAAGAGTTCAAAGGTTCCGCTTTGGCAGTTTGAAGGCTTTGATGATCAGAGCTGACATTGGTCGGTGAGCCCTCACAGCTGCAGGGAAAGAGCTCCCCTCAGCTCTCCACACAAAACCAGCAAGCATTTTTCAAACCAGCTCCTAAAATTCCAGCATACAGTGAATGCAAAGATAACTAAAGTCAAAAGCGACGTTGCACTGCCCCAAAGTTGCTACATACATAGGACTAAAACTCACTTTGCCTAAAAGTACAAATCACGTTAAAAATTATGCTAACTTTGCTAAAAGTGACCCTCTGTCTTTTCAAAAGCTGCATATAAGAACTTTATAAACATGTCTGTTGGTTTTACCCCCATAGAAACGCGTATGTTTTTTTGGTTGCCTGGGGGTGACGAACAGATCTTGGTCATTTTTAGAAGAATCTGAGAAAGAAAATTTTAGGGTTTCCATAGCAGCTGAGGTTTTTTGTACTTTGTACCTTCCCAACATTCCTAATATTTTGATACTGTATGTAAGGTAGTCAGTTTATCGTGTTAATCCCAGTGAATTAATTACAGGAAAATTAGTGCATTATTTTTTTTAATCGCAGTAATCTCACTTTTAGCCAATGATTCATGTATTAAATTTTAATAACATAAAAATTGTGCAAGCCACTTTTTCGAACTCGCCATGCTAACGCTGTTGAAAATCTACATTTTCTTCCCCAAGTAGCTTTCTAATGATGCTTGAAGAGTTATGAGGTCATATATCAAAATCTCTAGAAGATCAAAATTTATAGAAAGAATTTTATTTCATTTTAAGAAATTAAAAATTGCGGCCCCTTTTGAAGTCAACTTTGGTTGACGTTAAAGACTTTACCTAGTGGCATGTGTGTGAAATTTTATAAATATTGCTGACACAAAAGTTTCCTTTTCTCGTATTGTGCAAAAATGTGAAAATTGCCAAAATTCACACTGTTCCATAAAGTGGTCGCCAAACCATAGGTCCTGTGGCCATCCCATAATAATTAGAAACTTCCTTTGGGTACCCTTGACATGAGTGTTTCAGCAATAGATTTTGAAATATTTTTTTGAGCCCCAAAAGAGATTTTGGCCCCATTCTGTTATGTCATCATCTTTTTGGGGTGGGGATGGGGCGGGCTGTTGTTTACAATGCCCTAAGCTCAAATTGAAACAAATTGAAAAACAATATAGTCCTTGCAGTCCTGGCCACAATTAGAACAAAATGAAGACCTTGTCCAGGATCCTTGAACACCTGTGTTGATTTTAATGGAAAGTCGACCCTGCAGTCAAGGCCCACTGTCAGGTAAGAAGGAAAATGTATAAATGTAACATTAATGCTGTTTTCTATTCTATCCATCTAAAAAAGTGTTTTTTTTTTCTGGAAGCTTCATTTTAGTTGAGATCTAGGATCATTATGCTTGAGTTTCTTAACTCTGTTACCCACTATTTGTATTACCCAGACCAAGCTTTTGCCTGTGGATCGGTTTGTCTCAGTGCATTTCTATTTTTAGACTTTGACTATTCTCACGGGACACACCCTTACATCAACCTATCCTGTTGAAGATTGGCACCAACAACACAAAATCAGGAAGGAATTTGTTTATTCAAGAATTCTCCATTACTACTCACCCTTAGACTACAGCTCTTCCTTCTTCCCCTACCACGGCTCTCCTTATTTTTCTGTGCCAGCTCGTGGAAAAAACACGGAATAAGGCAGTCACCATTGCGGCTGCTCTTTTCTTTAAATCAAAGCTAGTCACTGCGTTTTCATTTGTCAGCCCGACCTTGTTGTCCAAGTACCTTCAAGAATCCAAGTAAGACTGTTTTCTCACTAACCTGTTCCCAAATACTGATCACCAGGAACCTTTTAGTCACCTGCTTTTGATGGAACCCCGAAATCTGGTGTATCTGTTGAAAAAGTGCATCTCTCAACAATGTCCGAGCTTTCAACAAACCCTTTATCATTTCACTCCTGAGTGAGAGTCTTTCTGGGTTCTTCATCTACCATTCTCTGCATATAGCATGCTCAGTCAGTCAATCAGAACCTGCCTTATCCAAATGATCAGCAGAAAGTAGGTCAGGGGAAGCTGGAAAGCAAAACAGGCTGGTAGATTGTGAGGACCAAGCTTGAGTCGTCCCATTGCAGAATCCTGAGCGTTTGGTTCTGGATTGTGACTTTGACAATTAATAGTCCTAAAACGGCATCGTCCTTTTAAAGCTTTCGGAATCATCTTCATTCTTTTGCGATATTTCTCCCTGTTCTCCTGCTTGTAATCACAGGTTGACCTTCTGCAGTTGTTTTTCCGGTTCCTCGTTGGTGTAGTTGCGTGGATAAAAACCAGCCAAAATGCAACAAAGCTGCAATGTGATAACCCTTTAAAATCAGTATTTCACCAAAGCTGGGCCTTTTATTTGCAGTCTCTGAAAAAATGTAGAAAGAAAAAGACACAACATTAGTTTTTAGAAGTTTCCTTGAACTGAGCTCCATGCTAATGTTGTAATGAGCCCGCAAGGGACTGAATCTACTTTCCAAATGCATGAAAGATCTTACTGTCTTTTTCTCTCTTTTCTCTGTTTTTTTTCCTCCGACTCTCTCCCCCAGTACTTTCAGATCCATTTTCCTCCACGTTTTCTCTCTGGTCTATTTGGTCTTCACACAGATGACAAAGATGTGACCATAGTGTTCCTTTTCTCCTTAGGGGCAACTTAAGGCAAAGCTGCATTTGATACAGCCCAGAATAAAGTGAATAACATGAAAGAGGAGTCAACGGGAATAAGAAGAAGTGGCTGTTGCTCAACTAAAAATCACCCATTACAATTAATTAAACAGAATGTATGGCGTAGATACACTAACAAAGAGTATCAGTTTACTTTCAGATATAGCCTCCAGTGTCTGTAGATGTGTTAAATCTATGAAAAGTTCAAAAGAATATCCCTCTTTTTAAAAAAAAAATGTGTTCAAATAAGAGTAAAAGTGGATGATAGGGTTGCTGGGAAACTAGTTGTAAATGAATGTTTGTGGCTGCACATTGAACAAATTCAGATACTTACCAAAGCAAGGCAAAGTAAATCATTCATGGCTTGCCAGATGATGAAATCACATCCCGACACAAGATGGCAGTCCTGGGTTGCCGATGAAATTCAGTAAAAATCCAAATCCTTCATACAAAACTTGAAAAGGCAGGGTCTGTCAGATGTCTCATTTGATCATTTTGTCTTTAAAAATGTCATATTTTACATGCAGTATTTTTCACCTGAGGAAAAGTAACCAAACATAGAAGCACTTCTTAATCCGCAAAGAAAGGTTTTACTAAATTGCTGAAAAGAATAAGTAAATGTGGTATATTCCGTGTTTAAAACACACTGTTTTGACATTCTTTTCTACTCAGTTGCATTGTATTAAATCAATCTTCTGATTTTTTTCGTGACATTTTCTCAAACAAACAAATGGAACGAAACCGTTTTGATTATTTATGTATTAACACCGGATTTAATTAACTGAAAGACTAACTGAATAGTTTCATTTATCTTTTAAAATATGAAAAAAAAAACATTCTGCCTTTATGATTGATAAACATATTTCTCTTTTGAAACCTAAACTCATCATTGTGGGAAAAACAATGACTTGATCAATTAAAAAGAATGTAAGAAATATTGTTTCTTTTAGCCGGAAACTGTTGATAAGAAATGATCAAGGGAATTTTCCTGAAGCTTCCAAAACGACCATAAACATTCATGAATCCTCAGCGTCCTGCAGCTACACTTTCTATTGATAAAAAAATCACACATTTTGTCTTAAAAGTAGTCAGGTTAATATTTATCTGTCAAAAATCAAGGAAAAGAGAAACCCATAGTAATGGGTAAGCAACATGATAATGGTAAGCAACAATTGATAATATCAATTATGTGTCTCCAAACAGTCAAAAGCTGTTGCAGCCTATGAGATCCATCACTGTTTTAGCACTGCATCACTTTGGACTGCACCACTTGTGACAACTGGGACACACAAAACAACAAACATTTGGCAGAGTATGCCCCCCCAGCTTCACATTTTAACATTTGCTCCAAAAAGAAAAGAAAATCCCCTTCTCAGATTTGTCCCTGATCAGAGATCATTTACAGATTTGAAAACTGAAGCTACATCCATCTGTTCATTATCTGAACCTGCTTAATCCTTTGTAAACTCAGGAGGTTGCTGGAGCCTATCTCAGCAAATTTTGGGCTGGTTGCCAGTCCTTTGGCCACACAATCACACAAACGGGGATAATTTAAACTCAGCAGTTAACCTATGAAGAGTGTTTTTGGACTAATTTCCTCTAGAAAACCTTTAGAAAACCTAGAGGAAATCATACAAACTCCACACATAAAGATCCCAGCTGAGATTCAAACCAGGGCCTCCTTGCTCTGAGGCGACCAGACGGCGTGATCACATCACACCAATACTGCGTTCTCTGCACTGGCTGCCTGTTTCTTTTAGAATTGATTTTCAAATCTTCCTCTTGGTTCTTAAATGTTTACATGGTCTGGCACCTCCTTATCTTTCTGAGCTCCTGCAGAGCCATCGTCCTCGTAGAGTTCTGCGATCTGTAGACCAGATGCTTTTAGTGGTTCCAAGGACTCAGCTTGTGACCGAGGGGGACAGAGCGTTGTCAGTGCCTGCTTCTAAACTCTGGAATCTTCTTCCCCTGTCAGTGAGATCTGCCAGATCCAAAAATGATTTCAAATCTCTGCTAAAATCTCATCTTTTTACATTGGCTTTTAACACCAGAGAGAATGACAGTTAGGCAGCCTTTTTTTTGTGTGTTTTCCTTTATTGATGATTTTATTGGTATCATTTTACTGTGCTTCTTTGAATTTTACCTATGGTTTTGATGTGTTTAGACTTGTGCAGCACTTTGGATGTCTGGCAGATGGTAAAGTGCTATATAAATAAAGATTGATTGATTGATTCCACCATGCAGCCCCATGCTGAAACTCTATGAAGCCATTTTTAACCTCTTCACAAATGTAATGTGCAGTTGTCACAAATGGTTGCAGTACAAAATCCCAACTCTCCCCACAATTCAATAACACTTTCCAGTAAACGTGTTCAGATTTATGGCAGCCTTTTTTATATTTATGCTTATAACCTAAAAATAGAAAAAATATGAACATAAAACAAGCATAATGCTTGTGATTTCGGTGCCAGTGAGTTTCTGCTGTTTTCATAGGCTTTCCTTCAGAAGGGTTGTGGTTTTCCAGGACCTGCTGAGGTGAACACCATAGCTGTACCCAGTAAATACTTGATTTTTGTCTCCATCAATGAAGATGCCGAAGATCCATGAAAGAAGACAATCCAGTTGATGTGTTAACTCCTTTGCGGCTTCTTTCCTTCTGGAAATTCCTGTTTGTTCAGTAATAAGCCTTTGTTCTTCTCTACAGTTTTACAAGAAGGATTACAGCTATTATCAAAATGAATGTCAACATTTGATCCAACACAGGTTAAGTCTTGAATGACAAAACAAAACAGAGAATAATAAAGCAAATATAATCCTACAATCCCACAGCAGCCTCTGATGCTTTCAGCTTGTTTACTTGCTCTCTTCACTCGCCCCTCCCCTCTGCTGCCTGTAGAGATGCTTTCATACAAATAAGGTCACGTCCATGAGGCCCCAATTTCATCAGGAAAAAAACTGCCATGACATGCCATGATTTAAAAAAAAAAGATAGCAATTGAAAAAGTACCAAGTCCAGACATTTGGTAAACAACTTTTAGATAACTATTTTAAATTGGTGCCAAAAAATAAAAATGAATGAATGAATTGTATTTATCTTTTTGACTAAAATGAAAAAAAAAAAAGAAAATCAGTAGATGAAGGTGAATGCTTTTCTGGAACCAGCTTTATAGCATCAAAACTTATAAATGCAAACAATATTGGCAGAAATAAAATATTTTCAATTTGTTAACCCTTGTGCTATCCTAGGCACTTTAACATTGGGAGTTGGGTCATCTAGACCCACTAGTGCTCTGAACCTTTTTCATTCAATGATTTGTGATCTTCACTGGTGTCCATGGATTACATGAAATCTTTCCACCTTTATCCACCTTTGTCATGGTAGGGAGAACACGTCAATGTAAGGGTGGGGTCATCTAAGATAGCACAAGGGTTAAGGACAGAGAAAAACCCAGAATGTTTGCTGAAATAACAGTAACGATGCATTTAAATAAAAAAGCGCCTTTCAAGATACTGAATGTCACTTAACAGATAAAACTCAGTAAAAGGACAGCAAAATAAAACTGAATGAATCTGATATGCTGGAGACAAAGCTAGGTAACGTAGGATATTTGAAACAGATGAGTTTTTACAGTCTATTTTCTTTTATATTTTAGGTGGGAGAAAAGTTTGTTAGCAACATAATTAAGTGAAAATAAACGCTGAAATTAGACATATTCTATTAAATAATATATCATATTCAAATTAAACTAAATATAAATGGGATTTTTCTTTTTAAAGGTCCCACTGTAAAAAATCTGTTTAATATCTTTTCAAAGTGTTCCCAGTGGTCTTTTAATTAGGATGATGATGTTTTAGCCAAAATGAAAAAGAAATTAAAAAAATAACAGTGTCGTTTTCTACGACACAGTTTCTGAAAAACTAAAAGTCACTCAGGTCTCCATCACCATCTCTCAGAGCAATATGATTCTTCAGCTTTAAGGTTTGAAGAACATCCAACAGAACAGCCTGGCTCTTTCTGCTGCTGCTGATACTGAAGCACTTCACTCAGACTGTCCTCTGAAAGGAAATCCACTACCCCCCCCCCCCCACACACACACACACATCTTTAATGTTTTTCTGCTGCCGTGCACTGTCCCCACCCATGGGAAGACATCTACATGTTTGCCTGTGCTTGAGCAGACAGCCATCACATCCCTCAGTAATTACAGGCCCCCTGGCAGAGACACCTCCAATCCCAGAGTACCTGGACAGACAGCTTTGACAACACATCAGAGCTGTTCTGCTGCCCACCTTTCACCTCAGAGGACCAAGAGGTCGAGGGGTCATAAAATTTCTATTGTTCATACTAGTTCTAGATCATCAGCAGTTCCTGAAGTGGGATGCCTTAAACAGCTCAATATCTGAAGACCATGTCACACAGCCACTATGTACATTTTGTGCATGGCTTAACTATATATATATATGAAATATATATATATATGAACATATATATATATGAAATATATATATATGAACATACATGAAAAAAGTGAGAAAAGTTGTGGTCTTTACATGAAATTTTCCCAGATGTATCATGAATGAACCACCTTAAAACCACCGAAGTAAAAATAAACTACGCAAAAAACACATAAAAAAACATAGAACATGAACTGTGTGATTATTGGGCTGTTTATATGCTATTCATTACTGCTTTGTGTGTCAGTTACGTAATTTTAAAGTGATATTTTTGGCGTGTGCGCGATATAAAAGTTATACATATGTGATACATGCATGTAAAGTCTGTTAGACATATGTGGAAAAACAAGGGACTGTCGCGGAAAGCCACAAATTTGCGTGTGCATCTTGTAAAAATAACGCACATTTGTGAAAGATTTAGGTAATAACTGTGTATAATCTACATAAAATACACATAAACTGTAATTCTCAACAGACCAAACTCACATAAAGACCCATTGGCTGAAACCATCGACGGACATCTGCACACATCGACGAATGTTGAACACCAGAAACACTCTGTGAATTATGCATGAGTCACGAAAGGCCGGAACTTTATACGTAGTGTCAGGGTTATGACTTTTTCCTAGCAAAGAGAAAAACCAGACAGGAGATCAGAATTTTTGTTAGACTTCTGTTGAAGGAGAATCCCGTCTGTCACAGAGGAGTTCTGCCATCCCAGTGCATCCAGTCTGGTTTTATTGGTGGCCAGGGTTGATAACATAAAAGTGGGTCATCCAATCAAATAGTACATCATATCTTGCATAATCAGAACTTTTCACGTCAGTGTTTTCTTACTGAAAGATAGAACTAAGACAATCATATTACGGTGATTATAGCATTTAAAGCAAAGGATAATTACGTAACCCTAACACGTGGAAAATGTGCAAAATGCACTTAGTGGCTGTGTGTCATGGCCTTAACATAGTTTTTCTGACTTAAGCCTTAGTCACATGCACCAACTTCGGGGTTGACTTGTATGGGTGTATAGAGTAGAATCTTAAAAAGAGCACAGGTCTCTTCACTGAACCGACTCAAAACCCCAACCCCTTTCACACCTCCCAACCCTTTAACTGATGGAGAAAAACATTGGTAAACAGGCTCAGCAACGAAAAAGTTGGTTGGCAGAAATGCTAATAGTTGGGAGCTCTTCCCCGGGGGACAGCATAGCCAGCCAGGTGGAGCTTCATAGGCGGGGACCCAGTGACACCACTGGGGATCAACTGAGGACGTACTGGAAATAAAAATGAAAATAAAAAGTAAACTGGTTAAAGCAATAAACAGTTAAACAAAAAAATGTAAAATAAGAAATAATACAATGAATTATTAATAATAGAATGTAAAATTATAAAACAAGATACAGTAGATAAATGAATAAATAGAAAGTAAACAAAAATAAAATTAGCAAAAAACTAGGTTAAAAAGATGATGCTTGTCTTGAAAATATCTACGCTCTCTGCGGCTCTCCTGTTCCATAAAGGGCTACCTCTCCATAGGTTTTGATTTTTGCTGTTGGAATGGTTGGTAGACGTGCCAGAGGATCTCAGGTTCCACGAGGATCCATATTTTACTAAAAGATCTGTCAAATAAGAAGAAAGTTAAGACATTTAACGACCATGAAAAGAGATCTGCACGGTGGTGCAGTGGTTCACGCTCTTGCCTCACAGCAAGAAGGCCCCGGCTCAAGCCCTGGCTGACGGACCTGAAACACAAACACCAACAGGAAAACATTCTGTGTGATGCTGATGGATGCATTAGTGTCTCTGTATTAGCAAGAGATAGTAGTAAAATGTGCTAAATTCTAAGATGATAAAACCAGTTTTAATCAACTGCATAATATGAGGGATAAAAGTTAGCTTAGAGTAAAAGATAACACCTGGCTTTCAAATTATTCTTGAATAATTTAATGAAAGTACTTATAATTTTCAGAAAGTGTTTCTCTCTTGGCTTCAGGACCAATAACCGAAATGTCAGTTTTTTCCTGGTTGAGCTGCAAAAAATGATTTGCCATCTATGATTTCACATCAAAATACAGTTAAAAAGTGCTTGTATTGGCTCAGTGTCATCAGGACACAGCAATGTACGGCTGGGTAAAGCTGACTGTTTGACTTCTGATGACATTCCCCAGAGGAAGCAAGTACCAGTAAATGTTAAAAGCAAGGGGGCCAAGGATGGAACCTTGAGGCACATCACATTTAATTTTATGGACACCAGAAAAGTGTGTGTCCATGCGTTTCTATCCATGAGAGGCCAATGCTTTTAAGCCTAAAGTATTGTGAGGTAATTGTAAGCATAATGTACCATATTTTCCGGAGTATAAGTAGCTCAGAAGTATTGAAATTAGAGTAAGTCGCATGAACCAAAAAAAAGCATAATACAGAAGAAGAAGAAAACATATAGAGTTGCTCCGGAAAACAAGTCACTTTTGGGAGAAAAGTGTAAACATCTGAACAATTACCCCAAGCCCAGCGTAATGCTGCGTTCAAACCGAACATGGTCAAATTTGTGTCCGCTGCCTCTTTTTCGACATACGTCAAATTCAATGCTTAATGCTTATCCAAAAATGTGTTCATAATCTAGACACTCCCATCACGCATGGGAGAAGCCTATAGCTACCAGAACCCCGGTAGTTTCTTTTCTTTTCTTGTAACATGAAAGGATTGACTGTGTTTCATTTAAGATGCATAGGAGGCATGGATGATTTTGACAGATGTTTTTTTTTTTTAAAATATTGAAATGCTCTACAAAAGCATAAGTAAACACATTTCTATGTCTGGGTTCATGAGATCATTTATTTATTTTTTTATTTATTTTTTAAGGTGATCTGTTACCTTGCATTGCAGTAACTGCGTCTACTTCATGGCCTCTTTCAGCATTACTTCAATGTCTGTGTAAATCAGTTTGATGTCTTGTTGTCCCACATTATTTAAAGGAAGAAAAAAACAAAAAAAACAAGAACAATGTCTTGATGCAAATAAGAAAAATATCATTAAGTTCAGAAAATCAAATTCTCCTCCATGTTTGTTTTGGATGGTGCTTCTTCTCTGTAGCTGTCAGTAGCAAATACTGATGCACACCTGCAGTCCCCTTTAGTGGTTGTCAACTAGAAACAACCTCTAAACAGTAAGTTGCATGCACTTATTTTTTTTTTTTCAAAATTGTTTTTATTGGATTTTAGAGCAGCAATATTAAACACGTGATAACAACAATGGTTACACTTTTTTTTGCCTCCCCCCATTGAAACCAAAAACAAAAGGAAAAAAAAAACCCAAACAGAAAGGCGATACACATCCCATCACTAAGCCTAATATACATCAAAAACTTATAATAATAGTAATGAATAATTAAAATTAAGAAAATAAGATGGCAACACAACATATGTGAAATATCAAAAGAAACTCTCCAGGGATCACGAATAGGAGATGTGTAAAGCAATAGAAAACACACAAAAAAAAAAAAAAACACAAAAAAGGTCTTCATAAACAGAGAACAAAGAGTTCAGATCAGTGATATTTTAAAGTGACAATGAGTGAGCACAAATAAAATAACCGAAATACTTAAAAGTATATTTTTTGGCAAAATGAGAGCCAGCTAGGTTGGTATGTTACGTGATTGTAAGGTGTTAACGTGTCCAAAAAAGGGTTGCCAAATTATAAAGAACTTGCCCGTGGCGCCACGTATAGTAAATTTAATCTTTTCAAGTTTACTATAGTGCAAAACATCTTTAATACAGATTTCTAGCATAGGAGGAGAGGGAGACTTCCAGCACAACAAAATCCTGAGTTGCATGCACTTATGAGAAACAGTTGAGGCTGTTGTACAGTGTCCTTACGCCAGGCTCTAGTCAATAAGATGCGAGTACTGGCTTCTTATACGCAAATGCCTCATGCATGGAGTGTGCAGGTGATACATAAGTGTCCATAGGATGCCTGTATGACACACTAACACTCACCTGTTGCTTAGGAGTTCGCTATAATCTGTCTTAGAAAAGAAAAATGAATTAATACTTTTGGCCTACAGGCTCACTGTACAGGTTTGCCCATTTATTGCCAGTAAACAACCCATATCTACTCCTAAGGGTAGTTGTGACTAAGGCTTTATAGAAGCCACATTCAGTGCTGAGGGGGCCACATCGCCCCAGGAGTCCCTCAAGTCTGCACTATGAGCCTGTTCCTTTATTTTTATTTACACTCATAACTGCGTTTTAAACAAAAGCAGCAGGACAGTCCTATTTGCAGACAATCGAATGCTGGCAGGCTGATTGCATTAAAGCTCTAAGGGCTGACAGACTGATGTGCACAAAATACTGTGACTCGAAACATCGGCAAAATAAAAGAACTGATAATTAAATACAGGATAAAGAATGATCCATCAGTGCACATAAATGAAGTGAAGGTGAAGAGGTTGTCAGACTTCAGTCCACGACTGACGTATTTCAGAAAGTCTCATGGGCCACAAGCTCAACTGCACCAGCTGAAGGCACAGAAGTAACTGTACTTCCCCATAAAACTCAGACAGGTAAATCCATCACAATAAGTTCTGCACTGGTGTCATTCTGCCGCTGCTTCACAGAGAGTGGCCCCACACGGCACACTGTGGGGGAATTGCAGCGGCTCTCCTGCACTCACATTAGGCCCTATCCTCAGAAAAGTGCTTGAATTTTTCATTTTCTTAATTCAACTCTGGAAATATACTGAAGAAGAAAATGAATGTTTTATTTGAGCTCGCTCTAGTTATCACACCACCTGCAATATTTATGTCCTGATCTGTTTAAGGTTAAAGCCAGAACCTCACAAAAAAGAAACTGCAAGTCATCTTTCATGTATCAGAGAGTCTTCTGGTTAAATCAAGATAAAGGAGCTGCACAGTTTTGTGTTTGTAGGCTACTAACACAGTCTGAGAAAAATCATTTTTAAAACTCCAATCAAACATATTTTTATTGGAGTATTATATTTTACTTTTTTATGTAACTGCTTATTATCTGCCCCCTTTCACCTGTGCTCCTTTAAAAGTTAAATGATGCTCTATTTGTGATCCTGCACTAGTAGTTTTGGGTTTGAAAAAAAAAATTAGGAAACCTAAAATCTCATTAAAACCCATGAAATGTGCTCACCTCTTCAGGTTTCCTCAGAAACCAGTAGTCTAAGTAATAGCACCATATTTTCCACACTTTAGGGATCACCAGATTATAAAGCACACCGTCACTGAATGCTATATTTTTTATCTTATGCCACATATAACGTGCACTGAACACGGTTTGTCTTGTCATCTTGTTTTTAAATTTTATTGTATTTTATGCACAGCACTTTGAGTCACATATGTTGTTGAAAAAGTGTTATATAAATAAAGGTTGATTTGATTTGATTTGATATTTGATAAGGTGCATAAAGGGAGACAAAAAAGTCAGACTGTCAGTCAGACTTTATCTGCGTTCACAGTAATTCTAGAGTTTATTTGTAACGCTCAACATGTTGGCCATATTTGCATAGTCACAGTACCTGTAACTCCCAACCGTACTGATACAGCTAAAACAAACTTTATGGTGACTATGCTAAGTCCTAACTTTGTTAATATCATGTAAAAACATACGAATTAGTACATACACAAATAATGCATATTTATATTAGCATATTTACTAATGTTTTATAATGAACTCACTCCAGAATTTTATAAAAGTTTGGTGGAGTCTCAGAAATCCATCTTTACAATGGCAAATGTAGAAGTGTAATTATGAAATAAAGCAGTTAAAAAAAGACTAATTGAAAAGTAACAAGGAAAAAAATAACATTTTAAAGTGAAACACAAATAAATTATTCACCTAAACTACATACTACGACAAGTTATATTAGAAGTGACCGTGGTGCAGCGGTATGGTAGTCGACCCATGATCATAAGATTGCAGGTTCGATTCCGCCTTGCCGCCCATGAGTCGAAGTGTCCTTAGGCAAGACACTGAACCCCACCTTGCCTCTGGTGGGAGGGTGGGCACCTGTGTTCGGCAGCAAAACCGCCACCAGTGTGTGAGTGAATGTGTGTGACTGTAAAGCGCTTTTGTCCTTATTGTAGGAAGAAGAGGCGCTATATGGTATACACCATTTACCATTTACATATAACTGCAGGATGTCCTATTATTTCTTTTTCAATCCAATGATTCTGATTCGTGTGGAAAATTGTGCAAACAAAAACGATTTTTGACATCGGCATTGATACAAAAAGTGAAAACACTTCTTTTACTTTTTAAAACTACTAGTTTGCTTGAGTATGGAGGTTTTTCCCTGGGTAGTTTATTTTATGCTATGATGATTTTGAAAACAAAAAACATTTTATGTATAAATATATATTTAAATGTTCAAAGATTTTAATATATTTTTGTCTTTCTCACAAGAAGAGACAAGCCAGAATGTTAAAAGATATTTAAAAAAAATCACTCTTTTGAGAGAGATAGTTTCTACCTTTTTCATTTAAAAGTTCAAAATGAGCAAATAAAAAGCAGTTTCAGGAAAACATCATAGGAGTCAAAAAACCAAAGTGAACTGCTGTTTGCCAAGCATACCGCTGACATTTTCCACGCCATGCAGTAACAGATGCACAGAATGTTATTGCCATTCTGTGAGCAATAAAAATTCTGAAAGTACAGAAAACTCCCGGCAGCAGGTTTATTTATTTCCAGGTTTTCAAAATGTCAGTCTCTCATCCATAGCGGCTGTCTGCAGGGAAATTTGGCTTTCAAATTTCAAAGTACATGAGCAGCCAGAAAAATGTATGAATCAAGATGGAAACCAGTGAAATGTCAAAGATAATTTTAATATTTTTTTATTTTTGGCACACAGCGTGTGCTTGATTTCAAGGAAAAACAAAAGAAAAAAAACTTTTGCACTTTACCATTCAACATTTTCATCTTAAAAGCCTAATTCTACAACAGTCCGAATGAAAAAAGGGGTCTCAATTTTACAATTTGAAACATCAGACATTTGAAATCAGACAGAAATTAAAATCTTTTCAGTGTTTCCTGTTTTTAGACTCAATACTAACAGTTGTTCTATTGTAACTGCTAATTTTACTACTTTATGACACAAGGCAAATCTGCATCCGCCTCTGTCTGTTTGCCTTTGTTTTGATGCACATTCGCTGCTTGACACTTATCCAAAAGTGTGTTTCTAAACCTGACACTCCTTCCACGAGTGGGATGAGCTACCGTCAATTTTCTGTCATGACTAGCTAAGCTAGAGCAGACCCAGATGCTGGAACCCGGAAGGAAGACAACAGGTGAGTAGTGGTAAGTAAGGAGTTTTATTTTCTCAGATGTGGTTAGTGTTGAGGCGTATCAGGAAGGCGACAAGGTTGGAGAGTCGGCGTGGGCTCGTGACGTGACTTGAGGTTTGGCGATGGCTCGTGACGTGACTTGAGGTTCGGCGTTGGCTCGTTACTTCGCTGGAGGTTTGGCGATGGCTCGTGTAGCGTGGCTGGGGATTGTGGCTTCGTGGTGAGGTAGAGTAGTTTGGAGGCTGAGCGGCCGGGCGATCCAGAGATTCTGGCGTCCTGCCGTGGGTTTGAAGGTCCTGAGGACAAGGCAAGGGTTAAGTGGCGAGCAAAAAGACACTAGCATGAAAGCTGAAGACCAGACTAAGCACCATCCAGGGGCAATGAACTGGCGATAGATACTGGTCTGGGCTCATAAGAAGAGGTCTGGCTGGTGTGATGAGGTGAGTGGGCGCGCTGGGAGGAATCGAGTACTTCGCGGGAGGGGGAGGAGAACTGACAGAGCCACCATGACATTCTCTTCATGATGTTTTAAAAACATCAGTAAACACGTCTCCGTCTCTGGAGTTGAGGGCCTTACATTGAAGCCTACAAAATCTTCATATCATCTGCAGATAAAAATGCCACAAGGTACAGCCCTTTCCAAACTGATAATTGAAGAACAGCCAAAGTCTTAGTCATCTGCCCTCCTGGGTGGTGCTGGTTGTCTACAAATGGGCAAATCTGCATAAGCCCTGAAGCTATGGATGTTTTTAGATCACTCTGTGACCCTTATGGAAATAAAAATATTCATGCACTTTCTTTCCTATGGGCATACTGTGGGCAATAGGCTGTAGCGGACACTTTTAGGGTAAGCAAAGTGGATCAGGTGAGACACAGGTGTGGATCATACAGAAATGTGGATTTTTTTTCAAACCCAGCACCAAAGAAGCCCATTGGTGCTGTTCAATTGTAAGTACACTCATTGAAGCGTAGTCTAGTTGTTACAAATTGTAGAAATTAGACAGTGTAGTTTGTGTGAATGTCCTACTGGCCACATCCGGACACTTATGTATCACTTGTACACTCAGTGTGTGCAGCATTTGCATGTGGTGAGTAAAGTGCCAGTACTGGCATCTTATGTACGACTAGAGTGTGGCGTAAGGGCACTATAAGATGGTTTCACCTGCTCGTGATAAGTATGTGTGTACATAAGTCGTGTAGCAGGTAAGCCTTACCAATACTTTTACAACACAGTTTTATGCGCTGTAATTCTACTTTTCATTTTCATAAAATCCCTTAAAGTCCCACAGAATTTTTGATTTCTTTCCCAGTGGTCTTTTAATTATGATTATGTCATTTTTAGGCACAAAAAGTGTCATTTTCTAAGAGATAGTTTTGTAGCATGGTAGAAGTTTTTAGAAACTCGCCTCTGGCATTATCCTTCCTTTACATAAAATCCCCATCTAACATTGGCGGTGCAACAAAAATATCAAGCAATGTTTTAAGCAATCCAGCTGTACAGTTTTGATCCATACGCCATATGTTCATGGATCTAGTCATCTACAAGTTCATGGGAGTGGGTCTTTAAAGGCGGCCGTACTAGCCTCAAGGGAACTACAAGATACACCTCCCTTTAACCCTTGTGCTATCCAAGGCACGTTAACGTTGAGCGTATGGTCATCTAGACCCCACAGGACAGGGCGCTAAACCTTTTTTCTTTAATGATTTATGATCTACACTGGTGTCCATGGATTACATGAAATCTCCTCCACCTTTATCCTCCTTTGTCATGGTAGGGAGAACACATCAATGTAAATTAGAGTCATTTTGGCCACAAGATAACTGGGGTTAAGATGCAGAGATGTCTACCAGCCATCTGGGCCCAGACGACCCAAAACCCTGCATCTATATAATTCAGCCCCCTTGTGAACAGCGTGACTAAGACTCAAGGGACCTAAAGATGCCAACTTAGAAGTAAAAAAAAAGTTCATGTAACTTTGGCAGACACATCAGACAGAAAATAAGATTATCATCATTTTTAGCTTATTTATTTGCAGATCACTGATAATAATTTAGTACAATACAGGCTTGTTGACAAATCTGATGTCAGCTTGAGGCCAGATTTATAGCTTTTAAATGTAAGTTGTAGTAATTTGAGCAATGTATGCTTTGTCCTTTGGGGTGAAATCAGATCAATTTCTTTGGGTCCTTTGGCCTTGAAATGCAAATCTAATGGCCTCTATTGTCTCCCTGAAATTTGGCAGTCATTGGAGGAAGGTTAATCATGTAGACAACCGCACTTAAAAACCAGCAAGGCAGACTGTAACAGTTGGCACAGCTTCATCCTGAGAATAACAATTACAATTCATGTCACTTTGTGTTGCCCCTGTTGCTGAATTTAAATTCATTTAATGTCAACCTTGCGTCTGAAAGGTCATAATTATGATGTTAGCTGTACATCTTAGATTATGAATACCTTTAAATGTTTAAAGACTTTAAAAATACAGATTACTACAAACAGTTCAATAATATAAGCGTGGATTGACATCCTTTAAATTAAACTTTCATGGATGTCCATGGCGGAGAAAAGAAAAGGCGATGTTGATTTGTGTGCTTTCACTTGAGTCTTGTGTGTCTGTTTGTAAATCCACGGACACTGTATTAAACTATGGCTGCTTGGTTTGAACTGTAGTTTCTTTCCCTTCTAGCGTGAAGTAAGTGCAGCGAGCATTGTGCGAGTGTTGGTAGCGCATTCAAGCACACATAAGACAGAGTGGGAGGGGCGTGCGGTTGTTTGTTAGGGGATCATGCAGCGTGTCTGTGTGTCGCAGCGCCGTGTGTTGTGCGTGTGTACTGCCAGATATTTGATGTGCTGCTCCAGCATTCTTGAGAGAGGATAGAGAGAAGCAGAGAAAAGAGCGGGAAATAGAGGGTGAGAAAGCGAGGGGATGAAGGGAGTTTATGGAAATCATCAAGAACATACGGTTGTGGCCACAGCAGTGCTGTCCTCTAATGTGACCATAGTTTAGAAATTGATGGTCATTTCAGTGCTGAATTAGGAATGTCGGGAGTGGAAAAGTCAGTGAAAAGCAGGATTTATTTATCTGCCATCAGATCGGATGTAAATATTACACAGCCATACAATTACATAAATTGTATGGCTGAGTATCGGCTAAATGCTGAGCTATTTTGAAACATTAGCAGCAATTTTATGGTGAGCAACTTTAGGAAAATGGCTGTGGAAGTCAATCTTTTCTAATTAAAGAGCTCTTTTATTATAGATGCTGGGGTCTGATGGCCTGGGGGCTACTTCCCGCCCTCACTCTCTCATATCTTACCCATGCCTTGACATTAAAGTAAACACATTATTTGACTTGTAAGGTAAGTACGGCATAATTAGGATAGCTGCTTATTGCAAATGATTATATGACAGAAATAAAAGATATCTTTTTTTGCAAGACATGTTTGAACAAACCCACTCTGATGAAAATCTTAAGATGTTCTTGTAGTAATTTTCTGATGATAGAAGACAAAGAACGTTAAGTGTAAAGTTGCATTTCTGAGTATTTTTTTATTCGAATCAGTCTGAATCAGGTTGAAAATGCAGCGTAGAAGCTAATCAGTTGTACGAGATCCTACTCCTCCATTCTGATCATTAGATGACTAGATCCATATGCGTCTTTGTTTCCTGGCTCAAAACTGTCACGGCTGGTTAGTTCCGATATTGCTCGACACTTTTGTTGCACCGGTTATGTTAGGTCAGGGATGTGACAGTAAAGATTTTGAAAAGAATCTTGTCTGATCAGAACCGGATTACAAAAATGGTAACTCTATAAAATGATTGAACTCAGTAGGGGTGGGATTATATAGCTTGTAGCCCCCACACTCTTTTCAAGCAATAAATCAAGCTCTACTTATACTTTAGGTAATGGTCACTGTATTTAATTAAGCAAAAGTGATTTAAGTGACTTTAATCTACTCATTTCATCATTTCTGTAATGACTTTGATAAATATGTGTAAACTCTATTGCTTTGACTACAATGCTTGAAATAAATGAATAAATCAAATCAAGATTTTTAATGTTAAAGGCAGCAGTTCCTTAATCCTATTTCTATTTTAATAATAATAATACATTTTATTTAAGCGCCTTTCAAAACACAAGGTCACCGTACAAAGTTAGAGGTAAAACACAATAAAATCACAACATGTCATTAGTCATTTGGCTCTCCAATGAGACAACTAGTAAATATGTGTATTTGAACTCAAGAAGCCCTAAGAGATGAGCTAAGATACTGTACAACATTAAAAGTTGGGATTTTGTAAAAAGAATGCAATTTACAAAAATGGATCCATCATCTGTATCTACTTTGTCCTGATAAAGAGTCAAAGAGGTTCATGAAACCTATTCTAGCAGTTTTTCATCAAGACAGGTTAGACCTGGATGGTTGAGTGACTCAAAATCAAAGAATCTGCAGCCTTCAATAGCATAGAGTCACATACAAGTTTATTTCACCACTACAGCCACAGTCTTCACCTTGAGAAAAAAAGCCTAATTCTACCATTAGACAATGGTTTGTATTTATGTTATTGTAACTATTAATATGATCAAAATAAATGAACAGCTATGGTTGTTTTTTTTCTGCATAAATGAAACAAAAACATTAAGAAAGAGTCTGACTTTCAAAAATATGAAATACCGTATTTGACAGAGAGTTCACAGGACTTCCTTTCAAAATAAAAGACACGCTGTGTCACATTTAAGGAACATCTCAATACCAGCAAATATAGTAAAGGGTGTAATGTCAGCAGTAATTAAAAAACAAACAGGTTATTGTGGTGCTTTTGAGGCACAAATTTCTAAATATAACAGACCACATATAACTAATTCAGTGACCCTTAAGATACTCTTAAAATCCAGAACCTGTAAAAAAAAATTGAAAATCTTAATTCTGCCTTCACTCTGGTTTTGCTCACTGACCTCCAATTGATTTTCTGTGGTACACGCCTCTGGAAAAAATCAAAACGTTTCTATTTTGACTTCTCCTACGTACTGTCCTTTCACTGTGAATAAGTTGAATACAGTTTGAGTCAGCATATTAAACGTTATTGAGCCATGAGGGGAGAGTGAGCCACATGTGGCTCAGAACCCATGTTACACCTCTGTTCTGAGACTTTCATACACGAATGCACCAACTGATTTGGTAGAGTGACCGTGGGTACAAAAGCGGTAGAGGCTGATCATCCATGATCGTATGATTGCAGGTTCGATTCCTGCTTTGCACGCCCATGAGGGGATGTGTCCTTGGGCAAGACACTGAACCCCACCACTGGTGGTAGTCAGGTGCCTGTGTTTGGGCAGCCACCCAGTGTTTGAATGGAGTGTGTGACTGGAGTGAATGGGTCTGGCTGTAGCTTGTCCTTGTAGGAAGAAAGGCACTACATAAGTTCACGCCATTTACCATTTATTAAAGTTACAGAGCATCATCTCCCACCCAGTTGATATCATCTTTGATCACATGACAGGTGCTTGTATTTTAACTGGAATAGAGGGGACCCCCTTTGCAAGGAGATGTTTCATCTCAAAGGACCAATATTTTACATGCTAACTATTAAATTAATAAATAAAACTCTATCAACCTGTTGTTCTCTTTCAGCTTTTTCCATCAGGGTCGCGCCACAGCGAACAAATTACGCATAGTTTTAGCGGCAATGTTTACGGATGCCTTCCTGGCCTGGCAGCCAAGGCAACGGGCTTGGGACGGCGCAAGTAGAGAAGAACGGGGCAGCCGGTTGAACCCTGGTTTCCGCGGATGGAGACACCGCCAAACCAGCACAAATAAACCGGCTCCCAAAACTCTATCAACCTAAACTATTCAGAGAAACTTTTTGATCGGTTTCTTTTGACTTGTAAGTGTGATCTGTTCCCTCCTCATCTATGCCATCCTCAATTTTACACATATATAGTTAAGCAAACACTGATAGAAAAAGCAGCTTGTAAACACTTGGGATATGCTCACACATGAGTCATTAGATTATAATAACAGTAATGCAGATGAATAGATACGATGCTTCTTTGTCAGTGAAGTCAGGCCCTAAGAGACATTTTTGGAGGATTTTAACCCAAATCAGTCGCGAAACACATTAAAAGCGAATGAAAAAAACTAAAATTTGCAAAATTATTTATAATCCAAACCAGATTAGGCTTCAGTGGTTAAAACTTTCCTTTCTTTTTAAGAGTTGTGCATTTAGATAGAAGTCTTTGCTGTTGTAAGACATAAAGGTCTGAGTTCCCAAGTGTTCAGTGACGCAAAGAGAAAAACAAAAACAAAAGAAGATTAGTCATATAAAAAAAATAAACAAATCCACGTTTGTAGGCATCTAACTAGATTAACATGACCATGCAGATTTATTTTTTGAAGAGTCTGATTGAAATAAAAGGAAATTCAACACAACAGCTGCTAACATATTTACAATTGTTGATGTTAAGAGCTGGGAATAAAACAAGAAAGATAGCGAAATATAAAAACGGATGGTAAAATAACATGTTCTTGTTGCATTTTTCTCTCATGATGGAGGACATATATGCAGAAAATTAAGCAAATTGCATTTCAGAGTATTTTTTTATTCAAGCAGCGATTGCATGTGTTATGTAAAAGCTACCATGGAAACCACAAGCTCCTACTCTGCACCATTCTTATAGATCCACTTGTAGACAAATAGATCCATGTACGTCTTCATTGTCCTCAGCTAAGTTGACATCTGCGGCTAAAAACTGTACGATGGGATGGCTCCAATATTTCTCACCATTTTTGTTCCAGCCTAACGTTGATTGGGTTGTGAGGGGTTGTAAGCTAGATGGAAAGAGTGTTAACAGATAGATGACGGGATGTAGGGGTAGGCTTACTCTGCACAGAAATTATCCCGCCCACACCTCAGAATCTGTATGTGATTTTTTTGTGTCTGTTCCAACTTCAGTGCTCACTACTGCAGTTCTTCTCAAAAAACCCTTAGGTGGGAATCATTATAAGAGGCTCTATTTGTAATAAAATCTTAGCTTTTATTTCAGACATAAAAAGACATTTTAATAAAAGCATTCCTTGATTATTATTTTCATTTTACACCTTTATTTTGTGGATTAGTTTCCCATGGGTAAATTGATCTACCGTGGATTACGCAGCTCAGAGTTTCATTTATTATTACAGTGGACACATTAAACGCCAAGGTTGATCAATATTGAGAGCTGCTGTAAAGGAAAGGCAGAGGATTAAATCATAAACATCCCATGAAGGGGAATGTGGAACCTTGATAACTGTTTTTGGTGATCAGCACCTACCTAAACATGGCGATGCAGCCTGAATCAACGTCGGTTCTAATTCCTGTATCAAAGGCATT
The DNA here is from genome assembly GCA_037389245.1 of Oryzias sinensis. Classification (NCBI taxonomy): domain Eukaryota; kingdom Metazoa; phylum Chordata; class Actinopteri; order Beloniformes; family Adrianichthyidae; genus Oryzias; species Oryzias sinensis. Next base: position 10,875,653 of record CM074503.1, on the reverse strand, counting down.
TACAACTCCAGTTTCGCGGCTGTAGATATTACAACAGTCAGCACAGAATAATCACCCCAGATGGCGGCTCACTGGCAGAGGGTCAAGAAGGTCAGGTAGAGTCAGATTTGGACAAACGGTAGTGCAAGACAGCCATCAGTGTGCTTTTCCATATATCTTTTAAGTAAAAATATATATCTAAGTTTGTGGTTCACTACAAAAATGCTCATTTAAGAACCATAAGATGAAATCATATTGCAGTCTCTTTTATCATGTTTATGATATTTTCTGATGATGGAGACATACATGAAAATTCAGATTAAAATAGCATTTCTAGTATTTGAATCATTGTGCCTCAAGGAGCAGGCGGAAAAAAAAATGGCATTTGAAAAGATTTTTATTTATTCACATGGAAAAACAAGCCCTTACAAAAATATTTACTGCCCTTGTTAGTCACTTTTATTTCTTTTGTAATATAACGTTTGCACTAAAGCCCATAGAAATAAAAGCGGTGACTATTAAACTACACACATTGATTACGCTGAGATATACAGTTCACACTTTGCAGTGTGTTTTTGCAGATTTTTATCAGTGGAACTTTGTCACGTGTTTTATTTATTTATTTTTACAACACACTGTATTGAGGAGAGTTGATTGGCTGTACACTGTGTCAAACAACCTCCTCCATGCCATATCTCCTGGCGGAAAAATGTACATTAATCTTTATTTACATTTCAGCGCCCATCTTTCTACAGAAAGGTTTGAACAAGAGTGAAAGTCGTGATATTCATAGCTGTCTGACAAAAGTGCATAAATTAATACGGTGGTGGACACACAGCCCGAAAACATGTATCAATCTACTTTGTGGATTTCACTTATCGCTATTTTGATGCGTAACGATGATAAATGTGGAACAAATATTTCCAATTAAATGTAAGAGACTTCCGAGCATCTGAACTCTATTATTTAAAATAAAGCATAACACTTTCACCTTCTGTCAGAACAACAAGCTGTTTATCGTAGAAAAGTCAGATTCCCTTCTTCTTTTCTTTATCCAGGCAACATGACAAAATTTAATCAGAAGTAGCCTGCACCATGGAAGTCATGCAAAAAGAAGGATTCTACATCTTTTTTTTTTTAACTTGTCCTGTCCAACAGCTGGGCAAACAGATAAAGCTAAGGCCTCTTGTATTTGGACATATTTACTTTAACAGAGGAGTTATGAATCTTCTGACAAACCAAAGGTATGTCTCTGGATCAACTACATGGCTCATTAAACTTTGTTAATTTTAATCGAAATGGTAGGACAGTTAGGATCTCCATCCTGAAACAGATCCTCTTTTATAAGTGTTAATCCACCTTCACAGAACAAAACCCATAGAACAATGAAATCAAATACACCTAAACATATCCTTAAACAAAACATTCAAAATGTATTTTACCTGGAACAAGTTTCTCAAAGCAAAAAATCCAAATTAACAGCTTAAAAAACATTTTAATTTACTTCCTTCAATTTTATTTGCCATAGCCAATGTTACAACTTATTTGATAATCTCAATGAGCCTTAGCAAACCTGAACAATCTGTGAGTCACTGGATGATCAGGAAGTGCTTTCAGAAACCAGAAGTAACATATAAATAAAATAAAATACCCAACACAAACAACCAGAAGAGGTGACTCCAGAAACAGAACAAAGTGAATCGCAATAGATGGTGGGAACTTTTACAGCTGACGATGTGTACCCACGATGCTGTCAAAAACAAATCATCTTTGCAGGAACACTTACACAGCGACGAACATGCTATCATAGTTTAACCAGTTCGGTTCACATATAGACACTTTGGAGTTTGCAACAAAGATCAGCCATCATTTGTTGCTCTGTAACTTATCTAACAAGACAGTTTCTCTGATAAAATGATAAAATGATGATAATATTCAGGAGGTATCTTAATTGTTTTTACATTTTAACAAGTTTCTCCATATTTTTGGAAATGGGGAGGATAGTTGACGAAAGCAGTCCAGTTGTCAGCTTTAGAACAGTCTTACTATTGACTGACAGCTGAGTTTAACTCCTCTGAAAGTTTGTAGTCACCAACCTTTATTCAGTGAGGTTAATGCTCAGCTCAATGCAGGATTTATTGTACCTTATTTAGAAGGCAGATTAGCAGAAAAAGTTTTTTTTGGACTGAAAAAACACAAATAGGCTGCCTGTTATTGCAACTACAGCACAGGAAATAAAACCTACAAAACATCTTTTTTTTACAGCAAACTGAAACATTAACAATACTGAAGTTAGTTGCACAAACTGAATAAAGTGGAACCATAAATATAAACAAAATGACAACAAAGAGACATGGCTGTATCTGTAGATTTGTATCTTATCCTGTGATTTATTACTTTTCATTTATCAAAAGAATAAAATCAATATATTCTTATTCACCATCTTGAATTCAGAAAAGGCCTTGTGAATCTGAAACCTCTGCACACGTGTCAGACGGCGTGAATGAATTCCTAAAAAATTCTTCAATTTCATGCATCTCATTAAAATACCTGTCAAACTCAAACTTTCATTTTACCCAGACAGACCAAAAAAGGTTTCAAGATAAGATTCTACTATGTTTTCTGAGATTCTCTCCATGTTAAGGAAATGTGGGATCTTTCCATTTCTCAGCTAAGAGACCCACAGATGCAGTCTAGCTTTAAAAGAAGAGACATCTCTGATCATCTGTGTCACGTCTCTGTCTTTTTTCCCAGCTGCTCTGCACTCATTCAGTGTTTCCTGTCAGGTCTATAAGGAATTCTAGGTCAACCATGCACACACCACCTGACAGATCTCCATGGTTTTCGCTACTTATCTGTAGGAAAACTCAGGTCAAAAGCCTTTGCTGCAACTCAGCCAGAAGACCTCGGCATGCAGACCAAGATCAACAAGATTAACTTCAAGCTCTTCTAATAAAGACTCAAATAATCTTTGCTGAATTTCCTTTGCGCCGATGGAATACAATCCTTGTAAGCGAATGTGATTATATAGGACAAGACAAAAAGCACTATAGAAGTATACGCTGTTTGCCATTTGGTCACATGTACTCCTACGGATCACCCCCCCCCCTGTGGGTGTCCGAGTTGTCCAGGCCCGTGGAGGGCCAGAGACGGGATTGGCCACATCTTAAAAGGGACGCAGGTGTGTCTTAAACCTTGAGGCTCGCATGCCCACCTTAAGGGGCGTCATGAAAAGGGACTGTGCCATTGTCATGAGTGTGGTAAGCCTTTCTTGAAGTATTTGAAGGATAATTTAGGTTTCACATACTTATGATGTACAGGTGATGCTTGTAAGATGCCCGTATGCCACACTCATTGGTAAGGTTGATACTGGCTAACTGACTGTGAGAATACTGCATGCACAGGATGTGCAGGTGATTTGTAAATGCCCGAAGAACACCCAAAGGATGACCATACAAACTACGCTCTGATTGCCTAATTTTCCCAAACTCAAACAGCCAGGCTGTGTGCGAGGAGCACACACTAATCACTTGAGCAGCACTCACGCGCCCCTTGTGCAGTGTGCAGATTTTGGGAGGTAAAAAAAAATTTAAGATCCTTGTAGCGACTTCAAATACAAAAAGTCGCTCAGAGGCTGATGCTGGGTCCGGTTATTGAATGACGCCCTAAAAAACCATGAAGTCGTTACGACGGGGGGATGAAGGAAGCACCCAGGCGCCGAGAAGAGGAGGCAGGAAGTTTCAGGGGAACAGGAGCTATAATAACTAACAAAACTACAGACCAAAACCACTGCTGAGCAGGCCAGAAAATTTGAAACTCGAAAAACTAAGCAAACATGAAAGACTCGGAATACTAGGCACACTGGAAACAGGGGACATTGAGCTATGGAGCAGCACAAGAGGAAGGGAAAGACAAGATTTAAATGCACAGACAAATGAGACACAGGTGAAGACAATCAGGACAAATGGGGACCAAAGTAAAACTCAAAACCAAGATACAAAAAAGGAACCTTTCAACATAAAACAGGACGTGTACTCAAAACACAAAGCAAAGAAACTGAAACAGTGACATCACTCCCCCCTCAAGGAACCGCACCGAGGTTCCACAACAAAGCCAAGGAGGAGGGGGTCTGGAATGGGTAACTGAGTCCAGAATCCGGAGGACGGCCGGGAGGCCGGGCAATTCGGCGAGGCGGGTCTGGCCAGCAAACAGCTGGTGAGTCACACTCAGCGTCTGGGGTGACGGCTCGGGCTCAGAGTCTGGGGCAGGCGGCTCGGGCTCATAGTCTGGGGCAGGCCGGTCGGGCTCAGCGTCTGGGGAAGGCGGCTCGGGCCAGGACTCTGGAACCGGCCACTCAGGCATGGGTGCGTCCGGCACCTCCTCTGAAGCAGGGGCGAGTTGGGGTGCGTCCGGAGCCCTCCTGGAAGCAGGGATGGGTTGGGACATTTTCCGGACCTGAGCTGGGGCAGTGGAACCAGTCTGACGAGAACAGGAAGTGAACTCAAAACACAAAAACAAAGAAACTAAATCAGTGACAGAAGCATAACGAAGTTCGTATTTTGAACTTTTTAATAGTGAAAAAGTGTGATCACAGTAAATCCACTTATTATGACGTGATCAAAAAGAGAAAAAGAAATAAAGAATCAAAAAAAAGCACAAAAGCGAAAAAGCGGTCAACAAAAAATATGAAAACCCAGCTCACCCCCCCTTTCATCTTACACAGGCACAAACCACAGGTGAATTAAAACTACTTAATGTCTCCGCCCATAAGCATGTGACCCACCAGGTGAATATCGCCAATAATACTATAATTAAAACACAAACAAAAACAATATATATTCACCCTAATACAAACCACACTTAATTCATGGCACCTACAATCCTTATGACACGCCTGTAAATGTGTCACCTACTTCACCCTTACGTGTTGTTAGTGTTGAACCTGTTCCTCGCCGCATGGCCGCAGAAAAAAAAATGTGCCTAAGTATTTTTGCTCTACTTTTTCATTGAGTGATCTACGTTCTTGATATTTCCTGCGGTCCAGCTGCGTGCCCTTTATAGCTCCTATAAGTTGTGACTAAAACCATGTACACACCGAGCATGTGTTCAAGAACGCACTGAACTTGGGATTTTGAACGCGCTTTCAGCATATCGTGTCAAAGGTCTGTTTGTCATGGTGCCTCTGTCAGTCTCCCCCCCCTCCCCCTACTGCTCTGCTCCGGACTCCACCAGCTGTGACCTATTCACCTCATCACCTGCTGCAGCACAAAAGGAGACCCAGCTCCATTATTCAAAGCCAGTTCGTTGCCCCTTATGGTGACTACGCCTGGTCTAAGTCTCGCTCATGTTTTGTGAAAACCTAGTCTTGCTTCAAACTAACATTATTTTCCCTGCCTCAGGATTCCTGCCTCCAAGTGTGTGGAAGTCAGTCCGAGCCATTCCTGCATATCTGAGGGAACACCACGCTCTGCCAAGCCGCGCCATGACCTCCAGCCACACCTCCCAAGCTGTTCCTCAGTTCACATCAAGCCACAACCACCTCCTGGAAGTTAAAATAAAACCTCATACTCTCCTCTTACCTACCTGTGTCCTCATTCTGGGTTTCAGCATCTGAGTCTGTCCATCCTACTAGTCATGACACTGTTGCTACCCAGTACTAGCACATGTACTCACAGTTAGAGCTTGGTCAAAATGTTTATTGGTTCTAACATGTGAATCTTGCTCCAGTGTTTTTTTAATTTATGAAATGCCCAGTGTCATAATTCCAGGTGGGCACAAACTGCTATTATTAATTCCTCTTTCACGATTGATTATGAAACAAAACTACAGTGTTCTGAACAGGACGCTATCATGTCACCCACCCAATCTGAGTCTGATTGGTCAAAGAAGTTCAACTGGTTTAACTTCACACGCATGTCGTGTGCTTTGCATTCAAGAATGCGCTTTACACAGTTTCATGAACACGTTTTTAGCATATGGTGTTCACACGGACAGGCAAGGAGGGATTTTACAGTTTACCAGCGTATGTTCTACAATTACATCTGGAAGAGGTTTGGTGCAAAGTGTTGAAACAATGCAATTCTCATGAATCTTGCTGCGGATTTTTTCCCCCAGCTCTATGATATGTGAAAGACTTGGTGTCATATAATACTGACAGGGCACAAACTGCAGTTTTTAGTTTTCCTTCTTTTTAACCGGTTGGCACTTCCGTGTTTTAAAAAGGATGCTACTCATCCATCAAATCTAAATCGTTGATCTGTCAGAGTTCAGCTGTTTAAAGCGGGTTGAACTTTCAGCGCACGTTCAATGAACAATGGTTTTCAACATTAGAGCCCAAAAGCCCGGACTTAAAATGTATGTAGTTACGTTAATGCTATAACTTTAAATGCAGATGCCAGAAACGCATGTACAAACATAGGTTTTTCATTGAAAGCGAGTCACTATAACGCTTGTTTCGAGCCAGTTAACCATTTTTTCATCCTATATATGTTTCTTAATTAAAAAAAATTTTAAAAGGAATTAGAAATGAAATTGTTTGAATTAAAACAAATACAAATACACTCAAAATGAGCTTCTCCGGTTTGGGTTTCATTCAAGCAGAGAAAATATGTGGCTAAACAACGTCAGGAGGTTATGCCCTCCAATGTTTGTACAGAATGTCAGTACATGTAATGGTGGCAGACATATTTTGGTCTGCAAACCTTCCCTGCAGACTCATAACCAGTATTTTTTGCAGTTTTATGTTTTGTGAGACTTCAGACTGCAATGTCACATTTACAGATCTTCAGCTAATGGAGTTTACATGCTGTTTATTATAGAATGCTGCCTTGAAGATTCAAACAATAAACATGGATGATTTTTGTCTGAAACAGTAAATATGGTAGCTGTTCTGCATTTAACCTCACTGAAACTTTTAGGAGCCTCCTGCTGTAATGCAGCTACAGTAACTGATATGCCTTTAGTGCAGCTGTCTGTTGTCATTATGCAAACAAAGAGAAAAAAAGCCTCACGATGAGTATAGCAAGCGATTCCCTAAGTTTTGAGTGAAGAAGCATTTCCACTTTAAACTGTGGTAAACTCTGCTTGTGCTCTCTGGAACTAATGGGGAAAATTACTTCCCATTTTTCCGGAACAAACAAGCACAAACCTTTCTCTTCTTTTCATACTCTGTAACTTCCAATTTTATTTGGCATATTTGCAATTAAAGTTTGATTTGTTGCTTCCCTTTCCAAAACGTCAATAATGGAATGGCAGTGATGAGAAACGGTCTCTGTGGTGTGTGTGCTTCATCTAAAATGCGAATGTTTAATTTACTGTTTTAGAGATATAAATAAAAAACATATTTCAACCTAATAGGTTTTGTATTTAAAAAGAATTGTTTGGAAACACAAAGTAATTCTGAATATTATCAATTTTCCTATGCTAATCGGATCCTGCTGTGGAAAAAATGATGGAAAAGTAAAAAGAAGAATGTGTGAGATAAAAAACAACAATAAAAAACTTTTATTTCTAATGGTTGTAGTTATTAAAAAAGACTTTGAATAGAACTTGAGTACCTTGTAATCTTTTTCTATCGGCACACTGATGGGGTCAGTGTGATCTTTTATTGATCATCATAATGATTACCTTTTTAATTATCTGCCAATGGAACCACCACCATTATGAGGTGCTATAACTTACTGCAACCACATGGGGGTGGTTCCAGTGTTTGTATGAGGGGATAAGTCCAGGTAAAATGAAACCCAAATCCAATGTCAAATCCAACGAGAAATACAAAGAAGTACATGGATCTATTTGTCTGCAAGAAGATGCATCAGAAAGGAACAGAGCTGGGAGCTTGTGGCCTGCTGACCGTAGTTTGTGCATAACAACTACAAGCTTTTTCCAAAAGCATTTTTGTATGGTCCTGATCCACAACAATACGAAGAAAGAAATACTCCACAATGCAATTTTAAGCTCAGTTTTCTTTATTTATGTCCTCCATCATGAGAACAATGCCACAAGAACATGTTCAAGACACTAAAAACATCATTTTCATTGGAATGGGTCTTTAAGGATTGGTGGTTCTCTCTCTTTTAGCTGTGAACATTTAGCTTCAGATCTAGCACAACTTTACTTCTCCTCTAAACAACAAGAAACAGTATTAAAGTATTTGCAGCTGACATTATTTGGGAAGTCAAAAGAGGAAAATAAAATAGTTACCTATACAAAAGTCATTTAAAGATTTTAAGAAAAAGTTAACAAAACTTGTTCATACAGGGTTAAAGTGTGAGAGAAGGAAGTGTTGATTTCAACTTTATATGTATCTTGGCTGTTTTTTTTCCCTAATAATTATATACACACTTTTATGTTATGTTTCTTAAATATTTCATGTTTTAGCTTTATGCAATTTGGCACACTTAAAAGCCTTAATTTCTTTCAAAAAAACAGCAGTGGGTCTTATAATTCGGAGCGCCTTTTAAATGGATTTAATCTGGTTGTGTTCACTGAAGTTGAAGGGATTTTGAGGGGTACACTGCGCTCTGTAAAAAATATTTTAAGGAATTGCAAAGAAGATTGGGGTTGTGTCCAAATTCCTTCCCTACTCACTTCATAGTGGATTTATAAATGATCGTCGCAAAATGCAAATATCAATGACATTTTCACTTAGTGAAATCAATGACGGCATATTCACCGTTTAAAAAAGACAAATTGTGAGCATCGTGTCGGAATTGCTTTTAAAATCAAGGGCACGGCATAGTACGGCACTATATAATTCTTTTAGTAATCAGGGCTTAGTGTTGGAATTCAGACATAGTCTGGGTGTTATTGTAAATACGTTAACAGAGCTAACCGTAGTAGTGTCAGACTGTGTGGTTTTTTTTTACTCAACAATGTTGGGAGATAGCAAAGTCACAGTGAAGTTCGTTCTAGCGGTTTCAGTCTGTTTTTTGAGTTACAGACAAATTTAGGACTTACAGTTATTGTAAATATGCAACATACAATAACTATAGTTATAATAATTACTGTCTCGTGTTACAAACAAATTCTAGAATTACTGTGACTCTTTGGTCTCAGTGCGCCTTATAGTTCGGTGATAAGTCTTATAATTTGGAGCACCCTTTAGTGCAGAAAAAATGGTAAAATGTTTTCCATGGCTTCCAGTCTGAGAGTAACTGGTTCTTAGACCAATAGCTGCAGTCACAACCTGAGAGCAAAAACAGAATTATGCTTGGACTGCATAGCCATTCTTTAATGAAGTGATTTTAACCTAAAATTAATTTGAGAGCATTCTGGAATCAGGAAGTGTGAAGAGGATGTGTCGAGCGGAGCAACGCCACTTAAATTTAACAAATAATGGCCGGCTTTTACACCCCAGTGTGACCTCTCCCCCCCCCCCCCCCCCCTGCACACACATGTAGAGTAAACCAACTGCTCAAGTGAAGTTGCCAAACCTGTCAACCTAAGCAAAAAAAATGGACGTTTAATAGTTGAGCAATCAAGCCTGAGAGCTTAATGGGACTTTTATGGCTTTCACTTGCTGGAGCACTCTCCTTCTCTGCTCCTGTCCTGTTCCCTTGTTTTTGTTCTATTTGCCCTATATTCATCTGAATTCTTTTTTACTCTAGTAAAGTTGTAATACTGCAGCTCAGTAATTTTATTTTTCATTTCTAGTCGACCCTTTCCACATTAATCATCATAGTTTATTTTGCTTTCGTTGCCAAAAGCATTTGGCCAAAGGCGTTTGGACATAAAAGAAATGTAGTTTTATTAATATTTCTTCAATTTCAGTTCCTCTCAGGCTCTACTTTAATGTTTTTCTCATCCGGTACCTTGGCATTGTGTTGTATGGAAACATAAAGGAGCAGCAATCCCTTGCTAAAATTGATCAATTCATTTATACTGTTTGTATTTAAAGATGGCAGAGAAATCCAGATCTCACATCTCACCTCACATTAAATTCAGACAAGTATTATTTTATCTAAAGGGCAAATTAAACCCAGAAAGGAAATTCAACACTGTAACACTGTTTTAGTCTTGTGAAGAGGGACAGGATGAACGTTTAACACAAGAAAAAAAAAGAGCAACAAAACCTCAAGTCAGCATTATCACATCACTGCTTAAGGCACAAAACCTTCAGAGGAAGACTGCAAGGCAGCGGTCACTATGTCAAGGTGAACTATCTTTGCTCTTCAATATGATTGACAATTTGGAAAAGAAAACAAATACTAATATTAAAAGCTTTCAGACAACTTGCGGCTGGGTAGTTCGGTTGGTAAGGTGGGAAGCTACCATGCAGGAAACCAGGGTTCGATTCCCGGAGGGGAATGAGCAATGGTACTGGGGGCAATTACCATATCAATGGCGAGCAGTTAACATCACCCAGTGTGGGTCCTTAGGCAAGACCCTTGACGCTACTGCCTCCCAAATGCGGAGAAAGAATTTCCCTTCGTGGGATAAAATACAGTTGCCCATTGCAGATATATGTCAAATCTGCAATGGGCAACAGTGGGTGAAATCAACTTCTCAAGCGCAATGTTATAAAAAAGCAGCATGCTGTGGTGTTTTTTATATTTATCAATAATCTTTTTATGAATCAAATAAAGATTATCATGGCCGCAGCAGTAGTCACTGACTGCACAGACCATATTGTTTTCTCAGTTGGAAAGACTTCCACCGTGCAGCCCTCCCAGCCCTGCGACAGATTGGTGACCTGTCCATGGTGTCCCTTGCCTTCGCGCGCAAGTGGCCGGGATAGGATCCGGCGGTCTCGACACTGAGGGCATGAAGCACAAATCTTTTTATATCTGTAACCCTTGTGCTATCCTAGGCACTTTAACATTGGGAGTTGGGTCATCTAGACCCACTATACAGTGCGCTGAACAATTTTTCTTCAATGATTTGTGATCTTCACTGGTGTCCATGGATTACATGAAATCTTTCCACCTTTGTTATTGTAGGAAGAACACGTCAATGGAAGGGTGGGGTCACCTAAGATAGCACAAGGCAGGGCTCCAGACTGCGACCAATTTGAGAGTGTGCGACTGAATTTTACATCCAGTCGCACATGTGCGACCAGTAAATTTGCCTCCCCCACCCTCCGTATATTTTTATACATTAAATGTGGAAGGGGCACGTGATGATCAATGAAATAATCTGAGACGCGAGCGCACACGCACGCAGACAGACACACACACTCGCGCACATACTCATGAAACGCGAGCACACACTCTCGCGTGATGCCCGTCTGTGAGTCGGCCACTGCGTGTGAGAAGAATAAGTAAGTGGCTAAAATATGTGGAGGGGGCGGGGCCTACAGATATTCGCGCGCGCGTAAACAAATATAGTCACAACCTGATATGTGCGTCTGAGCTATGAGCAAGCGAACTATTGATTTGTTCTTCCGGCCTGCGGCTAGTGTACAGCAGGGGTCTCAAACTCGCGGTCCGCGGGCTGTTTGCGGCCCCCAAGATGATATTTTGCGGCCCCCGCCTTAAATGAAAATTTAATGTTACCGCACCCCACCAGTTTTAATGAATGACAGTTTTTCATTGTCGGGCACAGAGATGACCAACCAATCACAGTAGGGTAAATGACTGTTGGGGGCGGGACAATGACAGGGCTTGAAAGCAGGAACCCTGACAGCCCCCTCCCTCCCCAGACCACATGAAAGAGTTCCTTACTTTCCTTTCTAGAACGTATCTATTCGCTCGTAATTTTCTAAATACATGCAGTCAGTGCTGAACTTTTCTCTGGGTCTCACAGAACCGGAGGAAGGTTTAGTGTTTTGGTTATGGTTACGGCGGCGCATCAGACGGTTTATGCACGGCTGTTACGGCAGCACACCGCTCCTGTGGGAGTCGGGTCAGCTGAGGAGAATAAATGTCCCACACGTACGTGCGTGACAGCTAACGGGGCTTGAACTTTAAACACGTGCGGGCAAAAACAACATTAGTTATAGACACACTGAAAATACGTGGGGAAAATGCAACGATAGACGTGTTTGAGATGAACCGGCACCTCGCCTAGATCGTTGGGGAGACCAGGCCGGGGGGGGCCTGGTCTTCATCTCACAGGGGGGCTGTGAGATGAAGGTGAATCTGAAGCGGGACTGAAGGACAACAGGAAGTTGGAGTTGTCCTAAACATTCAATTTAGTTTTAATATTCCTCTCCCCCTTAGTGTGATCTGTGTTATTATCTATTTATTTTACGATTATTTTAATGTTTTGTAATGCATGTAGCCTTTTTTAATGAATTGGTATTTTAAATTATTTTAATTACTCAACTACAAAAACCATCAGGACACATGTCCCATAATGCATTGTTTTGTAGTCTGTAGGGCAGCTTTCAGTCGGTTCAGTTTTCAGCTGTGTCCGGGTAGGTTTGCCCCTTGCTCCCACCCCTTTCTCGCAATATTTTTGTGATGATTGACAGTTGATGTTGGAGCAAAAACAAAAATATATGTCTCACACCAGGTGATCTGCGCAGCGTTGAGTTCACCTGGGTGATCTTAAACACGCTTATTGTGCATCTTGGCTGCACCTATTTGGTGTCACAAAGATAAATTTCCATCCATTTTCTTTACGATTTGTACTGTCCTGACAGTGATGGTGCTGTCAGTTTACCTGTTGTTGCATTTTCAAAAGTGAAGAATAAAATGTGACACTGAATTAGAAACAACACATTGAAATTTCTGCATCTATTATTAAAGTATTTATTCGTAATACACTGGAAATTAGTAGATTTGGTTAGCATGTTGATTTACGGTATGCGCCCCTAAATTTTCTGGTTGTGCCCCTAAAATCTTCAGTTAGGGGCCACTGTGCTCCTAGTGACAAAAAGTTAGTCTGGAGCCCTGGCACAAGGGTTAAACATTACTGGCCAGTGAAAGCAGATCGACAATCTTGAATATTTTTCTAACAACCCAAATGTCCTGCCCACTGAACTGTTTGAGCTGGGTGGAAAACTATAGACCTGCACGCAGTAGGGACCACCCAACATTTATCTGTCTCCCCTAGTACATAAAATATGTCATTTTCAAGTACACATTTAGCATTTGAAGCTTCCGTTTCATTTTCTACCTGATTGTACAGAAAAGAAAGAGGTGTCAGTCATCTGTAAATGACTAATATTCCTCGGTATTTCGCACACAAAATTCGGACACTCTGGTTTGTATTCAAGTTTCTCAGAAGACTTTTTATGTTTTCTACTAATGTTGTTGTTGCTGTGTGTTTTTTTTTTTTTGGGCCCTTGAACCCTCCTTCACAAAGATCACTATGTAGGTCTGAAATAGGTTCTGGGCCAGCTTTACCTTGTGATCTAGTAACTACTTCAACAATGTAAGTCTCTTTTCTCCAAGGAAATCCCAGAAAAGAGGGCAGTCCCTTCTCAAAATAGGCATATTTTCCACCGCTGCAACTTGCAATAAAAATGCCTGATCATTTAGACCAGGGGTCCCCAAATCCAGGCCTTTACGGTCAGTGTCCTACATGTTTTCCAACCAACCAGCCATTGAAGTTCCTTATTGGCTAAACACACCTGTTCAAGGTAATCAGCAGCAAATAAGGCAGGAATTCTGGAAAACCAGAAGGACACCAGCCCTCAAGGCCTGCATTTGGGGACCCCTGATTTAGACCAACAGTTACCCCGGTGGTGGGATACACTTTGTCGTCTCCATGAACTCAATCAATCATGATTTTGTTTTTGTAATCAAAGACATATTTGGGCAGAAGACATTTCTTCACCAAGGACCAAGAACTGCCACTGTCCAACAAAGCAACAAGGGATCACCATTAAGGTAAAATTAAGCAGTTTCTGAACTTAGCGGTTAAGACTTATTTTTTTTTATACCCCAGTGCAAGGTCTTTAAGTCTCTGGTCTTTTGTCATTTGGCTATCTGCAAGGGTTTGATAAAAACTTTGCTTCGGAATTCTTTGGCCAGATATCCAACGCACATTGATGTACTGTGTAGCAAGTTTAGCATCTTCCATTCTGGTTGATGATTCATGCTCCTTAACCCTGGTTCATATGTCAGGAGGTAAAACCTGAAGAAAACCTAAAAAAGATTATTTATCTGATATCCTCCATGTCATCTGGTCTTATTCATCATCGACATAATCCCCTGAGATGATGATAGGTCTTCGTTGGCGACTCCCTTGGTTGTACGGCAGTGTCCTAGAAACGTTGACTCTAGGGCTCAGCTGACACTTTGCTTCAACTTTGGATATTAAATCCACCTTAACATCAGGATAGGAAAGTGAAAGGTCCTCATCCATGGCTGAATAGACTATTAGAGTCTTCCCAGTCAACAAAGGTCCAAGTCCATTCGTCCACTCAGTGTCTGGTCAACCCCAAGTTCTGGCAATCCTCTCAACACACAGCAAACAGTTGTCTACACAGTATCTTCACCAGCTTGCTTTGGAAACATCTTTGGATTTTTATGTTGAAAAAAAATACAGCGGCTGTGAAGCAGAAGGCACATGGGCCATGTCCATGTCATCATAATAGGGCTGATGATGTTTTATCACTGGAGTTGGAAGTGGCCTCAATAAGGCATCACTAGAAACTGAACATGGAGAGCCATCTTCATCAGCAGATGGCTGTGGTTAGGTTTGGAGAATCGGCCTTAGTTGACACAGTAAAGCAATCAAGCTCTAATCTCTATCCTTTTGCCCTCCAAGGCAACGCTGAAACACTTCCACCATTTTGGATTGCTCCATATCCCTGCTCGTGCGGGGGTGTTGTGCTGACTGCTTTGCTTCCTTGTCGATCTCCCAGTCCGGATCTTCAGCGACATCGTGTTTCACTGTTTGACTTTGGGTCTGTACTGTGGGATGGGCGTGGCCCTGTTTGAAAAATGTACGGCTTGCCATCTTCAGCTTCGTCAGCACCACGGGGTTCCGACCTCTGACACCATGTGTGATGTGTACAAAACTGCTGTCCACACCAGGGTTATTGTTTTTCTTCCATGCCTTGTGTCACATGTTTACATCCACAACAGGCCTGGGCAAAACACACCAACTTGAGTACAAAGGGTCCTTATATAGATGATTGCTCCGCCTCCTCACCAGGCTGACTCAATTAGTAATCAAATCAATATATTTTTTAACAGAAATGACATCTTACTCAAAAGTCAAACATGGTTCTTACAACAAAAATAAAAAAGAAAGACACTCACAAACCAACAGTAATATTCAAACAAACTATACAAACAGAAATATTATGATGAATTTAACAGGCCTGTCTAAGTCAATTAAATGATAACTGGGTCCAGTGGTAAACTATTGGTAACAAATAACAGTAGGTAATACAGACTAAGGAGATGTGTTTTGTCTGGAATTATCAGGTAAACCTTTAATGTCTGCACTCATGAAAAGATCCCATAACAATTCCCATGAAAGATTTCAGGTGATGAACTGCAGTGACTAAATTGTGTTGTGTCACAGACTCAGAGGCAGCTGCTGGAACTGCATCACATTTTCATGCGGTTTGGTTTGCTCTCGTTGAGCAAGACGTTGAAATGTTTTAATGACATTCTTCTCCTGAATGAAGTGAGTTTATTGAAATACCCTCATGTGAAAGTGCACCTACCTAAACCTGATTAAATATGATCAAGTTGTCTACTTCTTCACTTACCCACTATTGTTCTGGTCCAAGCAGATATCATGCAGCTGAATACAAACAAACAAAAGAAAAGACACCAGCAATCAGAGCCAAAGAAAATAAAATCCCTCCGATTTCATACTGTGGGTCATGTCCTCTGCGTGCAATAGCACAATCCTACCCTCCCCCTCCTCTCACAGCTTGAAGCACTCCGAAATGAGATTTCCTTGGAAATCCAATCTAGCCGACCTTGCTCCATCCCAACAAATCTTGAGTGACCATTAATGTGCGCCGGTGTGGGGATGACAAAGAAATCAAATGAATCAGGCACAGGGAGATATCTAATGTAACTGGGATCACTTCAACACAAAACTTCCTTGTACACAAACGCCAGTGTTGCGCTTGGTTGTCAGTGAGTTAAATGTTTGTTTTACTTATTATTTATTAATTCTTAGACTTCAGTAGGTGTAAACATATTATGCATACATGCATTATCCAGAGTTTGAATGTATTTGACAGTTCTGTGAATGCTAGGTTTGTGCCAATTCCACAGTAACATTTGAAATGCTGTGTATTTTTGGATTACCAGAAAGAAAAAGAGCCTCACTTTATTCACCATAGGATTTCTCCCGAGCTCAACAACTCATTATTCTGAATTCGCTTACTGAATGGAGACTCAGGTAAGCTTTGACAGTCTTTCATATCCTTTGCCAGGCACACAGCGAGCCGGAGTTAATACGAATGTTCAAAAGACGGGGAATAAAGCATGGGATTAATGTCCAATTTGGTGGACTATTAGAGAATCTGAGAGGTTATATTGTTGTCAAGTTTATATAGTAAAAAGTTGACAGGGCTGCAGAGACATGAGCACTGTGTAATTACCAAACTGAAGGGAGGGTGAAAGGTGGTAAAAGTGAGGAAACAAGGAAGAGGTAATTGGAAGTGAAACTCATCCCAGAGCATCCTTCCTTTTTTTGAAGAGGACTCAAAGTCTTCTGCCTGCAAAATAATATAAAGGAACATAGGAATTGTTCCTTTTTTTTTTTTTTTTTACATTGCTTTTGTTCTGGGTACAGATCTTCTGCACAGCCATTATCATCTAACAACATAACATTTTGTGTAAATTACAAGTCTACATTTGTTTTCCAAAAAAGGTGACAAAACACACAAATACAAAGAACATGAAGCAAAGAAAATCCATGTGCAAGCATTTTATCTTTACACAGTTATTTAGAAAATCCAAATTTCCTTTATTGTCATTGTCTGTACAACAAAATTATTATGCTCTCCAGGTGTTTTAAATAAGCATATAGAAATATATTTCAAAATAAAATATAAAATAAAATATATAAGGTCAAAGATATGTACTTCCAGTATCACCAAATTATACTAATAGACTTTTCTGGTGGTCATAAAGTGATATAGTATTGCACGTGTAGATAATAGCCCACCTAAATCACAACAAACAACAGGATACCAATTTCTATTTAAAAGCCTATATCTTGCAGAATCGTTTTTTTGAGCTTTTAAATGTATTATAATGTTAATGCCTCATAAAAAACAACCACAAAGTAGTATATTGATCCATTTACGCATCTCTGAGCATTCCTCTAAAAACTTGCTCTCTAAGCAGCAGCCCTCCCAACCCAGGAAAATGAGTGGGTTCTCAAATTGGTACAAATGAAATTGAGGAAAAGCGCCTTCCAGGAAGAGTGTGTGCTGCCAGGCTAGCACACACACAGACACAACGCTTTCGTTTCATATCCATAACATGGATCATTGGAAAAGTTAGGATATTGTTTGTTTTCGTGGGCAAAACGCAGATATGCTGCCGAGGCCGACTCTAGATTGACGTCATGAGGGGGAGGCACCCACATGAGAAAAAGGCGGTGCCTCAGAGATCAAGCTGTTTTATTTTGGGTACAGTAAACCCTTGTTTATCGCGGGGGTTACGTTCCAAAAAGAACCCGTGATAGGCAAAATCCGTGAAGTAGAAACCTCTATTTTTTTTAAACAATTATTATACAGTTAAATACTCTATTGTAAATTGAAAAGAAAGAACAAACCATTTTACAAGCTCAAGCATTTGTTTCACCAATCAAAGTACTTTAGAAATGTTTTTTCAACAAATAACTTCTGTACTGTACTGTCAAATAATAATTTTAATCATCAATGTGAACAGAAGGCTTCAAATCGCGGAGATAAGCCCCGCCCACCGCGACCCGAAGAATTGGATTAAACGGGAGAAAATATACTCTATTCTCTTTAGACTGAGCCGCTGCATCCTGACTCCACTCTGCAGTGTTTTATTCTGAAACCCGCGGTGCAGCAGTGTTTGTTCAGGAGAAGAACATAGTGATTGGCAGTTGTTGTCGCTCTTTTTCTATGGGTTTTAGAGAAACTTGAAATTGCACATACGTAATGTAAATTTGGCGAGCTATTTTACGTACGTGTGCATATTAAACTGCAGCGTTATTGACGCACAGGTAGAGAAGAAGCGGAGTGACTTTTTTAGCCAATCAGAATGCAGAACACAATGCATGATGCAAATCCGTGAAGTAGCGAAACCGTGAAAAGTAAACCGCGTTATAACAAGGGATCACTGTATTGGAAAATGAACTTGTGAAAAAAATATCTTGGATTTAATTAAAAAATGTTTTTTGGTGTACTAAAGGTAATATGTTATCATATCAATGGATATAATTTACTCAGAAAGGCTTAAGAATAGCAAGCTATACACCCTTTAACAGTTTAACCCTAAATTAAATACTTAACGCCATTAATGAGGAGCTGTGATATTATTATCTGCATGGCTTTTCTGCATGGATTTTTAAATTTGAATCCAGCACAATAACCCCAAAATACAATTTCTTTCCTGCATTTTCTGCCTCTTTCTTTTCCTTCTTGACCCCAATTAGTTATGGTTCATGATCATCTTGACAAAGCCTTTTTTGTATAGTTTCAAACCTAAATGCACAGTACTAAGGTTTATACATAAAATGCTTTGGTCTTACCTGTTAATCACTTAAATAGGTCATTTGTATTTAAATAAATCTGAATCTTTATGCAGTAGCCCTACCATTAAAGTTCATTTTGGATTCAGTTCAAAAGCCGTTTTATTATTCTTCAAGGGAAAATTGCAGGTTGTGCCCAGGTTTGCAATCCAGATGATGAGGTTTCATTATAACATTGTGTTGGGTTTTAAAAGTGTTAGTTTGGCACACAACTGTTGTAAAACCTAATGTGTTAAAAGACTTAAAAGAAGATAGTTTTGGGCCTTTCTGCTCTTTCTAAATGTCAAATGTCAGATGTCTTGGGATCAACGCATCAAAGACTTACACCTCTTGTACAAAATCTCTGTCAAGTCACACTGAGCAGAAAAGATTTTCAGGATGAAGCAACAGAATTGGTGCATTTTTAAACAGACTAGAGGAAAAGCAAAACGGTCAAATGTTATTGAATATGTGCATCAAAAGAGAACTTTTCCAATTTTTGTTGACAAATGACAGTGCTTGAGTAGTGTGACTCACATTCATTATTTCCCTCGCACCGCCTGGCTGAGGCACAAAAAATACATTTTTTTTTACTCAGTAGACAAGGTAATCTGCAAGTTGCCATTCACCAAATTCAGTTTTGTGAAGAAAAAAAAGATAAGGAGTACAAAGCAGGTTGTTGAAATCTTTGACTTGAGTCTCAGTGTGTACATCAAGCTGAAAGATTTGCTTCACCTCTCAGTAATCCAAACATAAAAGGAGGTGTTCATCTGTCTCAGTTACAAGAACAATGCTCTAGGATTCTTCTCTCTTTTACTGCTGATTACTTTTTTCCAAATGATTTTATTTTGTATGTGTTCTGAAAATCTGCTGGGCTGTGACTGTGCCAGTCTTTTGTTAAATAGCGTAACATTATAAACATGCTTTAAATGGTCAACACTGGAGAAATGTTCTAAAAGTTTAACAAATTTACCACTTTCAAATTTTAAATGTTCTCGGCCATTATTTTCCACATGCACTGTGACTAAAAGGGCCACTTTAAAAGCAAGCCTTAGAAAAGGCTATATTGTGGCCATTTTGATGCTTTGTAATCCACGAGGATTGAATTATGACCCAGTGGTAACAATTTATGATATATAACCACAATCAAACATCTCAATGAGAGCAGGCTGTCTTTTGATTGGCCAGCTGTTCAAAGGGTGGAGACACTGTTTTCTCTGAGCACAGAAACAGACTATTGGGGGTAGATTTGTGAACAGAAAGAAAGATGGCTTTGTATGCAGTTACCCGTGAAATTAAGTTACTGCATCTACACACGTTGAGATATTACAATAATGGTTACAGTCAGATTTATTGCTATTCACACTGGGAATGTGATGTAGGTTCATGGGCATGGTAAACTTTCATTCTTGATTACTAGCATATATCCACCCTTTACAATTTTGGGAGGCTTGGATGTCAAAGTGGTGGAAATATCCTGAATTTTGCTCCAGGCTTTTTCTTTCACAGTTCTATTCCGATATATGGAAGGCTTTGTGTTATGTAATTCTGCCCAGGGAACAATTCGCAATTATTAATTTGTCCTTCATGACCAATTCTAAAACAGTTGGCACTTCCATAAATTAAAATTAAGGTGCGCATCCCATGAAGCTGCAGCCTCAGTCAACTCTGAACTGTTTGTTTGGGTTGTACTGGAACACATTTCGTAAGTCAGTGTAAAAGCTGTACATATGTCAATAAAAGGATTCTGATTCTGAAAAGGGACACCATCCATACATCACTGATTGGTCAGAGTTCAATACATGTTTAGTGGCTGCACATTTTGTACGTTGAGCCTTAACCCTTGTGCTATCTTAGATGACCCCACCCTTCCATTGACGTGTTCTCCCTACCATGACAAAGGTGGATAAAGGTGGAAAGATTTCAGGTAATCCTTGGACACCAGTGAGGTTCACAAATCATTGAAGAAAAAAGGTTCAGTTCACTGTCTAGTGGGTCTAGATGACCCCACTCCCAATGTTAAAGTGCCTAAGATAGCACAAGGGCTACAAAGGGTGGTACAAAGTTGTGTAGTATTGCATGAACTTGAGAGTTTTGACTGCGAAAGCCCAAAACGCATATAAAAACATTTGCACATGAACTTTTCATTGTGTCATGGTCTCGTGGAATATTCAGACCGACCCAAACGCTGGAACCCAGAAGAACACTTGGAGACGTGAGGTAAGTTAAGGTGGTTTAATTCACAGGAGGTGAGTATAGAACTAGATTCTTGATGCGGCGTGGCGGCTGACTGGAGGTTTGTGGCAGGATGAACCAGAGAGCGTGACTTCGGCTGAGTCCGAGGAGAAGGATATCACAGGTTTGGTTCCCGCCTTGCCCTTCCATGTGTCAAAGTGTTCTTGGGCAAGACATTAAACCCTACATTGTTCCTGGTGGTTACAGACTGATGCAAGTGTAAGGTGTGACATATAGCTAGGTAAACAAACTAGTTAGGAAGCTAGAGGTGATGCTAGTTCTCCTAAAATGCATCACCCTCTGAAGCACCACCATCTGCAGAAAACCTTGTTCTCCTCATTCACTTACTCTTCTTGGGGCTTAGTATAATTTTACTTAAACATCTTCTCTACAACTGAACAAACCCCCAACATATTGGAATTATATATATATATATATAGACATATATATATATATATATATATATATTATATATATATATACATATATATATATAATTATATATATAAAAATCTGCATTATATATTATTTAAACCACAACTGTACTGTCCAATAACCCAAATAAAGAAGAAAACAAGAACTATGACTAAGATTTATTAATAGCAGGGAGACATTATTATTTATGTGGAATATTTATAACACACAGATACATAGTTGAAGCAGAGGACTGGGAATGCAGAGAAAATTGTTCTCTGAAGCAACCAGGAAGAAGAGACTGTATTTGCGTAAATGATTGTATGTAACTAAAATAAGCAGCTCTTCAATAATGCAAGACAAATCCAGAGTACATCTGAGTGTTGCAAAGAACATCTGAGAAACACCTCTCTTTGAGGTGTTTTTGTATTGAGTCATGAGATAAAAACAGAGATTTGAAGAAAACATGGTTAAGACTATGGCGCTGTTTAAAAAAAAACAAATGTTCAGAGTTATCCTTTAAAAAAAAACAAGTATATCATGTCGAAATAAAGAGTAAAAGAGATTGACTTGAACAATTCTTTTGTAAATGCAAGTCTAATGTCAAAATAGGTTTGAAATGTTGTCTTTTTTTTCTATCTATCCATTATAAACCGAAACGATTCCAGATAAGGACACGTAGATTAGACCATTTGTCCTTCTTGTCTTTTAAATTATTCAAAAACCTCAAAGTAGGGAACACTTGTCATATCTTAAATGTGTAAAATGAAACTAAAATAGTAACAATTTACCTTCAGAGATCAGCAAAGCAATTTTTTGAGAATGAAAGCTGTGATATGATGATTTACACATAAAAAATTCAAACCTTTAAGTGGAATCTTCTTTTTGGCACACAACAAGAGAAACCCTGTCATGCAACTATGTCATCCCGCCTTGAACACAACATCAATCAGCTGTGATCAGTCTTTTTTTTTCTCTCTCTCTACCCTGTCTGGGTAAAAAGCAGGTCAGACATGTTCCAGATACAAGATACAAGTAACAGAGCCAAAACAGTCATAACAATTATTGGATACTCTTTCTAAAGTGTTCTATATTTGAAACAGGTGTGAAGAAATTTACATGATTATCACCAACTGTAAATAAAGTTTGATTGTTGATAGGTCATTTTGAATGGAATTAACAGCGAGAAACGATTTCCTTATGCTAACTATATTAAAATTTATTCAAGCAGATCAAAACAAATCAAACTGTACAAACAAATTGTCATGATTCCCGGAACGTGGTAGACCCAGGTGCTGAAACCCCGGAACGAGACTGGCGAGTAGCAGGTAGGAAGAGTTTAATTGAAGTCCTCTCCGAGAAGTTTCTGCTTGGGATGGCGATGGTTCAGAGATGGCTGTTGTCACTCGTGACGAGATTTTCCATAGAGGGTAACGATCTGGCGTTGAATGAAGGGGTTAAGTCTCCTTTTAAACAGCAGGGCTGAAGAGGTTGAGTGGCAACAGCTGGAGGTGGTTAGGCGTGGAACTGAGATGGAGGGGGAGGAGGCTGACTCGACCATGACACAAATTGGTCATTAAAACTCCTCTATATTTACATTAAGTAAAATTTTTAAAGGTTATGACCAGAATTTGGAAATATTTTAATTCAAAACAATCTCAGGAAAATCTTCAAGTGCAAATAATTTGCTAAATCTTGAGTGGCTGTATGACTTCCTCACATTCTGTAGATGTGTTTAATGACAAATTCTTTCATTTGCTGTCATACTTTTTATCTTGTGTCTCACTATCATTCAGAGATATCAAACTTTGCAGAATGACTTTGAGAGGGACGCTTTGTCCCTCTTTGTGTAAGTTGAAGCTCCAAACTCCACCTGATAGAGTGCTCTGTCATTGCTGGCTAGCATGATTGGGGTTATTTGAATTCACATTTCTTCTAAAACTTTCAGGCTCGTGTTAAAAATAAAAAATCAATCTGAAAAAATGAGCAAAGCTTTTAAGGAATCATCTAAAATTAGTATTTTTTCCTTAAAATATAAAAAGCTAAGTTCTGAAAATTGTACCTAAATGTTAATGGTTAATATCATTTAACAACTTGTAGTCTACTAACAGCTTAAATTTTATTTCTAGTTGAAATCAGTTAAAACATCTAAACTTTTTTTCTTCTTCTGGAAATTGGGTTGGTAATTCTATTAAATCCAATACATTTCCTACATTAAGATTCTTTTTTTTGCGCTGTGACTACTGTAAGTGCCTTGACACTCATAATAAGTAGCAAGATCACAGGGTTTTTATTGGATTAACATTGCCATGTCCCTGTGTCACACTCCCACTGGTTGTGTACTGTGAGTCATAGAGACTCCCAAACAGAGCTGGCCTCAGCTGACCAGAAAATTCACCCGCCATTGGATTAAAGGCTGTTTTTATATATAAACCAAATAATGGACATATTTTACATGTTTTCTGTTGGAAACAATTAAAGCAATAAAAACATTTCATCTTCAAAAAAAGTAGAAGGTAATGTATTAGAATAATTTATGATTGACACATAGTGTAATAGTAATATGGCAATCTTAAAAACAAACCACTTTATAAAATAACTTCCAGACACATTCTTCAGGTTTAGTTTTTGATGTTTCACAAATTTCTTCTAGATTTTAAGACTTGATTGGTGAAGAATCTGTTCTGAAAACTATTTTTATTCATGCAACTGTGCAGATTTCCTCCTAAAACATGCTGTACAGCCATAATCCAACAAACTATCCAGAATTTTCAGATTTTAACTTGGAGTGTGTTCTCGACGAACGCGTGTTTATCACATTCTTTTTGTTTTACCTTGTTTAACCATACATGGTTTGCATTGAAAGGATAAATTAATACATAAATTAAAATATAAAGATTTATTTGACCAATCAGAATGCTGATCTGTCAGTGGAAGTAACGTCTTACAAGTTTACAGAAATTAAGCATTTGTAGCATTTAGAAGACATATAGTCCTTGTTTTGTACCAAAAAAATTGGGTTTTAGAATTTTAGAAAAAGACAAGTGTAAATAAGAACTTCACACTTAAAATTTACAAATTTTATTTTTGATTTGGCTGTGTTTAACACCAGATGCTCATCCTTGGTAATAGAAAGCACTGGAACGTCCACCCAAATACTTAGTTAATTACTAACTCATTAGTTGTTTTTACTCCTAAACTAGTTTGATGTGTTTCAATGCATTCTATTTCCATTGATTCCCAATCTGTCGTAAGTTTGGTTTTCTTCACAACTGCCCTTAAGGATGGACAAGAGCACACAGCTTGTCCACAAGAAACGGCAAGGTCATAAACTGCTCGGTGAACCCAATGAGTGAAAATGTTAATGCACATTTTTATGGGGGCATCCAGGGAGCCACAGGTTGTAGAGAACACTTGGAAGTACACTAAGTACAATGTTTAAACACTGGGGATATTTCTCCAACTTAATACTTGGGTTTTCATGTTGGGATACATTTTGATTAGTTTTTGGAGCAATACTAATTTATTGGGTTACAGTGGTTTTGGATTTTACTCAATTTATTGTTTTTTCCCTGAGTTTAAATAACCACGAAAACAGGTAGTCCCTATGGGGTAGGGAATCTGTCAATAAGAAACGTATTCATAAAGACAATGTTGTGCACAAATTCATGCTTTGTGCTCAACTTTGCAAAAAAAATATTAATATAACATTTCCTTTTATGTTTTACAAGTCTATTGTGAAATCGATTTGTCTTTTTTTATATGACTTTTCTTTGTTCTGAACACGAAATTTCCCGTAAACTCACTGACAAAAATAAGTCACAGGGTCAAAGGCAACTTGAGTTGGGAAACATTGATTGTTCAAATT
The DNA here is from genome assembly GCA_037389245.1 of Oryzias sinensis. Taxonomy (NCBI): domain Eukaryota; kingdom Metazoa; phylum Chordata; class Actinopteri; order Beloniformes; family Adrianichthyidae; genus Oryzias; species Oryzias sinensis. The sequence continues at coordinate 10,850,581 of CM074503.1, read as the reverse complement.
GTGAAAGGTTTAGGTTTATTCATTAAACTAAAATGAAATAGAGCTTTATAGAATTTTATTGATCCCAAAACGGGGGAAATAACTTTGATACCATAACTCTGTTGAAAATGGAAGATAATAATACAGCAATCTCTGGCGGCATTTTGTCGCTGCCAGGCGTCAACAACTGATCATGTTAGAAAATGCTCCAGCGGATGGTTGAAGACCCTATGTGGTAGAAAACAGCCCACAAGGCTGCAGTTGACATGCTACTCTACTCATTAGGTGTAAAAAAAGGTACACGTCTGGTTGATATTAAAAGAATACCAAAACAAAAACAGCTAAGTTTACTTGGAGCTAAAGTAGGCTAACTGGCTGCCAACCATTGCTGCAGTTAAAAAGATCAAATAATAAATTAAAAAAAAAACTTTGGAAGGATAAGAAAATACCCAGCTTTCTTCCTTTTTTAAAATTATCTCTCTTTTTAACTTTTGCCACGGACGGCTATTAGTTAGCCAACTTTAGCGTAGAGTTATCTTTTTTGATTTTGTTGTTAAGGCCAGGCACTAGAGCAAGTGCACTCGCCCCGCCTGACCCGGGAATAAACTGGCTGGCGACTCGGGGATCCTCGCCCTTCTTCACTGCCCGCCTGCCGCTGTTGGCCAGGGGGCAGACAGGAGAGCTTAGCCACCAGGAAAGAGGGGTTCACTCTTTTCCCCCACCACTTCCAGGTCTGGTGCTTTGTTTATTCAATCAGTTGCTCTTTCCTGGCAACAAAAAAAGTGGCAGGATATCGTTGATATAATATGTTTTGTTTTTTTTAATTCCTAAGTTCCTCAAGGCCATACAAGTTACAAAGGAACTGCGAGACACACCTTCACTCCCTGTATACCCCTTGTGCTATCCTAGGTACTTTACCATTGGGAGTTGGGTCATCTAGACCCACTAGACAGTGCTCTGAACCTTTTTTCTTCAGTGATTTGTGATCTTCACTGGTGTCCATGGATTACATGAAATCTTTCCACCTTTATGCACCTTTGTCATGGTAGGGAGAACAGATCAATGTAAGGGTGGGGTCCTCTAAGATAGCACAAGGGTTACGATGTGGTCAGTCGTCTCTATGACCTCCATGAGCCCGTGCAACCCAACGTGCAGCACCTATATGGATCAACCCCCATTCAGCTGCATGTTGCCAGGCTTCTGCTGTGGAAAAAAAATCCAAAAATAATATGATAACGTGTGTATTATTATATCAATATTGTGCTTTCCTTTTCTTCTTTTTGCATACAATACTTTGAGGTTCCTCTTTCAGTTCAGGAAAAGGCCATTTAAAAGTTTGTGTTTGTCCAGCATGTCAGCCATTATTCACTTCATTAGGTCATTTGCATGGACTCTCTCTCTAAAAGGCATCAGCCTAGTGAGTGTAGTTATACGTGTGATTTCCTCACCATGGGCTTAATTATATTCAGTTGTCCAAATGGACTCGTGGGCATCGTAGATGTCAAATAATTCTTATTTTTACAATCTACAGGAACAGCAACAATCCATAAAATTGTACTGCACTAGAAAAACAAACATAATCTTTCAAGTCATTGGGAGTGTTGCTTTACAGTTTGTAGATTTTGGTCACTTTTGTGTTGTTGCATGTCAACAGTTTTTTTTGCAGGTTTATCTGACTTGTACATTAGGTCAAAGGAAAAGAACATCTATTGGAACACAATGAAAAAGTGTGCTATCATTCCCCCAAAAAGTTATTTTTATCAATGTCATATGTTCTTTCTATCTTCTTCAACAGTGAAGGTCATATTTGTATGAAAGATAAATATAAGTCCAGAGCAGAGGGCCTTACCACAATAATAACCAATGCTCGCCATAAAATAAGCTTTTCCATCCCATATGCTTTTAACTGTGACATTGGCTTTCATTTGCTGAGGCATGAAGGCCAGGCATATTCATGATTTAGTCTTTGCTTCACAAGTGGAAAAATGGCTTTCATTACCTGTTCATATTCACACAGCCATAAACAACACATGAAATATTCATTTGGTTTGAACAAATTAGAGCTGGCATGTAATTTGTTTGGATAATTGGAACACAACGCTGGCTGTATAATGCTTAAACAGATGCAGAATGTTATTTTCTATGTCGCTGGGATTCCACAGCTTCAGTTTTTTTATTTCTTGAGAGCCATTTCTCTACAGATTGGCATTATTTCCCCACACGCCTTTAGCTTTGCGTCTTTATTTCTTGATGTCAATTACCACAAGAATTAAATTACTATTATTATTGAAGTAACCCTCATGAATAATCAAATGTACAGACAAAATGGGATGACAGTAAAGCTTGCGCCCTGTGTCAGTGTGTAAGTAATGTCTGACTGAAAGTTTGTACATGTCAAAGCATCACTTCACTCCCTTGGGATTGGCTGCCCTTGCATCAGCAAATGGATAACAGTTCCTCTCTGTTCGGCCACTTGGTGACATTTTCAGTAGCGAACACTGCCATAGTGTGCTGGAAGGGCTGCACCTCAATGTATTGATCAAACTGCCTGCTAGTTGCTTGGTCAAGGGTTTAAATCCTAAATTAGACAGGTACTGTATCCCTAGGGAAGACACCCAACTCCACATTTCTCTACATGTAAAAATGGATATGTTTGTTAGTTTAGGGAGTTGTCTGCTAAAGCTTTGATCTCCAACCATTTTCAAGGTACGAACCAGTTTGCCAGAAAATATTTTCCCAGACCAATCTGGCTGCATGTAAGGAGCATGCACTTATCATATCAAAAGCACTAACAAGCTCCATGCTCACTGCTTAGGTTTTTTGATGTGTAGAAAAAAAAATCCATACAATATCCTGGTGTCTCACCTACATTACCCTTCCTTACCCTCATGTGTTGATTAACCATTCACCTGCAGCATACCGGTATTAAAAATTTGGTTACAACATTGTCTTTCTACTGGCTCACCTAACTGTTTACGACCTTGACATTTCCTGCTAACCACCCAGCATGCCCCACACAGATTTGCCCATTTTTTGCCCCCATACAGCCCGTATTGTCCTGTAGGGGAAGTGGTAACTAAAGGCTGTGTCACACTGCTGCTACGTACCATTTGCACACATTGCATGGATAAAAACTTGTCATACATGAATATAGGTGGGAAAAAGTGAGAAATATTGTGGCTCCTTACAAGTAATTTTGACACATGTATCAAAAATGAAGCATGTTACAACCATGCAAGAAGAATGACTAAACCGTGCTTCGTTGAATTTCTTGTGACATTTAGAACACTGAGCAGAAATCACATGGGATCAGCACCATGGTCAAACAGTTGGATTCCCATGATCCGCTCCAGTTCTATGTCACACGGCCACTACGTTCAAATTTTTTCATTTATCCCATAATGAAATTTCTGCCTTTCGTGATACATGCGTGATATGCATTTCATCAGTGTTTTTTGCATTTGTTATCTTCAATTTTTGCAGATGTCCATTGAGGGTTTTGGCTGATGTTTCCTTTCGGTTTTGAGCTGCTCAAAATGCTCAAAAACGGGAGGGGGCTGAGTACACCGAGTACGACTGTGACTTTGGACTCTCGCCAGGCTCTTCTCAGAGGTCTCCCAAGCTGCAGCTGTTGCCTAGCAGCTGACTAGGAATCTAACTGTTTATTTTAAACAAAGCCTTGTTAGGGTCCGCGCCCTGATCACATCAGCACAAAGGTCAGGGGATTCTGACCATGGTGCTGATGTGATGTGATTTCTGCACAGTGATCTGAATGGCAAAGTAAAGGAAGTCAATGACGCGCAGGTTTACGCGTTCTTTGTGTGGTTTATTCGTACTTCTTCAATGGTTTTCATGTGGTTCATTCGTGATACATCTGTCAAATTTTCACATAAAGAGTCACAACTTTTCTTACTTTTTCCATGTATTTTATATATGTATCACTAGTTTTCATCTGTGTCAAGATGTGCAGGGAGAAGAGGAATCCAGGACAACAGAAGCTCTTCATTCTGTTCAAAATAGTTATTTAGGGGTTTGATAAGGATGATCTGTACTGTACCTCTTTGTCAGCAACCTCCTGTTGGGAGCACCAAGAGGAACATAGTGTGACTACAAACAAAGGGCCTGGCGTGCCTCCAGTCGCATTTGCACCAGACAGAGAGACCTGCAACAAACCAAAAAATGTGAACAGCTCAAAACCGAATTTACATAAAGAGCAGTTGACAGAAACCGTTGACCGACATCTGTGCACATCAATAATACAAGAAACAGTTATGAATTACGTTTATCACGCATGTAACACGGAAGACCGAAATGTCACACGTGGACAATGTGCAGATTTTACATAGTGGCAGTGTGACACAGCCCAAAGGTGCATGCACCTGTAAAATAAAACGTATAGAAACATTGATTTATTCCTGCAGGTTCGTGGTCCTATTTTAAACATTCACATTTTTTTAAAACAGAAAATATTTAATCGGGAAACAGGAAATTCAGGAGATGTTGGGAGCCTCTGTTTTCCAACTAAGAGTTAAACAGCTAACTTCAGCTGAAAAAACAAAATATTTCAAATACAAATCTTCCTCAGGTTGCTAACTTCTTCTTCCATTACACGAGTTTGAATGATAGAGGAAACTAAAGCGTTCTACTGTTTAACGAAAGCAAGAAAATCTTAGCACAAACAAAACCCTCAATGCTTAGATTTTCACGTCGCACATGAACTTGGTGTCACTTTTGCCTCTTTCTTTTCTGTTCACTTTATGCCTGCATGGCTGCGGGTTGTGAATTAATGAGCAAGTTTCGGGGGAGGGGGGCAGAGGGAGAAAGTTGAAGGGGAGGAAGAACAGAGGGAGATGTAAAGACAACATTTCTAGTCAAGTCGTTACGATGCACTGTAGGCGGGAGTGGAGCCAGATAGAAATAGCAACAGCCTCAGAGCAGGGGCTTACATGAGCGCCATTGAAAACCACTGAGAGAAAATATGGACGCCTGTTGTAGGTGAAAGATGAGCCCGCAGGGAGAAGAGGAATCCAGCACAACATGAGCTCTTCATTTTGTTCAAAATAGTTATTTAGGGGTTTGATAAGGATGATCTGTACTGTACCTCTTCGTCAGCACCCTCCTGTTCGGAGCACCAAGAGGAACACCGTGTGATTAAAACCAAAGGAAATAGGAAACCCAAAAAGAGGTTATTGCATTTGTCTAAACAGTTTAGTTAGAAATAAAATGTTAGATGGGCGATGATATCCCACTTTTCAGAACTTACAGTATTTGATATATCTGATGTTTTTTACTATCTCTGCAGTAGAAGAAATATATGGTGTTAACAACAGATCTTAATTTCTTTCAAAAACTACAAAGCAGCATTGCGGCAGATGGTGGAAATACATGCTATTGACATGGTCAATTTTTGGTATTAGTGGCTATCTTTATTAAAGTGTTCATTTTTGAAGAAATATCACAATAATAAAAATGGCGCTCCTTCTCATTCGTTACTTGTACTATACTACAAATATCATTCAACTTCAGACCAAATAGAAGAAGCACTTATGTAAATAAAAAATCACTAAATTATTATGAGTAGTGTACATAAGTATTTGTGCACGTGGATGATTTAGGCACGTTTCAATTCTGCCAGAACCCAGAATTGAAGCAAAACCCACAGTCTCTTGTTTCCAGTACCCATCTCACTGCCTGCTAGTTAAGTTGTTCCTGGAATCAATTGCATTTTTGTGGCCAGCGGTGTTTTACATTTTTTTACCCTTTGGGGACTTTACTGCTTTGAATTACCCTTTATCTACATTTCTGTAATTCTTTCCTGTTAGCTCAGTATCTTCATAGCCTGAAGAAATACCACCTTCAGGTTTTGTACACTTTTGTACTACGACTACAAAACACAAATCTTTATTCTCTTTTTCTTATATTTCATATTGGTTCTCTTGGCCTGTTGGAAAATAAATGTAAATGTTCTGCATCAAAAAGAGAGGACATATTATGTGGCAGAACAAGGTGGAGGAAGTACTTTTTAATTTGCCAGTATTTTCATACATGCTGTGCTGAATTATTTAAATTTCAATCTCTGGTGAGCCTGCAGACAGAATATCTTGGAAATGCTAAAAGCAAAGGGAAGATCAAGGTTAAATCTGAGCTAAACTAAAACATGTTTAACACCTTAATGAACTACTAGCAGTATGCAGTATGAACTTTCGCTGGATTTGCACACCAAAGTACACAGAAACCTTAAGCTACCGACACAAAGGGCATGTGAAGCATTTAGCCCATCGTGTGAAAACAAGCAGGGAGGGGCTTCTTCTTTTTCTACTGTTTACTAGCATGTGTCCACCACCTACAGTTGGAAGACGTTTGGTGCGAAATGTCAAAGCGGTGCAAATCTTGTGATTCTTGCTCCAGGCTCTTTCTTTCTTGGACTTCTTGGAGTCATAGATTTATATCTTCCTTCTTCCTTCATGGTAACTATTCTAACGGTTGGCACTTCTGTGTTTAAAAAAGAACACCATCCACATGTCACTACCAAATACAAGTCTCTGATTGGTCAATGTTTCACTGGTTCAGATTTCAATGTGCGTTCATTGGCAGCATGTTTTGTGCGTAGAGCCTGAAAACAAACCTAAAACGTGCATCAAATGCATCACTGAGGGTTTTGAACACGGAAACTGAAACGCACATATACACATAGACATTTCATTGGAAGTGGACGCTTGAATGCGTGTCCCTGAGCCAGGTGTGAACATAGCGTGACAGGTAAAATTCAAAATGGTTTTCCAGAAATGAATACCTGAAGCAAGAAAATGATTTGGGCTGTTTGGGGGCTTATTGGTTACACTCTCGTCTTAAAACTGTGATGGAGTTTGCCTGTTCTCCTTACATGCATAGGTTTTCATCGGGCACTCCGGCTTCCTCCCACAGTCCAAAATCACGCTTCACAGGTTAATTGAATGCTTTAACCCAGTGGTACCCAACCCTTTTTAGGCCACGGACCGGTTTAATGTCAGACAATATTTTCCCTCAGCGGTCTGAACAGGGCCGAAGTTTGTATTTAATATTTCTAAGCTTCCGTTTTTTTCCAATTAAAATGCTACTACAAGATACATTTTGTTTAAAAAAAAGAAGAAATTGGATAACAAAAGTATGTTTTTTTATTTTTATTTTTTTACAGATGATGAAGATTGGATCAAACAAAGTTGTTGAGTTGTAGAAGTTGTTTATGATTTGTGGTCAGCTTTATAAAAGCAACATTACAGTTTTTCTACTCTTGTCTTCCCAAAAAACTTTCCAAAGATGTTTTTTTTTGGTTATTTTTTATAGCTTTTAAGCGTTGAGCTACCAACTTTGCGGTCTGAGCAGCTGCTTAAAGTCACGTGACGCGTCATTCAATCAGACTCTTTCTTTTTATTTGGAGTTATTTCTTTTGTCTGCAGGCCGGTCCCAAGTGGCCCACGAACCAATAACGGTCCGCACCCCGGGGCTGGGGACCACTGTTTTACCCAACACAGGTCAAAGTCCATGCCCACAGAATATTGATCGGCAGTTAATGTTACCAGTGATATGTCACGATGGTAGCATTAGCTACAGATCCTATCATGCTGAGCATCAGCTGCTTTGCTGACCGCCAGTGTTGCCAGATTGGGTGGTTTCCTGCCCATTGGGCAGGTGGACATAATTTGGGGTTGGTTCTTAGGTTTTTGGTTTGTTATAGAAACACATCCCATTACTTATAATAAATTTTCACTTATAATACATTTTCAAGTCTTAAAGATTTAGTTTTTTAGTGTGTTCAATAAATATTTATCATGTTCGGCCTGCAACCAAAGGAGCGTTTTGGATTTTTGCCCCCTGTGCGATTGAGTTTGACATTTAGCTAAGTGTGTGTGATTGTGTGGCTTTGCAGTGGTCTGGGACCCCGCCTTTGCCCAACAGTAGCTGGGATAGGCTCAAGCAACCCTGCGATCCCAAAAGAGATTTGTCCATTTATCAAGGGTTTTAGAAGATGGATAGATTAAAATAGTATTTCCAACAAGCACAAGATTTATGTATCCTCCAAAAAAGCTTGTTCTTTCAGGATTTTCAAGAAAAGGTTCTCTCAGGATTTTTCCTACTAAAATGGTTGTTGTTTTAAATCAGGTTTCACACGTTTGGTTTCTCTTCTTCAGAGCATGTCTCTCTCTTAAAGCCTCCACCACCATCTGCACTTCATCACCGACTCCTCTTGCCAGGGCATTACTGGCCGTCATCAGTGCGATCCAGGCTGAGTAATAGATTTCCTATTCAAGAGCTGAAGACCGTTTCATTTGTTGCTGCTGCATCTCTTAATCTGTTGTCTTTTGAGGCGCTAATCTTCTCCTAAACTCGACCTAAAAACCATTGCACCATCTTAATCCTCACCTGAATTCTGCTATTTACCTGTTGCCAGTTCCACAATTATTCTTAAGTTTTTGATTTTGAAAATGGTTTATTTCAAGCAATCAAATAAGAATAATACACAACAACAATACAATCATCAGTTATACATTCATACAATGACGTATCAAACTGAGGATGATTAGACATATTAATAAATATTGCTTGAAAGGGAGTGGAAGGAAGCACAACTGGGAGCTTTTTCCTAAATAATAATAAATCTGTCTCTACAAGTTTAATCGTCTTGGAGACTGATGTTTTTTTCCTTCCATTTCAAATTGTGTTGTTTAGTGGTTTATTTGCATGTTTTTTTATTTGCAGACGTGTACCCACACAGATAGGAAAACCACAATCGCACACATTTAAGATGCAGACAGCTGGCAAAGACAACATAAAGGGTCCCCCTAGGGGGGCGCATGAAAGCATTAATTTAGATAATAACGTTTACACGAACTTATTAAGCATCATTTTTACAACTGATGTCTTTGAGTTTGAACATAGTAAGAGCAAATCACTAATAAAAATCAAGGGTACCATAAAACATAACTCTGTAGATAAACAGTAAAAAAAAAATCACCTTTATCAAATAGAGAAATTGAAGCCCTTTTCCTAAAGTATTATTATTGCTGTACTTAGATCCTAATATTTTTAATGTGAGTTAGAAACATATTTATTTAGCCTTAAACCACATTGTGTTTTTTAAAACCTTTACCGAATTACAGTCAATACCCAATGCTGGTCATTTTTTTTTCTCAAAACTACAAGTTAGTTTAGTAGCAATCAAGCTCATATACATATAGGATTACACAAAAAAATGACATAAAAAGCTTATAAAGCATCTCTTTGTTGCTGAATTATATAGATCAAAATATAAAGTTGAAAGGGGAACACTTTTTCATACTATAAACCATGTTCTTAGACAATATGTGAATAAGCATGTGAATAAGCATATGGTGAAAAGGGATTGTAACACTCCATGGAATAATAATAAAAAAAAGTCACCTTTTTAAAAACTTTAGAACTCAAACTACGTTTCAGATTTATGACCTGAAACTGTGTTGGTAAGGCCTAAATATCTGATAAAAGGTTATGAACCGGATAATGATAAATCAAGTAATGATAATGGTCTCTGTACAACAGGGGTGGGATTATAAGTTCGCTTCCTTCCACTCCCTTTCAAGCAATCTTTGATTTAAGTTTGATACGTCTTTGTATGAATGTATAACTGCTGATTGTATGGTTTTGTGCATTATTCTTGCTTTGATTGCTGGAAATAAACCACTTATATAAATAAATAAACGTTTGCAATCAAAGATATTACATATTGGAGTCAGCAATAGAATAATCACAACAGATCACAGTTGGAACTTTTATTAGTTGCAGAGTTTAAAAAAAAATTAAATATATTCTTATTTATAAAGCATTGCAAATTAAAACAGCAGTAACAAAAAAGCATAATAAATATAACAGACAGCTTGGTAAAACCCAATTTTGAATTTATATAACTAGATTTATGTAATTTATATAGAAACTGTTATGAAATTGATATGAAAAGTGGATTCTTTTTCACACTTTAAACAGTTGCATCATAAATAAATAATTGTTGCTCACTGCTTAATAGCGTGTTAAGTGGTTGTGATTACGAAACAAGCCTTGGTCTATTTTCAGAGAAGCACTCTTCAAGTGGATTGTCTGAGTCAGGCAGAAAACCTGGGATTTCAAAAATTCGAAACATCAAAGCAGACTGGTTCATTATCAGAACAAGCCAGATGAAATTCTGACAATTAAATCCAAAGACTTAAATGTATTGGCAATGCATTCTTTGCAAACTTTCTATAGGTCATAATGTCAGTAAAGTTCCCTGTCTGCTTCCATTTTAGCTTGTTTTTCAATTATTGTAACATCTCCTTAGAGAATAGCCTTAGTGTTTGCTCTAACAATCAACTTCCCCTAATGGCCCCTTATTTTCCAGACAGTTTTGTCACAGATGTAGAAAATTCTTCACAGTTTGACATAGTAGCGACTCAGCAGGTCTGAGTAATTTGAAACTTTATGTTTTACTGCAGCTGCTGGTTTTATTCACAGCCACTAACAGAGTCAAACCAATGCACTGAAATGGAAAAGCTTCCATTTTTATAGGGTTCTGTCAAACAGTTTTAATGTGACTTATTATGATTCATCTTTAACTTTTATACCTTTTAAGCCAGTAGGCAAAACAATAAATGCAGAACTAAACCAATCTTTTAAAGGCAAATATAAAGCCTTGCAGCGCACATTTCTTTGATCTGTCTGTCTGCCTGCCTGCCTGCCTGCCTGCCTGCCTGCCTGCCTGCCTGCCTGCCTGCCTGCCTGCCTGCCTGTCTGCCTGTCTGCCTGCCTGCCTGTCTGTCTGTCTGTCTGTCTGTCTGCCTGTCTGCCTGTCTGCCTGTCTGTCTGCCTGTCTGCCTGTCTATGATTTCTGGTCCCAAAATGGCAATGGCTGTATCGCAAAAAATGCAGACTAAATTGACTTCATTCGGTTGAAGCTCTACTTTTTTTTATTGTAAACACCTGAGGAAGATATGCGGCATCAAGAGCAAGTATTTGTTGCACTAATAAGGTGATGTTTTGAGTAAAATGTACATCCTATCTGCTGAATCTGACAATTCAGAAACCAAGATATTTTGGGTTAGGGTTAGGAACATTAACTTTCATTATGAAAATATGCATTGTTGTGTAATGTGGCAGGGTTGCTAAGGTAAACCACAGTAGCAAAACAGCAGTAACCAATGTAGCAATGTCTGCAAAAAAAAAAAAAAACATTGTCCAAATTAAACCGGGCTGTATTAAGGTGTAACAAATACAGTGGAAAAACAAAAATGTCACAAATTTAAGTTAAAGAAAGTCTGAGGAATGTTGAAGTTGAAGTCACCACGTGTGAGGTTTAAATGTATCCCCGTTCCCATTCCCTTCCCTTTTATAGCTGTATTTTTACCATTCAAAGTCACTTTGCTGTTTCGCATCCTCTGGGAGGCTGGTACAAATGGTCTTTCTTGGCAACAGAAACTAAAAAAAGATTAAATGAATAATTGAAATGGCTTCATTAAAGTCAGTATTTTAGCTGAGCTCCAGCAGAGTTGAAGAGGATCTTTTTGTGGTGACTGTGACGTTCCTGGCTAGGGAAGAAACACTAGTTAGTACAGAGAAAGCTGCTAAGGCCGCCTTACTTCAGACTGGTGTTAATTACCATAAATTTGCAGATGTACACATGGTCTACTTCAACAAGCTGGTGTCACTGTAAAGTCCTGTCCTTAGCACATTTTAGGGGAGTTACTTGAAAGTTTCCTCAAATTAGTGGAAAATATTTTTTAGAGTTGTTCAATGTACATTCCCACCAGAGACGTGATGCACGTTCTAGAATGCACTAAATGCTGGTTCAAACTTTTAGCATACAGTGGACCGTTCTTACAAGCCCATGTACCCGAAGTTTTGGTGAAAAATGTCAAAAAACTTGCAAATCTTGCTCCAGGCTTTTTCTTTCACAGCTCTATTCTGATGTATGAAAGACATAGGCCGCCTTTACACTGCAGGTCTTGATGCTCATATCCGATTTTCTGACTATATCCGATTTTTTTGACGACCCGCTTACATCATCTTTTAAAAGTGACCTGTATCTGATTTTTGCATTTACACTATACAATGCTGAAACAATCAAATGTAGACGTTCTGAGGACTACGTAGCAGCATTTCTGCCTTCCACGGACCTCTTTCGGACTTTTGTGATTGCGGTTGTCATGGAGGCAAGGCGGCGACGGAAGGAGGCGTTGCCTTGGGCGCTTCTGAGGGGATGCACGGGGGAGTAAAAAGGAGGGCTGCTCGGCTCTCTCTGAGTTTTGAATGAGGAAGTGTTTGCAGACGTGCTGTACTAACAGTTTGATCCAAGTGTTGAACCTTTCCTGCGCGATGACTTCTCTTTTCCGACCGTAGTCAGAAACACACGGGAGATTTCCTCGGGGTTCTCTTTTCCGTTCTGAACCCTCAGCCTCCAGAGTGGGTTAAGAAAGACTCCAAAACTTTTGGGGGAGACACCTTCTTTTTAATTTACGGTTCTCCGACAGTCCCCCGCTCCGCGCTCACACCCCCTCTCCTCTCCTTAAGTTACACACCCACACACGCAAACACGCGCGCGCGCGCTCACACACACATGGTCCCCATCATACACGCCCCCCCAAAAAATAAACGGCTTCTAGCCTGTTCCATAGCAACGGTGTCCCGCTTCATTAGTTACCGTTTGCGTCCCGACCGGACCGGACATAACAGCGGTTTCCGACTACGGTCTGAAGCCTGAGGCTGAAAGGTAACACGCTGACAGCAAAATCAGCGCACATAAAGCACCTTAATAAGTCATGTGATCTCAGTTGGTGGTGTCCTGAATTGACGTCACTGAGGTACGACTCGCATTTACTGGGGAATATCCGATTTGTCTGCTTACATGGCACACGCAAATGCACGTATCCGATTTATTTCCACATACGAAAGAGGCCTGTATCCGATCTGAGAAAAACGGAATCCATGCGCTTTTGTCCTGCTTACACGTTCACCGGTCATATCCGATCTGTGCCACGTGAGAGGAAAAAATCGGAATTGGGTCACTTGAACCTTGCAGTGTAAAGGCGGCCTAAGTAATTTGACTGTCTTGTTCGTAGACAATGACACAAGGACTCGACATTCTGATGGCACTGACATGTTCAATGACATAAAGACTTAGTTTTGAGAGATGAACTAAAGATTTTGAGCAAGTTACAGGCTTTTTTGTGTTGAGAAATGCACACACGTATTTGCAAACTTCAATTCTGATCTGAGAATTGTACTCAAGCGACTGAGAAAAACTGTAAAACGTTTGTAGCTAAGCGTCAACGCGAGAACGTGAACGAGGAAGCCCAAAATGCACTTTTACATACACTTTTCCTTAAAAGTGGTCACCTGAACGTGCATTGCCTTTGTAAACTTAGCACGATACAAAAAAAAAGTTATGGATTGATGAAGACTAGGAATGTAGGGGTCACTTAAACTATAAAGGACGCAGCAGAATTTTTTCCTAGATAAAGATTTTGTTCAAACACCTGATAATTATAATGCAAAATCCATTCAACTTCCAACAAGATGTTTTACTCTGCCAAATAACCCCCCCCTTCGAAAGAAGTCAAGAATTCTTAAAATTTGAAAACATTTTCCTTCGATAAACATAAAAAATGAGTCAATGGGCTAAGATAAGTGCCCTTACCAAGAATTACAATTTTAATAAATGCATAATCTAGTCACCGAGACAAAAGATGTATTTGCAGTTGAAAACTGTCTTAAAATATTATTTTTCTTTCAAGACAGAAAATAATATATAATATATATAATGAGATAAATAATATTGCTTTTACTTTTTTAAGATTCTGTTTTTGAAGGGTGACTTTAGACTACAATTTAGCTGCAACTTGCAAAAGCAAAGGGAGCAGGCAGCATTTCCACAATCCAACATGTAGAAAACAGGTCAGCTACTGTGTTTCCCTGGCCAACAGACATGTGGAGAATCGATGTCTGGAACACCATGAGAGGCTTCAACAGAATGACATCAGAGTAACAGGAAGGTAAAGAAATCCGAGGGCTAAACCAAGCAATCAATGCACTGAGAAAACTGCACTCAGTAAATAGTGACAACAAAAACTGAAATGGTCATTTTTGGACTTGTTTGGCTTTATTAAAAAGGTTGGCAGATAAAATTTGAGTATCAAATTTTTATACATGCATGTAGCAAACATGAAAAATAAGTTCAGATGCTTAAATATATTTTCAATTACAGATTAACCTTTGTTAATGAGACTAAAACTGCTCCTTTCTGCAACCTGCCTCTAGTGGTTTTTACTGGAATTGCAGTATTTCCCTGTTTTTCTCGTGTGTAAATGGAAGGGTACGGTGGCCCAGAAAGGGTCACAAAACAATACTTTAGATTTCACAACACAAAATAACTTAGTACAATTCGTCACAACACAACACAATAACTCACAACACAACAATTTAACTCACAACACAATAACTAACCACACATTAACTCAAAACACAACAACTCACAACACAACAACTCACAACACAACAACTCACAACACAACAACTCACAACACAACAACTCACACCAAAACACAATAACCCACAACACAATGACTCACAACACTGTAACCTAAAACGGAAGTATATCTGCAAAGGAAGTGCTTTTTTTCTGAAATTTCCACTGGGCTAAAACATCAGTAATCACGTCTCCATTCAGGGTTCATAAGCTCGTTCAAAGATCCTCCTGCAGTTTCTCTCCTGCTCCGTCTGAGAGCTGTCTGTCCGTCAGCCGCTTCCTTCCGCGTGTTTCTGTGTCTAAGTGACCCACTTTGAAGCCTCAATGTCCCTCAATAACCCAATAACTTTTTATTATTATTATTGTCACCATGAAAATAAAAAAAAATATCAGTTCGGTAAAGTTTGAAAGATATTCACAGATTCGCACTTCTGCCCTCCATCTTGGCAGCCAGCTCGCTGTATGTCTGCATTTCCTTCTGGAAGAGAACAATTCTCATTAAAATGCAGAAAAAAACGAACTTTTTTCTTTAGAAATGCGTTTGTAGTTCCCTTTCCGTGTTAAAACAAAATGATTGAGATACTTGCTGTCACATTTGAACGTTTATCAGAAGATTTTTTTTTATTTTATTTCACCCTCTTGGGTTATTGAGGGAAATTGAGGCTTCAAAATGGGTCACATAGTCACAGAAACACACGGAAGGAAGCAACTGACAGACGGAGCGGGAGAGAAACTGCAGGAGAAACTTTGAACGGGCTTATAAACCCTGAATATAGATGTGATTACCAATGTTTTAGCCCAGTGGAAATTTCAGAATAAAAGCACTTCCTTTGCAGATATACCGGTACTTCCGTTGTGAGGTAAAATGTTGCGACTTTTTGTGTTGTGAGTTATTTTATTGCGTTGTGACGAATTCTAGTATGTTATTTTGTGTTGTGTTGTGACCCTTCTGGGCCGCCGTAGAAGGGGGCTTGGTTGACACCGAGTGTGTTGTTGCATTATTAGTATTAAACTGTGTACATTCTACATTGCACAGTAGAGGTGTAACAATTAATTACCTGTATTGGTGAATTACTTTATATTTCTATGATCCAACCAGATCAATGTGTCTGAGGCAAATTTGCAATCAAACGGACCTATATCATTCTAAAATAGTTTCAAAATGAAGTAAATTGATTAGGATTATATTGAAAAATACCATTTGGACTGTTTAGTTAGTGGAATTGAAGTGTAGAAATGTAAATATTTATTCATTAGAACTATCACACAACAACACAGCAACAAGCCATATGTCAATATTAATATTAACTTCACATAAACTGATGGTGAATGTTGTAAGTGTCAACTTTTTTGGGGGTTATTTTAAATTGTGTTTAAATAATTAAACATCTGTCAATCCAACGTTTCAGACGTTTGACGTCAGACCGACAAGCTTTTACTGAGGCATCTGATTGGTCGGTTGATAACTTGGATCATTTTCGATGAAGAGAAAATATCTTTAGAAAAATATTTGTATTAGAAAGAAGATGTTAGCAAGAAAGTATCAGAGCAAGAATGGTTATTCTGACAAATAAAATGACTGAGTAATAACTGTCCATTCCTCAATAGAAGTCTATGGAATTTTAGCTTCTTAAAACCAGCAGATACTTCCTGTTTGGGAACATGAGATGGGAGAAGCTGTGAAGTAACAGGCCACAATTTATACTAAGTAACTATAACAACATTGTAGTGGGGATAAAAGGTAATTAGTTAGATTACCCTGTTACCTAACCTGCAGTTATTCTTTAACGGTGTTACTCTTGTGATGGGTAATACTACTGATCTATCATGTGATTTCAATTCATATATTGCCAATTTCAGCATGATTCTGATTCATGACCTCAACAATTCTTTATTTTTTTCCCCCCAGGGAATTTCTCTCCCAGCAGTTTCTGTCAGACTCATGGTCCACTTTGCTCAAGAGTCCCTGCAGCAAGACTTCCCCAAACGGATCTTAACATTTTGAAGTTATGGATGATTAATAATAAGCTTAAAAAAAGTACTTTTCCCTCTGATCACTGGTTTGCCAAGCAGTATTGCTTTCACAGCTCGAAAGGGTAATCTGAGTTTTTTTCTGGTCTCACACATTGAGCTTGTGACTTAATATCACACCCATAGCTGCACCACTATATTCCAACAGCATCAAAAACAGGCTGTGACACTGTAAATGAAAAGAGCTGCCACAATCCAAACCAATAGAATGATAAATCTACACATCAACTCATTAATGATGATTTTAGACTTTTGATAAGAAGGCCCAGAAGGGACCAGTGCTAGTGATCTGTTTGTGTCCTCCTGAGTCAGCACATTGCAGGCTGTAGTGATACAGAAATCCAATGTTTAAATTTATGTGATTGCTTCCATAAATATAATTATGTTATTACTTACTTACATTGCATATGGTACTACATGATATACACCACGGCGGTGAAAACATTGGTAGGATTGTCTACGTAACCCTTGTGCTAACCTAGACACTTTACCATTGGGAGTTGGGTCATCTAGACCCACTAGACAGTGCGCTGAACCTTTTTTTCTTCAATGATTTGTGATCTTCACTGGTGTCCATGGATTACATGAAATCTTTCCACCTTTATCCACCTTTGTCATGGTAGGGAGAACACGTCAATGTAAGGGTGGGGTCATCTAAGATAGCACAAGGGTTAAAGGACAACAACCGTCTATTTTTTATGGGTGTATGTGTCTGTTTTGCAGGTTTTTGTATTATGTACTATGAGTCCACAATAAAGTCTAGTCTCTCTCTCTCTCTTAAAAAAAATAGTAGGCATTTACATTCATCACCACCTCACGCAAATGTGTCACGCCCCTCAAAAAAAATTGTAATTATTTAGGACATTGTTTCTGCAGAGCAGCATTAACTCAACAGAAACTTTCCTCTGAGTCGTGGGTGGGACCACGCATGGTGTGAAGTAAGCCCGCCCCCCTTCCCCTCTACGTTGCTGAGAGCTCTGTTTATTTTCCCTCCTGATGGCTTAGCCCCTCACAACCCCAACCTAATATTAGCAGTCGAACAAAAATGGAGCAGTATTGGAGCTATTCATCCGTAGAGCCAGATGCCAGCTCTGATGAGGAAAACAAAGACGTACATGAATCTAGTCGTCCACAAGTGAATGCATCCTAATGGAGAGGAGCAGGGAGTTTGTAGTATCTGTACAGTACAACAAGCATGTTTTCTTCTGCTCCTGATTCACAATAATTTGAATACAGACATACTTGAAAATTTAATTTGAAACTTAATTTTCTTTATATAAATATTCTCCATCAGAAACAAGAACCTGATAAAAACACCAAAACCACAATTGTAATCACAGTGGGTCTTTAGGAAAGCATAATTAATAGAGAAAGGGATGTATGAAGTGAAGAGGATACAGACAAGGCACAAATACAAAGAAAACACGTGGGAGGGGGGTCTCCAGAGACAAGCAGAAAACGGTTTAGACACTATGATAATAAGACTGTGTTCTGTAGGAAAAGAACCAAGAGAATCCTCAGAACTGAAGATAAAATCTTCATTTCCCTGTTTGTTCATAAATATATATATATAATGTAGTTTAGCAGTTGCGTTGTAGAGTTGTTATATTGTAAATGGCTGGGGAAAAAAATGAGGAGATATAGTTTTGTTCTAGTGTCATGGTTAAGCAGGAGGAAATCCTGATGCAGGGAAGAACCACAAGCACATTGAAGCAAGGTCCTTAGGTTTTATTTACAAAGATAAACTTAGGAAACATAAACTCAGGGGACTGGAAACCACACAAGACGAGCCGACACCAAGGGCCTCAGAGAGAGTTCCTTAAATGCAGACAGGGCTGATTAAAAAAATGTTCAGGCAGCCATGACTGCTCCAGGGATAACCAGGAGAATGGGAGGAGCCACAGCATCCTGCACAAAAACCAGAGAAAGGGAGCATGAGCAGAAACCTAAGACTAAACCACAAAATCCTCACATATGGAGTCAATTTCTCACTTAGAATGTATTTCTGAAAAAAAAAAAAATTCCCTAATATCTCATTGGGAATTTTGTAAATATTAGTGATTCATTTTGTCCATCCTTTTTGAAACAATTACAGCTACAAAAACGTTTGAGGAGGCAAAAGTAGATGATCCTCAAGCTGTTCCACAATGAGTTTAGCAAAAAAAAGACATTTAAACTAAAACATCATTCTTTTTATTTCATTCTTTGGTTTTTCAGTAATTCTGCATCCTTGACTGAACCTCACACGACTGACAGACTCGTCAAAGAACATTATATGGCAGAAAATGTGCATAGCTTTTTTGGACCTCGGCTGAGCTCCCTGCCTTCTCCAGCACCAACATAACTGGGATTTCACTTCTTTCCCTGTCAGCGGGCTTTTCACAAAAGCAGTCATGGAAGCTAAGCTGAGCTGGCAAGTGAATCTCTTATGATCCAACTATCTTTATGAGCCCTGAACACACCTACTCCTCACAGTTTTCCAACAGTCTTTCAAGCAACCTTAAAACACACTAAAGCAACCTCTAAATTCCTGCACGAGTCTAAGTCAACCCATCGTTTAACATCAAAACCTTTTGCACTGCTTTCCTTTTCATTGCTGCTTCCAAACAAATGCGAATTTGTGGAATCAGCTTGTAGATTTCTGGCTATTAGCAGGCTGGAACAAAGAGTCAGCACGGATCTGTGTGGGCAGCAAAGCACTTCAAGGAACCTGCACTCCTTTTTCTTGATGTACCACCATACTCGCATGAGAAGCCCACAGCTTTTTGTGAGCAGGAAAATAACCCACATGCGTCTGTGGGCTTCCTGCTGAGCGGCGGAGACCAGTGAAAGAGCAGAAGGAGATGGTCCAAAAGAAACATATTCATGTTGATTAAAATGATCATAAAAACTATTTTTAGATTATAGAAGCAGAGGTTATTGGATGGGTTTAAATTCAGGGCCTATTTTCAGTGTTCATTCAGAGATAAAAAAGCTTCTTAAAGCCTTAAGCCTGATTTACTCTGGTACGTCTGCAGTGTGTTTCCCTTGCATTGCGTGGGGAGTCCGTCTCACTCCCCTCGGTTAGCTTGTTGCGTCACCCTCCTCCCAGGCTTCCGGAGGAGTGATTTGTCCTGTCACCCTCATGTCATCAACATCCAAAACTTTGGCAACCAAGCCCCATGTCCTCTCCTTCCTCACTGAGTCCTTGTAAAATGCATAATTTATGCTTTTATACTGCCAAAAATGTTGTCATCCATGGCAAAAATGGACGACGATGTTATCCACAGTGTTACCGTGCATTATTGGGTGGGAGTGTCTTATAGAATACATTTTTTTTAGCTCTGTCCAATTGAATGGATAGTCAAAATTATATTAGTCAGGATTTAAATAAATAATAAATTATTGTGAATTTGACAAGACAAACATAAGCTTGAAAAGAAAAATAGAAAATAAAGGCCACAATTCACTATCCTTAATTTAAAAAAAAACAATAGTCTGACGGGACGATGCCTAAGTTGGAATAAGACTGTAGAAAAAGGAATCATAGTTTAGAATTTTCAAATTTTGTAGATGGCACTAGGAGACAAACAGGAAAGAAGCAGAACAGTGAGTTTAAGGAGGGTCTCTCTAGAAAACTTGGATTTGGGCTTGATGGACTAAATGTAAACAAAAAACAACAACTAAAAGACAGGAAACACCCGTCAGCAGTATGACGTTTGTGGGCAGAATGTGTTTCTAAAAAAAGCACAAATAAGGGAATTTAGGAATTTAAGTTTTCGAGAAATTCTAAATCACCTGAGTGTTCCACAGTTCTGGAAAACATGTGTTATGAATATTTGCCTACAATGAATGAACTCATTTTATGGAAATAAATTAATTAAAGCTGAGGCTTATTTCCACTTCTTGTGCTTTATTTATTCAACCCCAGTCTTCATAAATGGAAAATGTAATTGTTCACTTTGATTCATGTTGAATTAAGCCAGTAATAAACTGATTGGACTTTTAAGTCATACTGTTCAGCGTGTGCTCCATTGCTATTTCTCCTGCGTTTTTCTTCTTCTTCTCATGCTCTCCATCTGAAGCCTCCTGTGTGTTTTTTCTTGAAGGTCATCTCAAGGACATGATGCTTTCCCAGACATATATGATAATCTACTGCCAATGATATGTAAATGACCATTTTGCTTTCAGAGTTGGGAAACCTTTACGTTGATGTATTCAAATGCGCTGTGCATTATTTAAGTGGAATTTCTGCCTCAAGGACCGAAGTCGCCATTGCTGCCACATTGACCTTGGCTCAGCAGCTATCTAACGGCTTTTATTGGCTTCCTGCTTCATTAAAACGATATAAAAATCACAGGTGATTATGCTTAACCTTGTCAGTTTTCTAAAGTTTCACTCCAACTCATTTTTTTTCTATTGTAAATTTTTTCCAAGTGGTCTTTTAATTATGATTATGCAGTTTTTAGCTAAAATCAGAAAGTCTATGTCATTTGTAAGGCACATTTTCTGCAGAGCTGCAGGAGCTCATTACAGGGCTCGTACGGTCATGAAAAAACCTGGAAAGGTTTGGAGATTGAAAATGCAATTTCTAGGTCCTTAAAAAGTTTGGGAAGTTTTGAAAAAATCATGAAATTGTAATATTTCAGATGCAAAAATACATAAAAAAAATTAGAGTTTGACAAGATTCGAATCTAAATAGTGGCAGAAGTTCAACGTCAAACTATCGATGAAGGGAGTTTATGTTGCCATAAATCAGGTCCACTTTTCATCAGTTTAGTGCGCGTGGCGCTTTCAGCCTGCTAATGGACATGGATTGTGAAATGCTACGAAATGGCGAGGAAGTGTAGCTTTAATGAGTGGCTTTTCAAAGAGATGTATCAACTGTGGCTACTAAAAGACCCTGACCAGAACCGTGAAAAATGGAGACTTTGCTCCAAGTTCTTCGACATAGGCAGCATCAGAGAGGCAGGGCTGATGTGCCACATCAAAGGGAAGAAACAGCCAAACGCAGCAGAAGCCAGACGGTCAGGGATTTTTTTTAAAACAGGTAACAGTGTTACTTTGGTAGCATACTGAATTCAATTTTTTTTAAAAAGGTAAAAAACAGGTGATCTTCCTTTTAAATCTTTTTGGTGATTTTCCTTCTAAAATTTTTCAGGAACTACAAAAGCTAAGATCTCCAAAAAGGCTGGGTTCTAACCTTATCTGCTCACGAAAACTACGAGATCAGCTGTAATTAAAACCTGAAAAGCCACAATGTGTCTGTGTCATTGACAGGGTTTGTTTGGTTTAAATGCTCGTCATGATATCCCCAGTCTGTTTTGTTCTTCCTACTCATAAAAATTACAGAATAAAAAGTTGGGGATGGATAAAATATTGACCAGTATGAATAGTGTATTTATTTTGTTTGACAGTCAATCCCGACAACAACAATATAGGACAAGAAGCAGCAAAGTCTGTGGGTAACCTGCTGGATGCTCGTGTTGTGGGTGTGATCGACTTTGTCAACTTCCCTGTAATTCTTTCTAAATTTTGCGATAATTTTCTTCTGATTTTTGCAATAGCTTTCTGAATTTTACTATAATATTTTAGAACTACAACATTTGTATCATTTGTATTCCTAAAGCGAGGCGATATGAAGACATACTATTACTCATACATGTTGGTTCACTCTAACAGTGAATAATGATATCAGGGATTTCTGGGGATTTACTTTAACAATATTGTAATAAGATCTTTTAATGTTTTTGAGAATATTTATGGTGAGTTACTGAAAAAAACTGCTATTGTTTTTCTGGGGCGTTCTCGTGTACTTTATTGACAGTCCCTGCCTGCCTTCACCTCAAGGCAAACTCTGGCTGCAACTCTCTCGATGGGACCTTTCTGTGTGGAGTTAGCAAGTTCCCCCAGTGCATGCCTTGGCACTCCAGTTTCCTCCCACAGTCCAAAAACATGCTTTGTAGTAGTAATGATTTTAAATTGTCCTTAAATGAACATGTGGACGTGTGTGGTCGTGTGACTTGTGACTACTGATGGGAGTATCGATACCAAGGTATTGAAATAAAGATGCCCATACATCACAAATTTTGGTTTTGACTACACTATTAAAGTATCAATTACTAATTCATAAACAAGAACATATAAGCATTTGCGTCATTTCTAGAAGTTAAGTTAGGTGAGTTACTCTAGTGCAGGGATCCTCAACACTCTGCCCGCGGGCACCATGTCGCCCAAGGGTCACATAAGTCACCCGCAGGCCTGTTCTCAAAGCGCACAACTCACCAGTGAGCTGCGTCTGAAGCTTACTTTTATTCTGTTTGATATTATTTTTAAGTCACACTTGCATTTATACAGATTTAAAAATGACAATATCTTAAAAATATATGTTTATAATACAGTGTTTCCCCGCTTATTTGCGTTTCAATATTCGTGGTTTCACATACACTTGTTTTTTTTCCAGTCACGTGACAGCGGTTCCTCACAAAGGGGCAGACAACTCAAGACGCCTGTATGAGACTTTGTGTCCGTGGCAGATGCTTCGCAAACTTCTGAGGAAAGGGGTTGAAGATGAAGGGCATGCCGGCCTGTCGGCTTCCAACAGCTGGTTCCAGAATCGCTATAAGTGAAGTTTGTGGCCTTGCTTGGAGAAGTGGCAACAGCTGACTCAGGAGCGGCCGGAGAATATCCCGACATGGTGGAGATAGTCGCGGAGAATAATTATCATCCGTATGAATGAAACTAGCCTTTTCTGCAAGAAACGACGCTCAAAACACGCTGCTGCTGGACTGAGGCGCCATGCCCGACGTTTAAATCGCGCTGCAGGATCTCTCTCGTATTGAACTGATGAAAACTTGGGCTCCTGGTTTTAAGGCACAGAGTGACAGAGTGACACTCCTACTACGGTTCAGTCAATTGCTAAGAATAAATTAATACAACTCTTTATGTTGAGCAATAAAATTTTCTTTGCATTTTAATACATTTCAATAATGTTTATACAATAAGGTTTTACAAAGCATAAGAAATGTTTCAGGAAGGTTTTTGATGAGTAAGGATCGGTGACAGTCTTCAGCTGCGGGGGGTGGGAGCGGTTCTCTGTGGTCCCTAATTCCTGCGAATGCGGGGCGCGCGGGACAAAACCAGTGCCAGTGGAGAGTACCGTACTTTCATGATCATAGGGTGCACTGGATTATAGGGCGCAGTTTCAGTTATGGGTGCTTTTTCTGTATTTAACAAACACAAAAGGCGCACCAGGTTTTAAGGCACCTTAGTTAACACATACCGGTAAAACATGGATGCTAATTAATGTGTGTTTCAAAGAAGGCAGTGGGAGCAAAACTGAGTTGGTTGTGATTTATTTTTTCGTTTTTTCAGTCATAAATCATGGTTAACTACGGTAATAAAGGGCTGAATATTGATATCTGCTTCCCGCCTTGTTGTCATTGTTGATATGTATTGTTAGAAATCATTAAAATGATGAATCTTTTCACATATATGAGTATCATTAATCATTATTAACAAATAACTAAAGGCAAACTGAGCAGATTTGTTCTTTCAGGAGAGCCTATCAAACTGGTAACCCTTCGAATGACTCAGTAGCCTCTTGAAGTTGTTTCCTAGCCATTTTTTGATGGACATATTTT
Organism: Oryzias sinensis; assembly: GCA_037389245.1. NCBI lineage: Eukaryota > Metazoa > Chordata > Actinopteri > Beloniformes > Adrianichthyidae > Oryzias > Oryzias sinensis. The sequence goes on along the minus strand of CM074503.1, from coordinate 10,826,443 downwards.
TTAGGATAACAAATAATTTGTTTGAGAAGAAAAACTCACCAGTAACAACTATCCAGTAATTGTATGAAAAAAGTAATCCCTATCTTACCAAATCCTAAAAGTGCCCCAACACTGGTGACCTGTCCAGGGTGTACCCCACCTTTGCCTAACAGTAGCTAGGATAGGCTCCAGCAACACACAGACCTGAAAATGGATTAACAGAGATTTGGAAAATGGATGGATCATGCAGAGAAAGTCATCTACCTACTGAAGATGCCTGTGAAGAATCTGATGTCATCACATGAGTCTGTTCTTCACAGTACCTGGATCTTCAAGGTTTATCTTAAAGACATTCTTGCTCCTAACAGATGTTCAGATTCTAACTGTTGATGTCATGTTAACCCGAGTAAACAATTCCAGTCTCATCGGAGTGGTCGACCAATGTCCCCATTTTTTGATGGGCGTTTTGGTGTTGCTCATAGGTAGTGACACTCGTTAGTAGTTTGTTGTTGGTGTGTAGCAGGTGTGATTAAGACAATAGTCTCTTGGGTAAATATGTCAAAACAGGACAGTGACGAAGATGCTACTTTGACTCATCTTTTAAATCATCTGTTCTCTCTGTTCTTCAAAAGAGTCTCCAATGTTCTTCAGTTGTTGGTGAACTGCTGAATACTAGCATTATGTAGTGACTATTATGTGTTGTGACATTCTTTCGTAGAGGGGTTGTTTAGTTTCCCCTAAATTACAAACTGGCTTGATTGCACTGGATGGCAAAAACCCTTTTGCTTTCCCTCTTTGTTGTTTTAGTACATTTGCTGTGTGTTTCAGTGCATCCCTAAATGTTTCAGCAGAAGCTTTGGTAGGGATTTTACTTTATGTTTTTATTCAAACACCCGTAATAAAGCTTTGCCTCGTGATTTCAAGCCAGAAGTAAAACATTGTTAAAACTGCATAAAGGCATTATCCCACACTAAGTATGGGATGTGTGCAAACTGAAACATGACAAAATCACGGGAGCAATGTTAGAATGAAAACAGAACAGATGACCTGACAAGGATGAATTGAAAACTGGAGACTAAGACTTAGCTGTCAATATTAACTGAAATAATCACAGCTGTGAATCCTGACAAACCTGTAACTAGTGTGGCAGACAAAAGGTACAATTCAAAAGAGTACATGACAAAAGCCAAACTAAAGTATACAGTTTTATCACCATGCAAACATATTGAAAATACTGCAACCTCCAGATCTGAGAAGAAAGATTCCTTTTCCTAGAAAACAATTAAAGATCAAAAGCAATAAAGCATTAGGTACTGGCGGATGAATGCAGGTTACGCCCTGGACATGTTGCAAGTGTGTTGCAGGGCCTTACACACTCAAATGCACACCTGGGGCAATTTAAAAGTCAACAAATAACCTATGAGACATGTTTTTGGACTGTGGGAGGAAGCCTGAGTTTTCTGAGAAACCCCCCCCACATGCACGAGGAGAACATGCAAACTTTACACAGAAAGGTCCCTGCTGGGATTTGAACCACGGCATTGTCTTGAAATTTGCAAAGAAAAGTTACAAAGTGGTCAAGTTAGTAACACTGCACCATTTCACACTTTTTGATTTACGTCTGTCAGGCCCAGTGATGACGATCTCGATACCTGCAACCCTTGTGCTATCCAAGGCACTTTAACATTGGTAGTTGGGTCATCTAGACCCACTAAACAGTGCTCTGAACCTTTTTTCTTCATTGATTTGTGATCTTCACTGGTGTCCATGGATTACATGAAATCTTTCCACCTTTATCCACCTTTGTTATGGTAGGGAGAACACGTCAATGTAAGGGTGGGGTCATCTAAGATGGCACAAGGGTTAAGCTCCAAATTTATTTTATGAGAAGTTAAATTAAAAATCTGTTTTGGAAAAAAGAAATATGGAATGAGCGCAGAGACACAATAAACAAAGAAATTTCATTTAACGTCATTATTAAATTTATTAGATGTACACAACCAAACTTTCTTATACTTTCTATTTTCTATGACATTAAAGTAAAATCTGGATAATTAAGCCACTGATGCCTTGTCAAAGAAATCCCTGGGAGCTTATGCTCATATATAATTATTTTTAGGCTGTTAGATCAGAAATGAACTCACTACAGTCAGAAGATTATGCAAAGAAGGGGATACAGAGATGGAGATGCATGATAATGCCACCGAGGTTTTAATGTGCATGAGTTTAGCAGCTTATCTTATGCAGAAGCAAACCTGCCATTTGTCATTAGATATACTAGTTCATATACTATAGGCCTCACAGTTTCTCATGTTAAATCTGACATATTTTTATTGGGGGGAAAAAATATAATGTTTACAAAATATCACATTTAACAGGTTTTTAAATGTTAAAAGATTCTACCAATATACAAGTTACCAAGAAAATGTAAGAATATAAATAATAATAAAAGGGGGATTTCATGGAAAAGAACTTTGATGCATTGTGGGACCTACAATTATACTGACATTTCTTCTTCTTAAGATCTAAAGTCAGGTTTGAAAACATCATTTATAAGTGAGTTCTCATTTGCACCAGTTTCTATGAATTGAGTCATTCTTACAGGAGCATCGCAGGGGGCAGCAGTCTCCACATTTTTCTTCATTCTTGTTTGTCTGGGACTCTGAGCTTCAGTAACATAAAAGACTCCGTATGTGTGTGTGCGTGTGTGTGTGGGTGTGTGTGTGTGTGTGTGTGTGTGTGTGTTTGTCCGTATGGTTTGGAAACGAAGCACAGGGATTTCTGATGTAGCGTGGGAACAACAACAACAATAAATCAAAAGTGAATAAGATGATAAATGATTGTAGGGGAAACAAAATACAACCATTCCATTCTGAGTAAAGAGATGGAAGAAAAGGGAAAAAAATGACACTACAGCATTTTTCTTTTTTTCTACGTGTGATCACTTCACACTTTTTGAATTAACCTTTATTCAAACCACTGAGCCAAATTTTCTTTTAGGCTTCAAAGACCCAAACACTTTTCATCTCCATTTTTGTGTTCCTGGTAGGTATCTATCTGTTTATCTTGTTGTTCTGATATCTCGTACTTGATGAAGAGGAAATAACTGCAAATGTCCACTAAGGAGGACATTTTTTAAACACTTTGATACTATACTTTTAACTTGTTTTTGAGAAACGTATCTAAAATATTTTAATATTTTATAAAGAGGTAGGATACATTAAAGCTCAATGATTCAAAACACTGTTTCTCTCTATTGAGCACATTGTGATGAGTCAGAAAAACACAATGTTAAAACACATAAATAGGGGAATAAAGTGAACGATATATAAATAGAAATGCTTAAAAATTCTTCAGATGTGCATTGGTGCAATTTTCTATTTGACCGCTTTGACTGGTTTTTTTTAGGTTATGCAGAGCTAAGGTCCAGTGGCAGAGGGCAGGTAGTGGATGGCGTCAGCATCTGGGTAGTCTGGTGGATGAAGCTGTTTGGCAGTCTTGTGAGGCAAAACTGAAGGCTTCTTAACCTTTCCCCTAAAGGGAATAAGCTGAAGTGGAGTGCAATGCTATGGTCACACCGGGCCCAGCGACGCATGCTCAGGCAACCACTTCCAATAAAATGTAAATGTAAACATGCATATTTGTGCATTTCAGGCTTCTGTAACATCCATGCACTCAAGTTATTAAGTCAATTTTTGGGCTCAACAAACAAACCAGTTGAGCTAGAACCCTTGTGCTATACTAGGCACGTTAACATTTGGAGTTGGGTCATCTAGACCCACTAGACAGTGCTCTGAACCTTTTTTCTTTAATGATTTGTGATCTTCACTGGTGTCCATGGATTACATGAAATCTTTCCACCTTTATCCACCTTTGTCATGGTAGGAATAAAACGTCAATGTTAGGGTGGGGTCATCTAAGATAGCACAAGGATTAATCAGTCAGGAACTTGGATTCGGTAGAGACGAATGGGTAGCGTCCTTTTAATTCACAGAAGTGCCAACTGCCTAAACATTGATCATGAAGGAGAAATGAACAATTGGGGTTTCTGCCTGGCTGGAATTATATGACACCAAGTTTTTTTCATGTATCGGAATATAGCTGTGAAAGAAAACGCCTGGAGCAAGGTTCATGACGTTTGCACCGCTTCAACATTTCACACCAGGATGTCTATGAGGTGGGACATGGGGGGCACCATTGATGTTGCTGGCTGCATAACCAATTCATTGGAGTCTCTTTCAGCAGTGCAGGCTAATGATGGTGGGTTGGACATGTGCTCTTCTTGGTTACCAGAGGAAGTAGAGGCGTGTCTTCCTCCGAGCTTTCCTGGTCAGCTGTGATGTGTCCTGATTGATATTCAGAAATGTTTACCCCCAGGAACTTGGTGCTTAGGCAGTCCTGTAGTCTGCCTTGTTGTAATTAATGGTGATTAGGCCAACCAAGGTTGTGTCATTCACATTCTTGACGATAGTCAGAGTGGGTGGACACATCAAAGTTGTTTTTTACTATTGTTATCATATTTAATTTAAGTATTCTAAAGAGCATAAAAGGTCCGTTTTTGTTTTGAATGAGCAGAAATATAAAACCTGCTCATCTCAGACAATTTTGGTAATTTGATGCAGTTAAACATAAATGTTTCACACAGTCCCAACACGCATACATTTTGCTTTGAAGATTACAGAAAACGAGCAGCATCTACTGCTTTGAGATGCTGTGGGTGTATCAGTGTGTGCTGACTGACAGATCAAACCAGATTAAACGAAACTCATTTGCAACACAAACAGCAGCAAGTTCATTTGAATGGCACCAAACAACTCATTTGTGAAACCATTTCTTTTGCACCAGTGGAAAAGATAGATTTTGTTGAATTGATCAATTTCGACTGCACAGGTGTCAGTCAAGCTTTACAGCAGAACTAGTTCTATTCTTCCAGACAGTATTACCCAGCAACACACATCAGTTATGCTGTATTTTAGAAAATTTAAATTCTTTCAATATCTAAACATTTATAGGAAGAAAATGTGTAAATAGAGGATTGGAACTGTAAAACAAAAAAGGTTGAAAAGACAGAAAATTATTTATCATCTATAACTGTCAAAATATGTAATCAATTTGGTGTCAATTCATAAGATTCCATTTTCATTTAACTCAGTATTGGGGATGGTTCATTCATGGTACAAATATATATTTATATTATACATTCCAGATAAAAACAATATTTAAAATTTCTACAAATATTGTATATACACTGCATTCTTAAATTAATGAGGGGCAGGATGTTTATTTCAGGCAAAAGCTGCTTTTTTGTTTGAAAAGGAAAACAAAACAGAAAACAAGAGGCGCCCTTAAAGTGGCATCAATATTTTGATAGTGTTTCAGTTTTTGAGTCAGGATTGATTCAAAGTGATTAATGGATTTCGGGCTCCAAGAACTCCACCTCTGAAGTCCCAAAGAATAAAAAAGATGGTTAAGATTTAAACTCTTCAGCACAATAAGCTGCCATGGATTGTTTTTTTCTCTTTTTCTTTATCATCAGCAAAACATAAAGATGTTGTTTGTCCTCTGTTTTCTTAGACTTACTTCAAAGAGACTTGTGTTTTTTGGTGTTTTAACAGGTACTTGTGGCATTTTTCTTAGGAAAGAGGACATATATGAAAAATCTTAAATTTGCATTTCTGAGTATTTCTTTATTCAAATTATTGGGAATCAAAGATTGTAGCTCTGAGAGGTGCTACAGTCGGCAGGCTACAATCTATCTGCCCCGCTCTATAGGTGAATATACTGATGAACCACTGCCGCTCTGCAGAAATTATAAAAAACAGCACAGGCTTAAAAATTTCACAATAATTAAAAAAAACCTGGGAACACTTTACATTAGGTCAAAAGATGATTTGAGTGGGACTTTAAAGTCTTTTTTTCCCATAAAATGGTATAGAACTGAATCTACATGAGTATTTAGGCCAAAAGAATACAATCATCAAAGAATAATTCAAATTAGAAACTGTTTTTTTTGTTTAATCTCCTTGTGGTTCTAAATAAAGTAAGGAAACAGTGAGAAGCTTTCATGGGGCACCTAGAAAGAAAAATCGGTTTATTTTTGGACTTCCACAAAGAATTTCCCCTGACAGTCGCACCCTGCTGCATTCTGCTCCTGGGAAAAGCTGTCGAAACAATTTGACAGAAAAAAACAACCAAACTCATACAAAACTTAAAAGAATAAAGACTGAGGTTTGCTCTGGAATCTCCACAACTTCCCATTCATATAATGTATAAGTAAAAAAATTGCATTGTTTATTTTTTTATCGCTGAAGATGTTGAATCGTTTTGTAAAAATGCAAAGATAGCAGCTAAATCCACTTGTAAAATCCCAAAGACCAAATCGAAGATAGCATGTATTTGATCCAGGATGAAGAACTGAAGTTAATAAAAGTGACAAAAATCAACTATTTAAAATGTAAGAAGATGTGAGATAACATAATGTTGAAAAAGAGCATTTTAAGGATTTACATATTCCACTAATATTTACTCTTCCCATTTGAAGATGGTGCTTGGTTGAAAGTTTAAAATGTTTAATGATGAAAAGTTGAAAAGTGCAAGAAATTATCTCCTGAAAAAGCTAAACATTTTAATTGTTGAAAAGGTTTATAAGTTTTGGTTTTAACTTTCAAAATGCCAACCATAAACCCATATTACACATGTTTTTTATTATGTGAACACAGACTAAATTAAACTGATCCACAAAAAAGAACACCTCACAATAGGCGTAGTTATCTATCTAAGAGAAAAAAAGGAGATATTTGTATCCTTTTAGGTCATTCAAGTTCTGATCCTTAAGAAAAACTACTTTGGATTAATTCAGCACTGAACGATTAGATATGTTCTCTGTGACACAGTGTCAGTCTGCTTTTTGCCTTCCTCATTCTTGTCTCAGGTTGGCTCTTCTGGAGGACTCTGCCCCCTCCCTGGTGGCCCTCCATGGAGTGGCACACAGCTGCCTGCACTTTAGTTTAATTTGTTTGAGCTGTATTTAAGTGATCCTGTTTCTGCACTCTGTGTTGGAGTGTAGCTTGTTCAATTCTAGCTCTAGCTCTTCTTGATGTTTTTGTAGTATGGGTTTTGTAATTAAATATTTTAGTTCTCATGTCTTCTGGTCCTGCATCTGGGTCATCCTGATACCCCCGTAACAGTCTGTATAACCTTTATTTGTATTTAAATGTGTTTTTGAACATTGTTAATATTATAACTTGTTATTTCCTAATTTTATTTTTATTTTTTTTGAATACCCTGGACAGAAAACCAGTTTATGGCAGTGCCACACAGAGACAGACAATTCATGATTGTACCTCACTGATTGTCGACACACCAAAGAGACAATTTGGAGTCACATACTCACATGAAGCAGCTTTTCTGGACTGTAGCAGGAAGCCAGAGTGCCTGGAGAAAACCAATGCATGCATGGGAAGAACACGCAAAGTTCATAGACTCACTTTAACGAAGTCCTTTCTACAGTATGTTTACACCAGCCTGTCAGATGTGCAAAAAAACTTGCCAAAATAGCTTCCACAAACTTGCATGATCATTCACATTGTGCGCGCTGAGATGATTTATTACATCTACTCCACACAGTTTTCTGTGTACTTTGCACAAAGTGCCCTAATGAATAGTGTGTAATATTGTGTCTGGTTAACAGATGTTATCCAATTAGTTAACTGAGTGCAGCGTGTTTCTTGATGCTGATGAGTTTGCAAATATTCTTATGAACTGGAAATGGTTCATTTCAAGCAGTCAAAACAAAAATAAAACCAAACTAAGCAAACAGCAGAAATATACATCTATACACAGATGTATCAAACTTAGAATAGTTGCCATGACAATGATTGGTAAATACATATAAATACCCTTACATCTACATACATCTGTAAATAATTCAATTGTTACTCTTATTCATAAATACACTCTAATAACTCTTATGCAGGATATGGCACATGAGACTATTAAATAGTAAGTTTGTCAAAAGGATTTTGAGTTACCACAAGCTTCAGAGCTGTTTGGATTTTTTTTGCAAAACACTTACAAATAGTTTTTGTCGGCAAACAAAACTACTTAAAAAAAACAGTTTGAGAGATTCTCATCAAAGCGCTACCTTTCTCATTCACCTCGAGGTGCCGTCAGAAAGTGACAGTCGCTCATGGAGAGCTTGGAGGTTTGAATGACGACAACACAAAGTGTGAAGTATGAGTACTTCAATGCCAAATGTTTGATGCTCAGTGATCAGCAGATGGGATTCACAGGCACAGAAGTTCAATGACAAAGCCTTGGAGTTGTTGGAGAATAGAGCGTGCTGTAAGATGACAGTGACCACGTCATCACCACGACAACAGATATGAACTCTGAGGACTATTTACATGCAGTCGACTGGTTTCAACAGGTTTCAGTGCCAAGTTTGTGCATCTTTCCATAGTTGTTTGATCACACGGCACAGATCATTCCTCCTGCAGATATAGTTGCAGGTCATCACACAGAAACTAGGGGAAAAAAGGTTTCCAATTCAACTGTATGTCAGAGCAAAGACTTTGAGATCTGAGTTGAACAAAAACTTCATATCTTGTCTTTTGAAAACAATGGAGAGAATCAGCACAGTGGTGAATGTCAGCAAGAAAGAAGTAATTCAACCTTGAATTTTTCCCCAGTAAATTGTAAATTGTAACAAAAGCACTCAAGCGCATTTAGTTTGCACACCCTGCTTTCAATGTCACTTTCACAAACAGAGTCAAAAAGCAGACTTTTCTGGTAATATTCCGCTCAAATTTGTTATTTGGTTATTCTAAAAAAAAAAATAAAAGCATAAATGAGTAATCGAGTAATAAAAGGATTGTTGCGATGACACAAAGACCTGTCTGACCTAGGACTTTTATAGGAACATTTTTTTTGTTATGAATAGCCTACAAGAGGGAAAAACTAACTAAAAAAAAAACAAAAGCTAAAAACTTAAGAGCCAGGCAAAAACACAAAGGAAAAAACAAAATACTTACCAGCTGGAAACATGACTCAAAGATAATGGGCATACAAATCAAAAATGTTCAAGTGTGCTATTTAGAAGGTTAAGAAGATGACTTTTGACTTTAGTACCTTAAGGCAAGGGAAGTTTATCTGTTTAGCACATTTTATTTGGTGTAAAGACAACTCAAAATGCTTTACATAAAACATTAATACAAAAATTAAATAGAAATATAAAAGGGTGAGCATTAGAATAAAACCTTTTAAAGAAAGTTAAAAATGTCAAGTAAGCTTAATCAAATGCAGCTAAAAAACAGGTGAGTCTTTAACAGAAGACTCCGTTTAAATAACCTAAGTGTTTCAGCTAAGGCTTTTTAGACGTCTGTTCCAGATCTGTGGAGCATAGAGGTATAATGCAGCTTTTTCTCCCCATGTTTGGTGCTGGTAACTGACAAGACTTGAACCAGATGACCGTAGTAGACACTTTTGGGCACTATATTGGATTTACTTTGCTCTTTTAACTCACTCAAACTATTTAAGCTTGATATATCCGATTTCTTTTCAAACAAAAAGATCTGTAAAACAGTGTCCTGTTGCTGGTTTGTAAAGACTTCCTGACCCAGTATGTACCAGCAGACCTTTGCAGTCATATGGTTCCAGTCTTTTGTCAGTTACCAAAACCAAACACGGGGAGAAAAAGCTATATTCAGCCTCTATGCTCCACAGATCCAGAACATACTTCTAGAAAGCCTCAGCCGAAACACTTAGGTGAATCTTTAACAGAAGACTTTGTTTAAAAAAAACTGTTTTCAGCTGAATTTGATTAATTTTACCGTAATTTCCGGATTATAAACCACTACTTTTTGTCACACGCTTTCAACCCTGCGACTTATTCAATCATGCGGCTAATTTATGCATTTTCCTCTGGGTTTTTTCAACGCATTTTTTTCTAACGGCCGCTAGGGGCGCTTGGGCAGAAAGGGTCAGAGTGAGTCAGGGGGAATACGGTAATTCTGTTAATTTATGCTTTGAAATGCATATGACGCAGCTTTCAAATTAAAAGCAATCGTTAAAAGCAGTGTAAAAAAATTCACCATCACCAACGGGTTTGGAAAAGACCGGTCTGCTGCGTGACGGAGAGGACAGTGCAAGTTCAGGAGAGAATTTACCTCAGGATGAGACTGACACTGACAGCGAAAACGAAGGAGACACTCGGAGAGTGTGGCCAAGACTATCTGATGCTATTCCAATCCACACTGAAGAGGCAGACTTCCATGGTTTCAGTGCACAGGAGGAAGATGAAGAAAGCTCTTAGTGACTTTTACGTTCATGTTATTTAAACCAGCCCTGTTAGCACTGTTTTAAGGTGTCACTGTAGTGGAAGGAAACTTTTGGCGCAGAGGCGCTTATAAATCACAGCTGCTCTCAGTGACCGGTATGTTTTTTTTTAACCAGCCCTGTTATTGATGATACTACCATATTGCTGCCGTGTTACTTCCATATCACAAGCACTGTTTGGAATAGAGCTGTGACGGTCTGGAATTTTTGATCACCGCGGCGATGAAGCAGCAGGAGTTGCGGTGTAGCGGTTTAAACCCCCAACACAAAATCCCCTGGCAGCAAATGAATACCGGTACAAGTAATAATTACAAAGCAGTATTCTTTATTAACAAATGACAGTAACAATTAACTAGTACCTAAGTAATGAACTAACTGGTGCTGTAGAACGAGTGTGAGTGAGAGCGCTCCCTCTTGCGCTGCACACACGCTCTCCCCTCTTTCTTTCACATGCGGTTTCAGCACATACACATCCTCCTTCTACAACACATGTTGCAATGTGGGCACATAAACCTTATAGACAGGTGCGGCTTATGGATGTACACAATGGTTTATCCTTTTAAAAATTTTATAGGTGTGGCCCTTTTTAAATTTTGTTAAACGGTTTTAATTTAATGCTCACCCCTTTTACATTTCTATGAAAATTTTGAATTAATGTTTTATGTAAAGCATTTTGAGTTGTCTTTACACCAAATAAAATGTGCTAAACAGATAAACTTCCCTTGCCTTAAGGTACTAAAAATGTCAAAAGTCATCCTCTTAACCTTCTAAATAGCACACTTGAACATTTTTGATTTGTATACCCATTATTTCTGAGTCATGTTTCCAGCTGGTAAGTATTTTGTTTTTCCCTTTGTGTTTTTGCCTGGCTCTTAAGTTTTTAGTTTTTTTTAGTTAGTTTTTCCCTCTTGTAGGCTATTTAAAAAAAAAAAAAAAAGTTCCTATCAATGTCCTAGGTCAGATCTTCATTTAGTCTTTGTGTCACTGTACCAATCCTTTTATTTCTCTATTACTCATTTATGCTTTTATTTTTTTAGAATAACCAAAAAAGAAAATCTGAGTGGAATATTACCAAAAAAGTCTGCTTTTTGACTGTTTGTGAAAGTGACATTGAAAGCAGGGTGTGCAAACTAAATGCGCTTGAGTGCTTTTGTTAGTTAAAATTTACTGGGGAAAAATTCAAGGTTGAATTACTTCTTTCTTGTGACCTATTGTGTTGTGGTGTTAGTTGCTGTGTTGTCAGTTGCTGTATTGTGAGTTGTTGTGTTGTGAAGAATTGTATGTTATTTTGTGTTGTGACCTTTCAGGGCCACCGTACCCCAAAATTAATGAGTAGTTCACTATCCTCAAAATTTCTACTAAACTACTGTATTCAAAGAAATATAACCTGACAATGATTGACTAATGCAAACTAATGCAAAAAATGATTTATTGCAGGCGTTATAAACGTTGGCTTCACAATCAAAATAGAATAAGGTGGATGAGACATTCAACCTTGTTAAAGAATAAATAAATCCAACCAACCATCAACTTTCAGAACCCTTTAAATCCCTTTTGGGGTCATGGGGTTCCTGGAGCCAACCCAGCTATTATTGGGCGAAGGCGGGGTTCGCCCTGAACGGGTCAGCAGTTGGTTGCAAGGCTGACATTCACAGGCACACCTAGGGGCCATTTAGAGACACCAATTAACCTATGAAGGATATTTTCAGACTCTGGGAGGAAACCAGAATGTCCAGAGAATACCCACATCTGTACCAGGAGAACATGTTAACTCCTCAAAGGATTCCAACCAAGGCCTTCTCACTGTGAGGGAAGAGTGCTAACCACTACACCCCCATACAACACAAATAAAAAAAACAAAATATTATTAATAATATTAATATTAGCTAAAGAGGTAAAGTTCTAAGTTTAAATGTTTGGTGGAGCTCTCCTGACATTGGATAGTTTTGATGCAACATGGGGATTCAATTGTTAACATACTTTTGTGTTTTTTATGCAAAGTAGAAAAAAAAGGAAAACAGCTTCTCAGAATTATGAATTCTGCTGATGAAGATGATGTGTAAAATATGCAACAAGGATCCTGCCTGGTTTTCCTTGGAACCCTACAAAGCTAGAATTGTTGGAATTTAAATATCCTTCACACTCAGACAGCTATAACATTTTTTTTTCTTTTGCTTTTTTGATGACCAAATAATAATGAGGCACGGATTCAGCTTCTCCCAGCTGTAATGAGAAGACACTTGCATACTAAATCAGGCCTTTTTTTGTCTTTTTCTCTTTTATAACTCTTTTCATTCCCACATTGAAGACATGCAGATAAGAACAAAAACACTTTGTCCTGACTCCTAAATCCTATATTTCTTTCTTTGTCTTACATAATTATTTATATATTTTAAACTGTGAAGCTTTTAAGGTAAATATCAAGAATTAATTTTTGAATCTTGTGAAATACTTTTCAGTTTTTGTGATATTGGTCAAAATCTATGCATTTTATGCTTATGGACCCCAGGAAGACTAGTGACCACTCTATGGAAGCTAATGGATTGAGCCAAACTTTATTAATTTCAATCATGTGCATGGATGGACAAATTTACTGTTTAGGTTTTGCTCAGATAAGGGAGAAACTTGGAGTTCTGTGAGGAAATCTGCATACAATTGCAATAAAGAGTTCCCTCTTTTGTACTGCAGTGATGTAGAGGGACCTTTTTAAATATAGTCTTGAGCTGACAATAACTAAGCTCTAATGTGAATGAACGCATCAACCAAGCTGGGTTATTTTTCTAAAAGACTGAAGAACAATTGGTGGATGGCCATCGGTGGATGGCAATCGGTGGACGGCCTCTTCAGGACAGTTACAGTAGGGCAAACAAGTATTTGGCAGTCACTGATTCTGTCAGATGACACCCCTAACATAATGAGAGAGTCTGCAATAATGGGCAAAAACCTCCTTCCAACAGTAAGAGCATTGAAAATGAAGCTGGATCTTCCAGCATGAAGAGCTCATGACCTTCTGTGAATCCTCCTCTGGATCATGCAAATGCTCTCTGGAAAACTTTGGACAGGCCTGCACTGTAAGATTGGTTCTGGGTTGTTTACTTTTCTCAAAATCACTTTTACCCCACCACCTGAGACCTTGCATGGAGGAAGATTGTTAATGATGTTGTGTTTTTTCCATTATCTAATAATAAAATAACTAATAAACAGTTGATCCCCTCTCAGAAGGCTCCTTGATTATTGTAGATTGATCATCCAAGTCCTGGTGTCATTCGACAGCTATTTGGTCTCGATGGTGGAGAGGTTGCAGTCTGACTGTGTGGACAGGGGCCTCAAAAAATAAGTAGCAGGTCTAAGAGGGTCAGAATTATTGCTTGTTTTATGGAGCTAAATACTTATTTTCTTATACAAATAAACTCTTTAAAAATCATTCAATGTGATGTTCTAGATTCTTTCTTTTACATTCTGTCTCCTACAGTTGCAGTGTATTTGTATTTAACTGTATTTGTTTTGTGCCACAACTTTCAGCATTGATGACCGCCAAAAACTTTTTAGCCCTGCTCTATATTAAAATCACTGACAATGTAGAAATAGAATTTAAAAAAAATACAAGTTTGATGTGCTCCCTTCAAATCTTGCTTTGCTTTAAATGCTTTTGAATTAAAGTTAAAGCTGGGGGTACAGTTGTCTTGTGTGTAAAAGTCTATTGTACATTGGCTCTGTGTGGGCATTTATTCATAGCCTGATGGAAATCAGTTTGCCAATCAAGACCTGTTGTTGGGAGGAAGTCTATCAGGTCAGAGCCTAGCATTTGTTGGAGAATAGCAGCCAATCACAGGAGGCATTCTTTATGAAATTGCAGCCAGAATACTCAGTTGGGACCTCTGAAGCACAAATCATAGGCTCACACGGATATTTTTTACAGTCCACATCTTTTCTTATTCAAGTCAATCAGACTAAACTGTACACTGCTCGTGCCTGAATGTTTTACATGTATATTGCTCTTTTTAAAATCAGGATTTGATTCAAACAAAGTTCTACTTGAAGAAAAGTTGAATGTGCTAGTCTAATTATTGATAACTTCTTAAAGCTGCAATTGTTTGGACATTTATTTTGTCATTTTGGGATTTATTTATTTTTTAAATGAAACAAGAAATTATGCTTTTTTCCAACTGAATGCTAATTCCTTTGAACTCGGATGCTAAATGTAAGGAGCAGAGGTCTCTTTGAGTTAGAGCGCACTGGCCCGTGACTGCAAGTGACTTTTGCAAAATTACTTTGGTTACATGGAGCCCAATTATTGGGATCCAGTCCTTTATTCACTCAAACCACAAACGAGACACTATGTTTATGTGAATTTTAAATACTGGAAAGCTCAGTTGGTAAAGCACAGGACTGGCATATGGGAAACCAGGGTTCAATTCCCAGTGCAATGAGCTTCATCCACTTCATGCCACAAGGGGGGGAAGTCAGGAAGGGCATCTGGCATTAAGATCTCTGCCACAGAGATTTTAATGCCAGATGGGCCAGAGATGAATAACAATACCTCCTGACGTCAACATGGTGAATCCAGCAACTGCGCTAAGTGAGTGTGATGTCACCCATAGAACATAGTTAACTTCTGGCCTACGAAATGTATCCATGTGCTCCAGACAACCATAACATTTTTTTCCTTTGATTCATTTGCCATTTTAACAATATGGCAACCACTCTCTTCGATCAGGAGTAAGCTTGTTGGAAATGCACACCTCTACCACCTGATAGGGATTTTAGGGGGGATCTGTCAAACATTTCAAACGTTTGACATGGGACCACATCAATCAAGCAATCAACCAACCAAAGTTCATTTATTAAAAGCATGTATTATACCTTGCATGGCTGAGCATAACGAATTTTAAACAAAAGCATATAGACACAAGTTAAAATAAAACCTTACATCCTTTACCTCCCACCCTCCCCTACATCAACATACACATCCCAAACACAATGAATACTTATAAAAGTTAGAAACATACTTTTATTGAGGTATCTGATTGGTCATTTTATAGCGAATAACTTGTACTACAGAAAAAAATGTAATGAAAAGAAGATTAAGCAAGAACGAGCGTGCCAGCTTGTGCTATAGGCACTTTAACGTTGGGTCATCTAGACCCACTAGACCAGGGTCAGCAACCTTTTTTACTCAAAGAGCCATTTGGGACCGCCCCTAATGAAAAAGCACACCCGGAGCCACAACCCGTTTTGACATCATTATATATATTATGCGCATATATAAGTATATCAACGATTGCTCATTACGTTGATCGCGCGTCGACTGATCGATCTTCAAGGACTATGAGAGTAGGTAAGGACAGAAGATTAAAAAAGTACTTCTTAAAAATCCACCAGCCAATAAAAATCCTCACTGAGAAGTAAGGGACTGGATTGACATGTAGATTGGCCAATCGGACATCCTCTGATACATACGTCACTGCAGACGCGTGTTTAAAAACACTGAGCGCAAACTCTTTCTGCCCCGCGGCACATCATGTCCCCGGCAGAAGACCTCTCCGGACCACTGTGGTGTTAATTGAAGCCGCCCCGCGTGTCTCCTCCTGCTATCAGCTCTGCAGTTCCCACCCGATAAATAGAGACTCATTAAGCGCTGTTTCCATAACCGCGGCGCTTTATGCAGGCGGCAGCCCGGCGTTTAATCTCTCTCCCCCATTTACGGTGTACAGCAAAGCATGAGAAATGATGAATTAAGCTGCTGTCTGTCTTTGTAATAAAACGCCTAATATGTTAGTACAAAAGTATCTTTGTGTAATCTTACTGTGTAGTTCTTAATCATTTATAGGTAGATCTTCAAGACATTGTCGATTCCAAAAGTAGTAGCTCACACGCTAAAAAAGTGTAAGCACCCCTGTTAAATTATGCTATGTACAAAAAACTATTGGATTTATGAAAATGAAATCAACGAACTGCTGCAGAGAACACAGAATTTTATTTCTACATGTAACAAAAAGCATTTTACACTTGGATGATGCTTAATTTAAGTCAAAAAACACCAGTGTCTAATTTGAGTCCTTGTATTTAAGAAATAAAAATCCAAACTTACCCAACCCACTGAACAGAAAATTACAAACAGCCTGCAGTCACCTGTCCTCTTATTTATGAGATAAAAATCCAAACTTATCCAAATACTATCCACCAGCACTGAACGAACAATGCAAAACAAAAAAATGCGTGGTCTGCTTCTGTCCCATCGGGTGTACTGGAGTGTGCAGCCAGTTGTCCTCCTGAATTAAAAAAAGGACTACTTCACTTAATATATAGTTATGTATTTATGTTACGTTTATATTTCACATACACAAACGCACGAATACACGCACTCACACATGGACAATAATAATCAATTAAAATATTAATTATTAATATTAATGTGATTTTGCTCCTGAACCTCAAGCCTGCACAGCTTCTTCCGTCAGGCTGTAGGTCTTAACCTTCATCTTCAAACAGGAGCGTAAGCTGATGTCTGTGAAGTGAGCGGTGCTTCTTTTTAATAAAGGTTCTCATGTTGGAGAAGACCTGCTCACAGATGTATGTGTGGATCCGAAGATTCCCAGGACCCAAATGCATACTTCTTCATGTTTATGTGGCTGTCGGGGATGGCATTCCATGTCTCAAACACAAGTTTGTCCTGTTTGGGAAGGTTTGCAATGTCGCTCCATTTGGGATTCTGAGCAAGAACGGCCTTCAGACGGGACACATTTTCTAGACTAGCTGTCAAGCTTTTGGGATTAAAACCTGGCGATGTCGGCCAGTTCCATCTCCAGATCAGGTTGACTTACACCTGCAAATGCAGTCATGTTCAACTGGGATGGATCGATGGTCAGGGGAGTGACAGGGAAGGACAAGGTGTTTTTTTCTTGTCTGAACTCACAGAATCGTTTTCCAAATGATGTTTGCATTGCAGTGATTACAGATTGCAAATACTGTGAATTTATGGCATTGCCTAGCCTGTTTGAACTCTCTCAAAGCGGGGAAGTGATACAGTGTACCTCGCTGTAAATCCGTGGCGAACACTGTCAATTTGCGCTCGAATCCCAACAGCTCTTCCAGCATGTGCAGAGCTGTGCCTCCTTTCCCCTGAAGAGATGTGTTCAACGTGTTCAGGTGCGCTGTCATATCAACCATGAAGTGGAGTTTTTCCAGCCACTCTGGCTGTTCCAGCTCAGGAAAAGTGAGCCCTTTGTTGCTGAGGAAAACTTTCACCTCTTCCAGACACGCTACAAGGCATTTCAGCACTACCCCTCTGGACAGCCACCAGACTTTGTTATGCAGCAAAAGATCAGAATGCGGCTGTCAACTCATCCAGTAATGAAAGCGAACTGTGGTGTGATTTAAACCTTTTGCCATTATTTTGTTAACAATCTGAATGACAACATCCATTACTTCTGTGCATTCTGGAGAAATGTTTGTGCACAATGCTTCTTGATGCAGATCAATGGAATGTCAGCAACTTTCTATCCAGTGACTTCTGCAGTAAAGCCACAAAGCCCTTCTGAGCTCCCGTCGTAGATGGTGCCCCATCAGAAGCCACGGACCAGGTGGGTGAGTCAACATTTCTTTGGTTCTTAAACAATCCAAGACAGCCACCATGAATTTCCTCCTACGTGTTTGGCCCAGCAACGGTATCAATTCAATCATTTCTTCCTGTGGCCCGGCAGCGCTCACGTATTGGCAGAACAGCGCTATTTGTTCGATGTCATTTTTGTCTTTGGACAAATCACAGGCGATTGCATACGCCAAAGCTGAATTGATATCTTCAGTCTGCTGTCTGGTGACGTTTTCTGCCATCTTCACAGTTCTGTCTTGGACAGTTTTTGCAGAGAGAGGCATGTCTTTTATTTTCTGCAAAATTTCATCTTTGTTTTTGAAGTCCGAGAACAGAAATCTTAATAAATGTTTCTTTGAGGTATTCTCCATCTGTAAATAGCTTCCCATGCCACAGAAACTTGCACATGTAGTTGAATTTCCAGTCTTAATCCATTTCTTGAAGTGACTTCTGCTCACATCAGCCTTCTGCATCAGCTCGAAGCAGCAACACCGCTCCTCCCTTGCAGGATATTTTGGCAAAGACAGAGTGTTTGTTCTCAAAATGTCTCGTAACATTTGACTTTCTGTTTGCCAATTTTTCACCACATATTAACGAACTGTGTCAGTTTCATCAGCAGTGAAAGCAAAAGAATCTGCCCACGTAGCATTAAACGTTCTGTTATCTTCAGAAATTTTCCTTTTCTTGGATTTATCCATCATTTATTTACCTTCCAGGCAGGGGTCAAAAAATCACGCTGGTAGTGTGCTGGGCTTGGCTGCCAGCAGGCGTGAGGACGCCAGGAATTCGAATGTCGCACATTGGCGGATGTGACGCATATTTTGGGCGGTAAAAATATTAAAAACTTTTAATTTTAATGTTGCAAGTTTACCATAATCTTTAAATTCAGAATTATGGCAAAATGAAAAAAAATATATAAAAATAAAATTAATTTTTTTATAAAATACTCATTATTTTCCAAAGAAAGCAAGAGCCACAACAGAAGGATGAGGCCACATGTGGCTCCGGGCCATGGGTTGCCGACCCTGCACTGGGCTGTGTTTCAGAACCTTTTTAATTGTGATTTGTGATCTTCACTGGTGTCCATGGATTACATGAAATCTTACCCACCTTTGTCATGGTAGGGAGAACACGTCAAAGTAAGGGTGGGGTCATCTAAGATAGCACAAGGGTTAAGCGAGAATGGTTATTCTAACACTGAGAATGACTGAGTAATAGCTGTTTATTTCTCAATAGGAGTGGGGGCACTTTTCCTAAATACCGTTACTCTTGAACATTAACAGAATTAACCTAATTTCTTAAGCAATTCTTAAGCAGAGAAAAGCAGCTCCGGGCTCATTTGCAGCACTGTACAAGGCGTAGTAGATATCGCCACAAAGCTGCTTTTCTCCACACATTCCTAAGTATTCCATACTTTGTCAATAAGCAAGGCAAGGCAAGTTTATTTGTATAGCACAATTCGTACACAAAGCGAATTCAAGGTGCTTCACAAAACAGAAAAATGCATTAAAATCACAATACATGTAGGAAATAATCAGCGTGAATTACTTTAAAAGAAAAGAAAAAAATTGAAAATTGATTTAAAAATAAAGGAAGGAAAGGAAAGAAAAGTGCAGATAGGACTTTTCAGTCATATCTTACAGCTAAAACTAGAAATGTTTTAAGTCTAGATTTGAACATGAACACAGAAGAGGCCTGTCTTACGACTTCAGGGAGGCTGTTCCAGGTTTTAACTGCAGAATATTGAAAATATGCTGGAATTATGTTGTTTGCGCAAACGGTTGAAAATTTGCAGTAATTCAAAGAACATCAACAATGGAGATAAAGCTGTTAAAGGGTTAGAATCTCATAAGATTTGATCTATCCATTTGGTTTAGTGTTTTCAGTATGTAACATCTCTGTAGAATAAAGCAAGACTTTTTTCCCAAGGGTTTGAATCTTCAGCAGCTGATATTTTCTTTGAAAATTGATTTTTTTAAAACTTGTTCAAAACTTTTCCAGCATAATTAGGCTGTCCTAAGGCAGCTGCTTTTCCTCGCTGCTGCTTCTCCAAAAAGTTTTTTTTTTTAAAACCACACAGCTATCTATTTTTCAGAACCACCAAATCTCTCTTTCAGTCCTTAGGGTTGCAGGAGCCCAGAAGTGAGAAAGGTGGGAAACACCTAGACAGTCCATCGCAGGGCCTCAGAACAACACACACACTCCCATTCCCACATAAGGCCAAGATAGAACCTTCAAGATACCTATGAAGCCTGGAGGGAGAAAAACCCACACATGCACGATGGGAACATGAAAACTCCACACAGATAGGATTGGATCAGATGCTCTTGCCCTGTGTTTTGACTTTTAAAGGTAACTACAGTGGGAAAAAAAGGTGTTAAATCACCATAATAAGTTCTATTCAGAATTTGAGCCAAAAATATGGTTTAATAAAAGGCTATCTTTGACTCTGTTTTCCACTTAAAGGGAAACAAAGGTACTTGCCTTGATTTGTTCTGGAAGGAAAACAAATTTCTAACAGAACACCTGGTGTAAGGTAATTGTTCTTGATGAGTTCAGTCAGTGAGCCGAAAGGCAAAGAAGTTGGGAAGAATCCTCTCTGTTTTTTTGGAAAGGATTTTTTTTTTTAAATCGCTCCAGCAGTCTGTTTTTGTTTTTACCACCACCCAGCTGTGTCGGAATCGTTTAGCCAGTCAGTCACTCTCTAACTGAGCTACATAATTAGTGAACCAGTCAGCTGCTAAGGCAGTCACTTAGCCACACAGCCGCCATACATAACCAAACAAGCAGACAGTCTGTCAATTACACACTGAGGCTTGGCCCACAGAGTGGGAATATATGCATTGAAATGCTCCAATTCTTCCGATACTCTTCATTTTTGTGCGTTGCCGTTGCCATCCTTGACCAGCTGCACAATGCTTCAGCACATGCTTTAAAAGGTCGCTCATTATTGCTTCAGAGTTGCACTCACTATGTGAGGCCAGGAAAAAAGCAGAAGGGACAAGACCAAAACAAGCCTAAAACAGACTCACTTTAGTTTGTTTGTACCCCACTGTAATGAAATGAGTTTTATTTTAGAGATAGTATTCTTTCAAAAGATTTTCTTTAGAGCTTTGATCTTTGACTAAATAAACACTTGTTTATAAAGCAGAGCATCCATTTCAAAATCTTTATTTGAGGTATGATGGGATCTCAGTACGGGATGGATCATATTCTGATGTAGCAGAATACAAATTTGGGATGTTTTTATTTAAGATGATTGGTCGTTGTAGTGATATTATTTGTGACTTGCATTAAACTTTTTTTTCCCCCCATCAGATGGTGTGATGCGCTCTGCTGGAATCATGCAGCAGAGAAAAGTACTGCTGGTGTTACTGATCTGTGCATTGTGCTGCCAGAGTTTGAAGGTTGAATTTCAAAACCTGCAGAAAACTTCCAAAATTTGCTCCAGTTTTGTTGGACAAAGATTGAGATTTCAGCTTAACAATGATGGCTGCAATTGTAATTCTTTCAGGACAGTTTGGCAAAGCGTTTGTTTATTTATTTAGCCCCCGACTGAGGAACAGGGCTAATGATCTGTACTTAAGAAACACAGGAATAGATGCAAGTTATGATCCAATCTGATTTCACTTCTTAAATTTCCATCCAAAAACAACTATTTTAGTTTGGAAAACACATTTTTTTATCCAGTCTTTTAAACTGAACAAAAACTATCATTAAAAATTACAATTCAGATTAAATGTCAATACTTTTTATCTGTAGGGCAGAGGTAAAGTGGTGAACTCTGAAGTTAAAATATTACCAGGATTCAGTTCTCACCCAGTATCGACAACACACACAACCCCACATTGCTCCTGGTGCTTATGGAAATTCTTTCAGCACACTCCTTCCCACTAAAAAGTATGATAAAGTAGTTTTTGTGATGAACCATGTGACTGAATAGAGTCACGTGACTGAAAAAAACCTGCAAATACATGAAACCGCAAATATTGAAATGTGAATAAGCGGGAAACACTGTAGAAATGCCATTTACCATTGAAGGAAAGTTGATTCATGAATGTTTTTGTTCCAACATATTTTCTAGAGAAGCAGTTCACGTTTTTGTTTTATATTGTTAAATAAAGTTTCTTCAATTGCATGAAGCAGATAGATGGACAAAGTGTGTGGTCACACGACCTGGTCCTTTTGTTAGAAATGATTGGTAATGTGCTTATACTTTTTGCCTGTTGTCATCTTGGCCAAAACAAATCTGACAATTATAAGAGTTCACTGAATAAAGTGGGAGGATTTTGGAAAGTATTTCTGAATGCCTTTGTCTGATTTCCTTGAAAACGTCGTTTTACGAGGGCAAAACTCGCTCAAACTACTGTTTTTTTCTTAAACTTTTGTTATATCCAAATAAAAGTTGTTCAATTAACTTAGATAAGCTAATCAGCTTGACTTCAAGCAGGAATGTCATCTTAGGGAAGTTGTGCTAAGATGCTAAATAACTACTGTATTTTTTGGATGACAAATCACTCCGGAATAAATTTTAATAAAATGCAGGAATAAGAAAGAACGAACATTTCATCTTGAAAGGTAACAGATAACATTAATAGATTTAACATGCTAACAAGTCAACTAAACCCTTTATATCGCACAAAGCACTAAACCCATTGAACTCTTTGCATCCTCTGCACGCCGCTTTTAAAGAAGCATGATCGAGGCTGGCGCTTCTTTTTGCGTTGCCCTTTGTAGCAAATGCACATAAACACACCTACAGTTCCCTCTAGTGGTTGTGAGTGGGAAAATAACAAAGACATGAGCCTAATAATAAAAAAAAAATCAAGTATACTGTAGGTTGCACCTGAGTATAAGACCCCAAAATATGCTTTTAGACTACGACTTATATTCTGAAATATAGAGTAAATGTATTTCCCCCTCTAAGTTATGCTTTTACCCCTTGAAGTTTCTTTTCTTCTTTTTACTCTTAAATTTCTCAGTATCATGTATCAGCCAGATATATGAATTAACAGAAACCTTCCTTTCTAATACTGAAACTAAAGAGGTGAACCGCTGCAAAAAGGGCCAGAATGTTCCAGACTAAGAAACAGAGTCAGCCGTTTAAACGTAGCCCTCAAAGTGCTCTTATATCAGCCATTTGTGACCTACAGGGTGACATTCAAGCAGGCTGTACACACTCAAGCATGGATAGCTGAACAGAGTAATGTGAAACAAGGGTGGACCAGTAATTGTTTGTGCTTTGTGTTTGCAGTCAGGTTGGAAACAGTGGATTAAAGACAATCTTGGCTTGACTTTGGAAAAGTTGAGCTTCACACATTATACCGGTTCAGAGGCAGGTTGTGAATTTGTGTTTGGTTATTTGACAATATTAAGAAAACTGCAACAGTTTACCTTTAATATGTATTCATTTTAGTACATGGTTTTCACAGCAAATACATTTATCTTTCCTTGTAACCATAAATAAAATTCCCTGAAAGAAATAGAAAATTTATTATAGTTTTAACCAGATACTGGGGAATATTACGTGGTTGGTTTTAGTCTTTGATTTGTTTTATATATACCCATCTTGAAAAATTAATATATAATAAGAAAATACTGTATTGCACATAGGGTTTGGAGCATCTCTTTGTCACACAAGTAAGCAATATATCTTTGTAAGAATTAAAAGAATGTCTGTTGATTAACATTGAAGAAAATTAAAGCCACAAACAATTTTTATAGCCCCCAGGTGCTACCCACCCCCAGCGCTCCCTTTGACCGGCCCTTACTGGCTGAGCGGCTGCTCCAAGTGCCTTTCTGTCCTCCTCTGCCTCTGCCTAGAGCTGCACGTTAGGGAGACTGCTTGGTAGGGAGTCATAAGAGTCTACTCTCAGATAATGGGAGCCGATTCTTTTTTCTTTGTATCTGTTGCTGCGTGCTCTCTGCCTGCTCCTTCACAATGAACCGGATTTGCGCGTCGAATTTCATTGTTAAGTCAATGTGCAGACACGATCTGGCTGCCAGAGAGAGAGCCTCTGCAGCATCAGGAAGCATCCTGCTCAGGCTTTCTAAATTTTAGGATATTTTCCTTACATTCATCGAGACAATAATAAAAAAGATCCTCTGATTCTATTCTTGTTTTCATTTCTCCCCTCTCGGGATAGTGCCGGATAGCTTTCAAACTGGTTCATGTGTTAAACGTTTTGTCATTTATTTAGTTATACTAATGACATAAGATACAGGAGTGAAATTTAAGAATTTGAATTCTTCTCACTCCTCTCGGATTTTGTTTTTAAATCCTTTGTAAAGACTTGGTCAAGACCGATTCTTTCTGAGGGTGAATCGAATCGGCTCCTGAGAAAGAATCAAAGTGCCCATCACTACTGCAAGGGACAAATTGATGATGACATTTTTATCAAGGTTTTATCTCCATGGCAACCGTTAGCATGTGGGCAGACTGGTCAATCGTATGATTTTAGGATTTTCTTTTGCATGTCTGCTGTGCTGTGTTTTACAAACTGTTTGCATGCTGCATGTGGACACGCCCCCTTGAATAGCTGCATCCTTCTCCTGATTGAGAGGAGATATAAGGGATCAGAGGAGGAAAACAAGAAGGTTCTCACTCCGGTAGGAGGACGCATGTCCCGGGAACGATTGGACCTTAATGCGCACCAGGGGAGCGATGGGACCGCTACCGGGACCGCCAGATCTGCAACGCGATCTACACTCAGGGGCAGGGCAGGAGCCCTGCCTGTGGATGTGTGAGTAAACAAAGCAATGCTGCAGACTGCTTAGAATACGCAAAAAGGCTGGTGGCAGCCTGCATTTTGGAGTGCATTTGGTTCTGCCGCTTGTTTTTCCACACAGGAGTCCCAGCGCGACAGTTGAAGGCCAGCCGGAAGTGACACTGCCATATAAAACATGTTTTTGTTAATCATATTTTTACGATATTTATTTTGTAGTGCAAGTTATTCAAGTTATACACTGGCCAATCAGATGCCTCATTAAAAGTATGTGTTGCCTGCTGGCCCCCACGTTGAACATTCAAAACATTTGACAGATTTCGGACCAATCACTGCTTATATGATTTCCCTGGTTATTAAAAAATTAG
This sequence comes from Oryzias sinensis, assembly GCA_037389245.1. NCBI lineage: Eukaryota > Metazoa > Chordata > Actinopteri > Beloniformes > Adrianichthyidae > Oryzias > Oryzias sinensis. The sequence continues at coordinate 10,801,445 of CM074503.1, read as the reverse complement.
CTGTATTGAATTTTTGTTACAAGTAGTAACCAATTTTTTCTGGGTGACATACCACTCACTCGGTCAAGATTTCATATGTCGTCTCATACTGTGTGTGTAGCTGGACAATGGGGTGGTCTGCAAACCTCAGAAGAAGGCAGCGGGTCAAAACGTTCCATTATTTAAACTGAGAGCACAAATTGAACAAAGGAACACCAGCAGCTGGAAAGATACCAAGAAGAAATACTAAAGATTCGAAGTGAGAAGGTACTGATAGTTAGAGGGCTCCTGGCTGTGACCTTCAAACTGGGTGAGTGGGTCCAGCAGATTCAAGTCCGGTAACCAAAAAGAAATAATGTGTGGCTCCCGAGGCTCTAACAAAAAAGGCCTCATTTTGAGAGGGCCCACTCACCACCCTTAAAAGGACAAAGTGTATAAAGCAACACCCAGTTTTTCTTTTTATATTTGAATTCCACATTGGTGCAAATATTGTCGTTTTTCAACAGAATCCAAACAAATAGACACATATATCCCCCAAGGATAACAAATGACTTCTCACACAGCTGTGGGGTGAATAATGAGTACAGTAGCTGCTGAAAGGAAAAGCCGATTAGAATAATGATACAATAATTTACAACTTAATTCCAAATTAATAGAGCTTGCACAACGAGACCAGATATGATTGTGAGGAGTCCAAAGGGGACAGGAGAGTGTGGAGGTTAGAACAGAATAATCAGGCTCTATTATTCCCCACCATGTTCACAAGCAGCAAGCTCAGCAATTTAACCCAAAGAATAATTAATCAACCAAAATAACTATTAACATGGCTCTTTAGAGCATACTCAGTTGAACCCGCCACATTTTTCACTATATTTTTCCTTACTCTAAAAAGAAAAAAGTTGATCCAACTTAAATAAATCACTTCAATTGGTAACATGTAATTCAATTAAGTTTATTCAACTAAACTTTCATGACTATCCAACTCAATGTAATAAGTTGATCTAACTTAAAACCTTGTTTTTTTTTTTTTTTTTTTTTTTTATACAAAGTAAATTGACATATTGTTCTTAAGTTTCAACTTAAGATGTCATATCCAAGACATGAATGATCCAGCAGTGTCTCGCATTTCAAGGTAGGAGCTCACAAGTCGTGAACTCTGTCTTTAATATTGGGACATGCGATTTCTTTCAGCACAAGGGGGGTTGGTCATCATCCTCTCCCACACTAACTCATGGTGCAGAAAGAAATAAACATAACAGTTTAAATTACTAGTTATAACAGCTAGATAACAAAACACATGGACAAAAACTCACACTTAAACCCCAATCTGCCCAGATAGGCAAAGAAAATGGTATCCCATAATTCCTTGCACTGCCTTACGTTATGACATCATGAAGCATCGACAGCTTCACACCAAAGTTACACCAACTTAATTGAATTAAGTTGATTGAAAGTAAAATAACTATGTCAGACAACTCCTTGTTTTTTTTTTAAGTTGAATGAACTCAAAAAAAGAATTAATTTTCACTGTCTGATGGCTGTGGGGAGGGATGACCTGCGGTGGCGCTCCTTGGACTGAGGGTGCAACCTTGATGCTGCGGCCCCACCGTGTATCTTCAGCATGCCTGTCACTTCCCTGCTAACAGTCCAATGCCTTTTTAACCCCCTTGTGCTATCCTAGGCACTTTAACATTGGGAGTTGGGTCATCTAGACCCACTAGACAGTGCTCTGAACCATTTTTCTTAAATGGTTTGTGATCTTCCCTGGTGTCCATAGATTACATGAAATCTTTCCACCTTTATCCACCTTTGTTATGGTAGGGAGAACACGTCAATGTAAGGGTGGGGTCATCTAAGATAGCACAAGGGATAAAATAATTTCCATGTTCCTTACTTGAAACAAGCACATGCTTCACTGTAAGAACACTCAGTTGTGGGAATGTGACTAATCAAACCCACTTAAGGGCTTTTGTGGCTGCTTTGGCAGAAAGGAAACTGAGTCATTCTTTTTACTGTTTAGATTATTTAATTTGTGACTGTGTTTACAAGCCTTGTTAACTTTAACAGTAAAAAAAAATGCCCAGAAAGGAATTTGACTGTTTTAACAGTGTTAACTTTTTTATAAATATTTGTACGCATACATAGTGCCACAAATTTCTTTGACTGCAATGTGGTGATTAATGCACAGGCACAATGTATGTAGAGCTCTTTGTCAGCATTTTCCCTGAAATCTACAACCAGTTAATGCAGGGCCTATGGCTGTTAGGTTTGAGGAGACAGTAAACTCTTGATGCTTAAATGTACATTTTCCATTTCATTTGATTAACATTGATGTTTCTTGTGTTTCGTGCATCAAAATACAGTAAAACTTCAGCATTTCATCCCCAAACTGTCATCATGTCGAGACACTGTAGCTATAATATGAGTTTCCTATAGCACCAATTTATTCAGTCACTTATTTATTTTTTTATATATTTGCAAAATAAATCATTGGGGAATAGTTTAATGTGGTTAGTTTTTGCATGTTTACAATCAAATTCAGTCGCAGTTTGTCTTGCTACGTTTTTGTTATATTACTTGTTACACCTTTAGACCTATACACTAGACTGATTACCTCTGACCCCATCCTTAGAATCCTGACTGGTGAAAAAGATGCCTGATTTGCCCCTCCATCCCAACAATATTTTGAAAATGGCATATTTTTGTGACAAACTCAAGCCTAACGCTTTGTTGGGTTGGCCCATGGGTCCATCAGAAGTTGTCATGAATATGAAACAAAGTAATGTTAATCAAGAAAATCCATTAAACCATACATTAAATATCCTGAGTTCCAGATGTGAAATCCAACTTTTGACATGGGGTAAAGTGTATATTGCTGAATGCCTTCAGTAGGCAAGTCAGTTCCTGATTTGCCTTATATTGTGGCATCGAATGTAGAGTTTTGCTCAAGATCAAGTGAATCCACAGAGTTTGTTTTTCTTGCTGATGAAACAAAATTCTGAAAAATTAATGTCATCTAGCAACTTGTAGGAGTCTAAATTGCTATTTATAAAATTTTTGAAAAATATTTTCTTTTTTACAGTAGTCTTCTTTAATAAGTCAAATCTTTGGGGTGTTTTGGTTTGTGTTGTGGTTCATCCTTTTCATTTGGTTCTGCGGTTTGTTGTGCTTGTTGAGTCTTTGTGGCTTCCCTACCCCTTCCTCTGTATCTCTTGGAAATGTCACAGTTGTCTGGACTTTGACTCTCTTTGTTGTTTGATCATTTAAGATACTGTCTCAGAATCGATATGTTTTAGCATGTTCCGTTTACAGCTTAAGCCCCACTCTGATCATAGCTTTTCTAATAGAGGTGTTCCCGCTGGTCTATTAATTTTGATTATGCTGTTTCTAGCCAAAATAAAAAAAACAATGTTGTTTCTTATATTTTCTGTAGACCAGCAATTGTTATATAATACTAGAGGCGTGGGGCAACCCCACCCCCTCTTCCCCTCCCAATCGCTGAGAGCTCGGAGCAGGGAGCTTGTGTCTCTTTTTAGTCATTTTCTTTGTCTGCTCCTGATTCACAACCATTAGTATGAGGAAATACCTAATTTTCTTTATGTCTTCTCTACATATATCCTCTATAAATGGATAAAATGCCACAAGAACATGCTATAAACAACAAAAACAAAATTTTCATCAGCGTGGATTTTTAAGCGCTAGAGTTAAAAGAGTTAAAATCCACACCTATGGTGATTTTTGCTGTAAAAACCTGGGATCTATATTTAAGACTTTAAGTCCTTTTGCTACTCGGCGTAACTTGGGATTGTGCAAATCAAGTTTTTAGTATTGTCGATTTTTCCTTTTTTTATTCGTTTTCTAAAAGAGAGTATTTAGCTATTAACTCATTATTTTTATTCCATTTTAAGATAATTATAAAGTCTGAATTATTGTGTTAAAGCGTTCTCTTGTAGATTCACAGCAAAGCTTAAAGCAAAGCTTTTGGCTCTGAGATGTTTCTTAATAAGCCATGTATGTTTATATTCCCCCGAGTGTTTACAGTCAATAGAGGTTTTCTAAAATCACTTTAATGAGATTTTCTGTCATCTGATACTCCCCCGTCTGATTGAATACGGGGATAATTGTCAGTGCCACAAGAGAGGAAGGATGCTGAGAATACAAATCGTTGCTGGTGGGTAAGGAGGTATCAGGAAATGAATGCCACAATTAAAAAGGAGAATTACCATCTAAAGCAGAACTGATTGATGTCGTGCTGAACGAAAGGTTTTACTTGCGTAATCAAATCGCACCGACAGTTTAAATTTAGAGTCACTAAAACTGTGTGGCAAGAACAGAGGGTGTTAAACCCATGAACAATAAACTCGACCCCACAGAACCCACATTAAACTTTTGGAGAAATTCCTCAAATATGAGGGCTGTCGCTCAGTGTCTAGTAAATAAATCTTTATTTACATAGCACTTTTCTCAGAGAGCGACTCACAAAGTGCTTTACAATGTTAAAACAATATAAAATCAGCGTACCAATGGATGCATTGCATTTTTTCAAGCAAAAGCAATCGTTTTTCTTTGTCTGTTTTTAAGTGCTGTGGAAGGAACAAAGCCTTTGCTGTTTTGAAAAAAAAAAAAAATGTGGCCCTGTTGGAAGAATTCTGCACAAAGCAACCTCTAAAGCTGCATTCCCACCAAACTGGATTGGCGCATCAGAGGCGGCCAGTTTCAATGTTAAGTCAGTGGTACATGTGCGATCTGAGGTCCTGCGGTGGGATTTGAGTGAGTGGTGAGCGGTCTGGAGCAACACAATTTAAACGACGCGTTTTGCACGTGTCAACCAATCAGCAGTTCAACTTTGGACACTTGATGTTTGTATCAGCGGGTAGATTACACATCCAATATGGTGAATTGGTCCCAGAATTTTTTTTATTAACCCCCCGTACCCGGCAGGGTTTTCGGAGTCCTTTCCGGCTACTGTTGGGCAAAGGTGGATACACCCTGGACAGTCTGTCGCACGGCCCGTGAAGTGATCGTGCTTACGACACGGCTCCCGGGAAGGGAACTAGCAGCCAGACAGGGAACCGTTACGTGACAGAGAGGCATCCTTATCAGGCCTCTTGAACCTTATGGTAGTTTTTTCTTATTTTTTATTCGAGATAATAAGCCCTTATTTTATTCTTGTTTGTATTTTTCCCCCCTCTCGGGTGAACAACAAGCCTTCACTCAGTAACAGAGATGGAAACACCGCAGAAGCAGCCGTTTTTCAAACACAGCAGGCTTAAAGCTCTTTTTACCGGGAGAACCTCCAAATGATCTCATGAACCCTGACATGGAGACGTGATTACTGATGTTTTTGTAGAGATCTTCAAAATAAATAAACCTGATCTCTCAACTTTGTCTGTGTCTTCCATGCATTGTCAATGAGATGAACAGACAAGCCTCCATGTAGTGATCAGAATAAAAACATTAGTTGGTCGTCAAGCTTATGTACACGGGGCCGAAACAAATTTGGAGCGTGAATCGTGTTTGGTGTGAACACATTAACAACAAGATTGCACAAAACCAAGCTTGTCATTTTTGAAAACAGTTTTGCTGCTCTAAGAGAAAACAATGCTTTTGTCACAACTTCCATTACCGGTTTACATGGGCTGTCTGTAGGGGGAAATGTGGAAAATCTGTACTGAACCCACAGGAAATTTTCAGATCATAGACAACCCGGTGAGCCTTTAGGACGGAAATGTTCATGCACATTTTTGTACAGTTATGCTGCGAGCGTCAGGTTGTAGTGAACACTTAAATAACACATACGAGTATATATGGTGGAAATACTGTAGGTGGGATGCAGGGGTGTAATATTTTTTTTTAACTGGTGGACATTTGTGTGAACCATTTTCATTTCCTACAGGCAAACATACAAGCTTGAAATGGGAATCCCTCACAAACCAACTGTCTGAAAAAAATGTTCAACTAAGTAAGCTACAGCCATATGACATAATGAAAATTTACTCTTGAAATATAAACTACAAACTGTTAACCTATAATTGGTATGTTGGCATCAGCATGTATGTTTAGGACAAAACCGTTGGAAGTCCTGTACTTGTATCTTTTTTCTTTCAAAAAGGCCTGGCTCAACTGGAGCTGACATTCAATCATAGAGAATGGCTATACTGTACATGTTTCTGTCTTATTTTTCTTATTTTGTATATTTCTACTTGTAACAATAGAAGTTTTTACGCAAGAAACAGCAATAATAGGGCTTCTGCAGACAAGAGAATCATTTTGGCTGGCCACATAGCAGCAGTTTTTTTAGTTTTTATTTAGTCTATCTAATATCTATCTAATAGTCTATCTAATAATATGTTTTTGTGGATTGGGAAATGCTCTGTGCCAGAGAAATTGAAACATTTGACAAATATCATTGTTCTTCTCTAATGAAGAAATGGAACAGTACAGTTAGCATCAGTGAACGCATCATTACCCTCATGCCCCTCGACACACCTTCTTGGGTCGGATGCAGCCAATAGCTTTATGGATAGAGGTGAATCAAGTAGAACAAGCTCCCCCCAGGCGACTGAGATGTAGCTATAAACCTGTGCTGCAACACAAGTCATATCTATGCAAGGCCTGCCAGTACAGACCCTGCCTGCATATTATATGAGTGGAACAGAGGCTCCCTGAGGCTCTAACCTTTCTGGAGCGTGCACTTACTTTTGTGTGTGTGCTTGTACTTGTGTGTGTGTGTACGTGTGCTTGTCAGAAGATCATGCGTCAAGATGGTTGTTAATATTGATAAAGAGCCTTTAAAAAGAGAATCAGTCTTGTTTTTGGAGTATAGCCACATTTTTTAGCACATATCTCCTCTTCAACTATATTTTCCCCCTAAATCGAAAAGTTAAAGAAAATTTGACTTTTTTGGGAACAAATGTTTTTCGCACAAAGTTTTCATGACAGTTACAGTAGTCCATTCCAAAACTTCTAGGTATATTACGATATATAAGGATAGGGGCCTACTCCAATGTTAATCCATCAGTTAAAACAAAAACATGCTCAAAAAGATTGAAACCTTTCCTATGAGTCATATAATTAAAATACTTTTTAGGATACAGTATGTGCATGTGTAAATATAAATCCAATGTCTGTGTTTGTGCTCCATTTCTTCCCGAATTGCTATTTACTTATAGATATTGGATACTTCATCTCAATCTCTGAGTTTTATTCTGTCTCTCCATATATTTATTTAAAGAGCTTTTCATGGATTTTTTTCTTTCTATTATTAGCCTTGTTTATACTCAATTTTTGAAATGCCTTGTATTATTATTTTATCTAACTCATCCTTTATTTGTTTGAATCCTGGGTAAATCTAAAACGGACGGCCGGAGAGAGAAAAAGAGTGAAGTTTGAAGGAAATGCAATGCAAATAAGGACAGAAAAAAAATATGTTGAGTAAGAGAAGCTACAAAAAGTGTCAAAATCTCAATTACAACAATATTTCTACCTTATTTTGAAAGACTATCAGCTTGATGTGGATTAAAGACAATAAATGTCCTGGAGTCACAAAGCTCTTTATGTGAGACCACATCAGTGTCACGGTCAGGTAAGCAGGCAGGAAGCCACAGTGAAGAACCAAAATTGATGACATTAAGAGAGTCTCAATATTCATCACAAAAACAACTGGAAAAACCATAAACCAAAAAATAAAAAAAAACTCCAACGACTAAATTACAGTGAGTGTGTAAAAATGTACAGCATGTACATACACAGAGTGTGTGTCATTGGTGTCGTCTAGAACATATCAGCTGTTCAATGGTTAAACAGCAAAATGCAGGCAGATGCAACTGCTTAATAAGATCCACAGGTGAGAGGGAAGAGTCACAGCCAGCCTGCCTGAAGAAAAAAAAAGCAAGACAAATTTTAGGAGATTAAAGAAGAATCAAACAGATAAATACTCGCTTGGTAGTTGTCTGATTGTATTGGAAAAAACATGTACTCCTTCTCACAGGAAGCTGATGTACCGGCATGCACATGGCCGATATTTCTGCTGTTTTTCCATCCATCCATCCATCCATCCGGGACCGGTTCGCAGGGGCAGCACTCTAAGCAAAGAAGTCCAGATTTCCCTCACCCCGGCCACTTCCTCCAGCTCCTGTGGAGGGATCCTGTTCTGTCTCCCCAGTGTGTTTTTGTTATTAGTTTAATATGGGTTTGATTGTTACTTTTTCTTATTTGGGACAATAAGATTTAACAGTTCTTTGTAAAGTTATGCATCTGACGCTGCCATCTAGCCAGACAGCTTGGCTCTTGATGCACTCAAGCTTTTAAACCTTTTCACCACATCAATGTGGCGGTTCTGTCTGTTTTTAACACCAGAGATGTCGCTGTTTTTAACGGAAGTTTTTAGTACAACTTTAACTGGCACAAAAATTGTACTAAAAATTACAATTTCAAATGTGCCTTGTAAACTTTATTGCTTTTGATCACAGGATTGTTGACCAAAATATGTCTTCATTTTGAAAAAGAATACAGGAAATGTGATAGCTTTAAATTTCACTGATACCCATTTAACTCTATGAGATATATTAGTATTTTTCAAAACGTGTGTTCTCACCTATAGCAGCTCAGGAAAGTATCTGTATGTCACAGCTTTTAACTGATTTGATTCCATGTCCATACAAAAGGAAAAATAAATAGATTAATCTATTAATTACCCATGTTGTTGTATCAATTTTTTACTTGAACTTTGAAAGAATTTAGTCTTTCTAATTGACTTTATTTTTTATTTACTATGAGAACACTGAAAAGTGTGTGGGATGGACAGGAACTCCTACATTTTAGCAAAAATGTGGAAAAATCTGTTACAACTTGTAACAAACAGACTATTTCATCTATCAGCTTCTAAAATCGTTTCATCAGAATTGTCTGCAGCTGAAGGCCACTTAGACCACTCAAATGTTGCCTTGAAGATATGAGACACATTTTCTTCCAGGTGCACTTACACTAGTTAAATGCAATGTGTCGGCTCTCAAACATAAAGATCAAAAAAATGCATGGTTACATGTGAAAATGTCAGCAAAAAGACAGAGGGGGAAAAAAAGGCCCACACTGCTGTACTACTTGTGCTATCTTAGATGACCCCACCCTTACATTGACGTGTTCTCACTACCATGACAAAGGTGGATAAAGGTGGAAAGATTTCATGTAATCCATGGACACCAGTGAAGATCACAAATCATTGAAGAAAAAAGGTTCAGAGCACTGTCTAGTGCGGGCATCGTCAAATGGCGGACCGCGGTCCGAGTCCGGACCGAGTGACGAGTCTGCCCGGACCGGATTTGATATTAAAAAAAATATTAATCATTTGTTCATGCGCAGCTAATCTAGTAATTGTGACAGGAGCGTCATCAATAGCAAAGCCAATCAAATCGATTGTTTACCTTTCAGTAACAGCGAGTTTGAGAGAGAGATAGAGAGGAGATGAGAGAAAATGGTTTGCTCAAAAATGAGAAAAGTAAATGCTGAAAACCGAACTTTTAAAGATGAATGGACGGACAAATACATGTTTATTCTGCCTGCAGCCAGTTCTAAACCTTTGTGTCTCATCATATGCTGTGAAAATATAGCGTTAATCAAAGTGGCAACGTTAAGCGTCTATGAGACCAAACACGGGTGGTTTGAGGAAATGTACCCCGCAGAAGTCCATAGTGAGTGAGGGCAAGTAAAATCATCAAATTGAAAGCACAGTATGACAGGTCTACTCGTGTCATCACGCATGCATTTACCGCGCAGCAACGTGCAAATGAGTGTTCGTTAAAGATCGCGTGGATTTTGCCGCAACACAAGAAAGCATTCAGCGATGTGACAGTTGTAAAGGGGTGCTTAAATGCGGCTGCAGAAACTGCTGGCAGGACAGTTACATGGCCATTTCTCTCACTAGGAAAGAAAGATTGAAAGGGAGTAAGGAAAGTTTGAAAGGAGAGATGAAAAAGGGAGCTGCTCAAAGTTCTGCACTTTTTTTATTCAGTAAATTCTGCCCTGTTCTATTTTACTTAAAAAGTTTCCTGTGTTATTTTATTTAAAAAGTAGTTCATGTTTTTAAAAGGTGGGAGCTCAAATGTCTTTTTTAATTTTTTTCTTGAAGATTAAAAGCACTTTTATTTTATCCAAAAGATTCTGAATGTTTTACATTACTTGAAATAGGCCCTAAGTTCAGGCTGCTAAAAGCTGTGTTTGCACTTTTTATTTATTTTATTCAGAATAATTTCAGTGTTGTTTACCATTCAGTATTGTTTTCCATTCAAGTGCCATACAAGTTCAGACTTTTCGGTATGTTAAAAGCATATTACTTTGAAAACAGCTGAAATGTAACAATAAATTATATAGAAATGTATGTGCATTATTGATGTTATTAACATGAGGGTACATTATGTTAAGTGACAACATAAGATCCGGACCTTTGCTGGGAGAAAATTTTAGTAACTGGACCTTTTTGAATTTTAATTGAATACCCCTGGTCTAGTGGGTCTAGATCAGTGTTTTTCAACCAGTGTGCCGCGGCACACTAGTGTGCCCTGGGAGATGGTCAAGTGTGCCGTGGGAAATTGCCCTCATTAACTGATCTAACAACATTTTCCATCTCCAGGATTCAGTTCTCTGTTCATCCTTACAGGCCCTGATAAAACACTACGAAATTAGGAATATGAAAGATCATAAAATACTTTTTCTTTGTGTTTATTTGATTCTATGAAATACATTTTGATAAGAATGACAGTACCGCGATTTAGCAGCAGCTTCAGCTGTTAGGAAAAGTCCCGCCCCTTTAACTGTCTCCACCAATCATTCTTGGATTCTTAATCACATGTCATCAGTCTGACCAATCAGAAGTGGTTAAAGTCTTCACTTCCTTGTTCTAAATTCTGCTGAAAATGTTGCTCAGTTCTAAGAAACATACCAGCTAAAGCTTGTCTTTAGCGATTTAGCTTTCCACAGAATCCGGTGTCAGACCGTGGAACAAAACAATGAAGCTCAGAGACGCTAGTCTGTCTGCGCTCGGCGGATTATTGAACTACATCTCCCATGATGCATTGGGTGACAGCGTGAGCGTCTGGGTGCACAACTCTCTCCTCTTAACGTCGTGAAACCACAACGACCACAAATCAGTTTTTAAATATTTTAACTTAACTTTTATTATATCTTAAAAATAAAACAGCTGCAGCTTCCAGCTTTTTCTGCCAAAATTATCACAAAAATGCATGTGAGATCATGGAGGGACTGTGGATCAATTCAGACCAAGTTTCTCCTTTTTTTTTTTTTTTTTTTTAATGCCGGTGTGCCGCTGGATTTTTGACAAGGTTGAAGTGTGCCATGGCTCAAAAAAAGGTTGAAAATCACTGGTCTAGATGACCCAAATCCCAATGTTAAAGTGCCTAGAATAGCACAAGGGATAAGTTAAATCATTTTTCCACAAATGATGGGTAAGGAGTCATTGACAACTTTTCCTATCCTGGTTTAGTTTGATGAGTATCTCAATGATGCAGACCTATTTTTAACCTCTCTTTATGGAAGCTGCTGGAATTCATTACCAGTCCAGCATGGAGTTAATTGAAAATTACAAAGTGCTGGCAGCCATAGACAGTGGCAACTTCCTTGGAGTGTATTGCCTGGTGTGCGCATGAAGGTAAAATGATCACCTTGTGTGTTAGAATGAGTGAGACATAGAAACTAAACGTTTGGCTGATTGTTATGACGCTTTTCCGTTTCACCACATGACTTTTCTTCAGCCTGAACATTTTGTACATTTAATTAATAATTAATTAAATAATGTAATGTTCATTTCGTATATTTGGCTTCCACTCATATAGAACATTTTTCTCTAGAAAACAATGTATATTTTAGTGTTCATTGCTCAGGTTGGGTGTTTTTTTTCACCCGTCCTAAATATTTCCATTGATTCCAAATCTCATGCTTTTACACAGCTAGAGAAAGCCTTTCTTTAAATATAAAAAAGTATATATTTACATATTTTTGTGTTTCAATATAAAGCCATATTCAAGCAAGCAATCTAGGAGGAATCACATTTTGACTTCTGACATGTTGGCAGTGATTCCTAAATAACACACCTTTTTTTATTTGTCGTAACTCTTTGACCGTTTACGCAATTAACCTAATTCCAACAAAATCTGAAGAACACAGCTTTTAGTATTGGGCTTTTTTTCCGTGACAGAATTAGCAGTTTTATGTGGATTGTGTAAACACTTCACTGCTGTAAATTGTTATAGATTCTAAAGTCACATTGTGTTTACCTTTTTTAATACAGGAGTCTCAGCACAGAGACCCTTTTGTAAAAACAGACTGATTTACATTTTGTAAGACTTAAATGTTTAGAATTTGTGATTAAAAAAAATAGATGTTACATATACAAGTTTAGTGTTATGTTTCAAATTCCCACATGCACTCTGAATGCTTCAATGTATGACATTTGTCATTTAGATTTGTTGTGTTTATATCCATCCATCTGTTCCTTTTCCTACATTCCTCTTGAATCAGGTCATTTCTTTCCAACAAGACCAGCTGCTTCAGGCATTCCTACCAAACAACAAGCCAAAAAAAAAAAAAAAAACATAGAAAATAGAGGCACACGGAGGCATCGGATCACATAGTCGAACCTCTTCAAGCAATTCCTCCTGATGCAAAGACACAGCGTCTCCTCTGCTGGATGTCAGAGATCCTTACGCTGCCTTCAGGGGACACCCTTCTCCTGGATTAACCCAGTCATACCACAGATGAAACTAACAGCAAAGACATGCATCTTTGATTTTTTGTTTTATTTTAGATGCTCTCCAACTCTCATCACCTTGAACTAAGGTGATGAGCTAAACACACATCTATATCTTTATTTAATATTTGATGACACAGTTTAATAGGTGACATTTGGATGACGTCTCCTTTAATTCACAGACGTGCTAACCTTTTCAATCAGGTAGGGGAAATTATATGAACGCCAAGTCTTTCAAATATCGGAATAGAGGTGTGAAAAAAAAGGCTGGAGCGAGATTCATGAGATTTGCGCCGCTTCAATATTTTGCACCAAGCCTCTTCTAACTGTAGGTGGTGGGCATGCCCTAGCATGGTGTAGTAATAGTCCAGTATACCAAACAAGCGTGTAACCCTTGTGCTATCCTAGGCACTTTAACATTGGGAGTTGGGTCATCTAGACCCACTAGAAGGTGCGCTGAACCTTTTTTCTTCAGTGATTTGTGATCTTCACTGGTGTCCATGGATTACATGAAATCTTTCCACCTTTATCCACCTTTATCATGGTAGTAAGAACATGTCAATGTAAGGGTGGGGTCATCTAAGATAGCACAAGGGATAAGAATTTGCTTTTACTGTGTTCTTGAGCTTGTCACATTCCGTGTGGCTCCACCAAAACTGACGACACCAGCACCAGTCTGACCGCTCGCAGTTTATTCTAACTTAAGCCCTACTTGTTTGTTTATTTATTTATTTATTTTTTACAGTTACATAGTCATAATTCATTGTACGTGGGAGCCATGGGTCATGTGCTTTAATTGAGGGGAGTGGGAAGGGTGAAGGGTGGGTTGGGGTTTTTATTGTAATGCTGTGTGTTTACTGTTTTTAGTGTTAAAGCGCTTCGAGCTGCACAAAGTGCATGAGAAGCGCTATTTTATAAATAAAGTTTGATTTGGACAGCAAGGGATTTTATTTTGGAGATGTTTAAACAAATGACAGGCTATATATAAAAAAGATTTCCTAGATTATCTCAATCCTAAAGATAAAACATTGTCATTAAATACATTTACTGTGACCTGTGTCTGTTTGCTTACATCTGGCTGCCTGTGTGCATCAGTGAGCAGATGTAGGTGGACATCTTTGTGTATGTGTCTATAACCATCACTCAGCGGAGAGATAAATCCAGCACCATCCTATTATTTTGCCTTAGGAAACTGTCATGAGCCCCTGCCATGACTCATTAACCACAGCACTAAAACGAAAGCATAAATCTTTTTCAGAAGTGTTGAAACACAGAGAAAACAGGTTTTTATTGCTAAAACATCTTTAAAAATGTCTAGTATTTTATTTTGTAGAAGATGTTGATGGATAAATGTAAAGCATTAGCTTGTAGCTTAAAAAATGACAAATTGTCCAACACAGCCTTTATGATGCTTTGACATTTTATTGTATTACTTTCTTTCCCTTTTGACAATCGTGCAAAAAGTGACGAAGGCTTTATTGTTTTTTTTTGTTTGGGTTTTTTATATCTGCCAGTTTATAATCTGAAACATTCCTTTTTGTTTTTTTTGGCACCATCTTTTTCTTTATCTCAATCATTTGTTTACTCTCAGTGCATGTTCAGAATAAGAGAGACTGTTGAGTAAACAAGAAAAGTCTGTTCCAAAAAGTTTTGCTGTATTGTGGGGTTATATGCTGCTGTCTTGATGCAGAAACGTAGAGAGGCTTCTCCGGGATCTCTTTTTTAAGAAAAAAATAGGGATCCTTACCTAGTGAAATAATCTTCTAGGAACCGTCTCCTTTGAAAAGGACATTAGAATCATAGAAATATGATAATTCTACCATACAATTCTTCATGCACAGCACGCTCAAAGCAAAACAAAAATTTATTTTCTTGAAAAACTATAAAGTCCCAGGAGCAAGTCCCAGGAGCAAGTCCATGCCCCCACCCCTAAACGCTGCCACTGTGAAAGCTCTGATGTTAACTCCATGACCTAAAAAGGGTTGGAGACCACTCTTCTAATGTTCAATTTTCTTTGTTGTAACATTTTAAAGTCTAAACATAACTTTTTTTTTCAAAAAGCCCGACATTTTCCTTGTAAAATGTCAACTTTTTTAAACATAAATTTAGGATTTTAATATTGTCTTTTGCCAATTTTTTTTCCACCATTGTAAATCCTATATTGATAACTGTACCACTTTATTCTCATAAAATGTTGCCTTTTTCTCATAAATTTACAATTCAATTCCTGTAAAATTTGGATTTCTGTTTTATTAATTTACGACTTTATTTTCATAAACTGTTGAATTTCATTCATTCATCTTCTTTGGTTTATCCTTTTCGGGGTCACGGGGCTGCCGGAGCCTATCCCGGCCACTTATGGGCGAAGGCAGGGGACGCACTGGACAGGTCGCCAGTCTGTTGCAGGGTAACTGTTGAATTTGTTTCTCATAATTGTAAGACTTATCCTGATAATCGTATGACTTTATGTTCATGGAAATGTTGACTTTTTACACCTTAAGACCTTTATTCCTGTAAAACTTTGACTTTCTTCTCAAAAATGTACTTTCTTTTTGTAAATTGTTGAATTTGTCTCACAATTGCACAACTTATTCTGGAAAATGTAGGACTCTATTCTTATTAAAGTTTGACTTTTTTTCTTTACATTTTCTAGACTTTATTCTTATGCTCTAATGCTAAATTTTTTTAAAGCTCCTGTGTTTGTGTCATAAAAGAAAACTAACAAAATGAAAAAGTTTCATGATACAATGTTCGTAGAAATTGCATAAAAGTTTGCAGACAAGTGCGGATGCTGCTGATTGCTTGCAAGCAGTCCGTGAACTAGATAACAACGTGAAAGCAGTCACATGGTGTAGGACAAAACAGCAGCAGTCTCTCTGCTTTGTGTAGATCCATCCAGTTATTAGTTCCCTCTATTCCTCCATGTGTCAAAATCTGCTGCTTTTTCTAGTTAGATAACAATGCAAAGCTAAATATATCCTAGTGTGGCTGATATGCTCTCTGTCATCACCAGCTGCCTTAATGAGTTGTTTCCATTCTTGTTTCTTTGTTTGCACTCCGGCTCAGCCTTTGAATTAGGATGACATGAGTTCTGCTAACATGCTGGCCTCCCAACAATGTTAAAGCTACACGTGAAAGTTTTGTGTTATTTCTCTCTTCGGGCAAGTCTTTGCTAATAATTGCACCCCTAAGATTGAACACTTTCATCCAACTGACAAAAGAAAGAAAACATGATTTCACAGTGGGAGAAATTACTGACCCCATCTTCATTTTTTTGGGGTCTAGAATGAAAAAGAAACAGCAGGAAAACGTGTATGCACATGTGACTAATGACCTTGTCTAATGTTATTGAGAAGTTTTCAAACCTCCAACTTTCAAACACAGCTTTCAACGTGCTCTTTAAAGCTCTTATCTTAACCGTAACCTGGACTGTTCGCCAGTCTGTCGCCAGTCTGTCGCAGGGCCGCAATCACACACCCATTCACACTCACACCTAGGGGAAATTTAGAGACCTAATTGACCTATGAAGCATGTTTTTTGGACAGTGGGAGAAAGCTGGAGCCCCGGAGAGAACCCATGCATGCACGGGGAGAACATGCAAACTCCACACAGAAAGGTCCCCCATTGGTGTTCTGTTTCAGGTCCACCAGCCGGGACCTGAACTGGGGGCTACAAGGCAAGAGTGCTAACCACGGCGCCACCGTGCAGCCCTGTAAATGTCAATTGTTAAATCTAAATGTTTGATTTAAACGTTTAGTCTAACTGTTAAATCTAAGATAAAATGTTAGATCTAACTTTTTATTATAAATCCACACTTTAAACCTAAATACTAAATCGTAATGTTTGGGAAATAGGCAAATTTGCCCAGGCACATTGTAGGAGTTTAAAGAGGCAGTCACTTATTTTTATTTTTCTATTTTTTTTGTAGTAAACATAAAAAAAAAACTGAAGGCCTCTTGTGTTGGACAGATTTTACTGTTACAATAGGGGGTTATGAATTTTCTGAAACACATGGTGTATATTTGCATAAACCCCTTTTGTATTTCAGGCCAACTTCATTTATAATTTTTATGTTTTTATACATTTCTTGTTGGACCAGATGCAAAAAAAGAAGAGTGAGAAAGAAAGTGGGATGTTAGAGATGGAGGGTAAGGGTAAAAAACAAGGGGACAAACAATGGTTTAAAAAGTTGGAGGATGATTTATTTGCTAATAATCAGAATCAGCTTCTTTGAATTTTGAAAAGAGCTTGTCAATTTGTTTCCTGTTCAGCTTGTTTTGTTTCTTTCTAAGATTTTCTGTTTTCTTTTTTTTTTATAGTAAATCTGAATGTTGATTGTCACATAAAAAGAGCAAATTCTTTGTCTTGATTACCTGTAGGTAATTTTTTCTTTTTTTTTTTTTAAACTCATCTTTTTGATTGACTGCTTTGCCAATTGCTGTGTTTTAAGTTTTTTTCTTCAATTTTCTAATTTTTCCCATGAACATGTCTTTGCAGCTATCCAAATTCCTCATTCAGAGGTTTTGTTTCTGGCATCTAACTTGTGATCTGAACATTGAAGTCTTTGATTTTCTTCAAAAGACGAGAACTTGATCTTTCATTCCAGCAAATCTTTTGGTTTTTGATGCCTTAAATCTTTTTCTGAAGATCATTCAAACTCAGATATTTTCCTGCTTCTAGAAACTATTTATGTTTCCTTAATATTTTTTATTTTCATTACTCACCTGTTTTATTTTCTGACAATGAAAATCCAGTACCGTACTTCGATCAATGTGTTTCTCGTTTCTCTGAGCTGTTCTGTTTCCTTTTCAAGTGTCTCCAAATTTTATTGTTTTCATGGTGCACTGACAATTATTCTGCCTTTTTTTGTATCCCATTTGAAACATTTGATGAAAGGTCTCTCTTCAATTCTTCTAAGAGACTTCTTTTCTATGTTTCTATAACTTCTTATTACTTCTGATGATTACAGTACTGTCAATAAAAATGAAAAACAAGCAAAAATATTGCTTTATAGATTTAATTTATATCCTTTTAAGCATTATCAACATTAATTTTTGTTTCCCAGAGAACTTCTATTCCAGCTGTGTGTCACTAACTTTTGGTTTGCTGTCCTCAAAAGTCCCTGCAGGGGACCTTGCCCTTGACTGTATCTCAGCATTTTTAGTTCCATTTGTCTTTCAAACACTGATCCCGCTTGGGGTCACAGGGTTCCCGGAGCCTATTCCAACTACTGTTGGGTGAAGGAGGGGTACAACCTGGATGGGGCACAAGTCCGATGAAAAGGCCGATGAAAAGGCCCTCAGAAAGACCTGGAATCAGCAGGTACCGTTGTTTCAAAGAAAACAATAAGTAATGCACTCAACCGCCATGGCCTCCATGCACGCACACCACGCAAGACTCCATTTTTGTAGAAAAAGAAGCATGTTGAAGCTCGTTTGGAGTTTGCGACACAACATTTGGATAAACCCATGACATTCTGGGAGAAGATACTCTGGTCAGATGAGACAAAAATTGAACTCTTCGGATGTCATAAGACACAACATGTTTGAAGGAAAAATGGCACCGCACATCACCCCCAAAACACCATACCAATAGTCAAGTTTGGAGGTGGGAGCATCATGGCGTGGGGCTGTTTTTCAGCATGTGGTACTGGTAGACTTCATATCATTGAAGGAATAATGACTGGAGAAAAGTATCGAGACATTCTTGATCAGAATCTGCTGTCATCTGCCAGGCTGCTGAAGATGAAAAGAGGGTGGATCTTTCAGCAAGACCACGATCCCAAGCACACAGCAAAGGTAACACTCAACTGGTTGAAGAAAAATATAATAAAGCTGCTAGAATGGCCCAGTCAATCACCAGACTTGAACCCAATTGAAAATCTTTGGAAAGAACTGAAGATCCAGGTTCACAGAAGAGACCCCCGGAACCTTGAAGATTTGAAGGCAGTTTGTGTGGATGAATGGGCCAAAATCACACCTGAGCAATGTATTCGACTGGTTTATCCATACAGGAGGCGTCTTGAGGCTGTAATCACCAACAAAGGTTTTTGCACTAAGTATTAAATAAATTTCAGTAAGCGTATTCAATACTTATTCCCTGTGCCATTTCACTTTATTACACATAACTTCATTTATGGACATAAAGGTTTGGATTTCTTTCTATGTGTGCATTACTTGGGTTGATGCCGACATCTGGTGAATATTTCATGTCAATAGCTCGATTAAAAATATGTTTTTTGAGAGAAATGTTCAATACTTATTTTCCCCGCTGTATATAGTGGCTGATCCGACCACCCTAGAAACATGGAGGGAATTAACAACATTTAACAAAGACTACACAGACAAGACTAAAAACAAAACTTTGTGTCTTAGTGGAAAAGAAAAAACAACAACAAAAGTAGTACAAAATTAGAACGGCCAATTTGTTGTGGGTGTGGCAAGGTATGCTGCAATCACACTCCTCCATGATCAGATTATTTTCAAATGGTTGGCACTTCCCTGAATTAAAAAGGACACCATCCACACGTCACTACCAAATCTGAGTCCCAACTGGTTTAACTTTCAATGTCCATTCAATGGCCGCTCGTTTTGTACCTAGCGCATATAAACGGACTTAAAAACGTGTGTAATGATGCATGAACGCAAGAGTTTTTAATGCAGTAGCCCGAAACAACCTTTTTCATGCGTTTAAATAGGTAGTTTGTTGCTGAAGTCGAAGTAAACATAGCATAACAGTTAGGCGTGATGTGTCAAAGGACCTGCAAACAAGAAACTATATTTTAAAAGAAAACAGTGAGAAGATCAGTCTACTAGTCTATGGTGATGCAAACGAAGGGGCTGACACCACAGAAAGACAGACACAGCTCTACAGGAGTCTTAGTAAGAACAGTTGTCTGGTTTGTTGGAAAACCAAGAAACAGCTTACAGTAGCAATGTTTTGGACATTTATTAAGTTAAAAACTTAACAAGTTTGCCGATACTGTGTTTGGTGTCCAAAAAAGTGTGTGTGTGTTGGGGGGGGGGGGGGGGTGTTCACATTAAACATTTTTACTTATTCAAAGTAAAAGTGGGAGTTTTTATTTTGCACACTAAAATTGAACACATTATTTGGTAAATCATTGTTTTTCACCATTACGAGGTGAAAGTTTGGATGTTAAGGTCTTTTGGTACATTGTAATGATAATGTAATAGTTTACGTGAAGTTAGCTGATTCTGTTCCCAATAAGTATGCCAAAAAAAATAAAGAAGATTTTATTCCTCCACCAGCTTCTTCTTCCCTTCAAGTTCATTGTCTGTGAAGCTGCACACCTCAATTGGGTTGGCCTGTGACGCACCTTGGGGATTGTGCTACTTGGCAGTAAAAACTCTTCTTTGCCTGCTGCTGTTCCACTCTGCACTTTTCAAGAATTAGGCTTTAGAAGAAAAAGAAAGTGGGCTATAAAAATAGTAAACAGGCCCTTGTTCACATTTTTTTTCGGTGCAGTTTGCATTAGCTGGAGTTTCAGGTCTAAAACATGCTTTGTTGATTGGGTACTATAAACACCTTTTCCTTGTTTTGGCAAAATAACATGTGGCTGCCTGATGACATTTACGTCACATGACCTTTGCAACAAAAAATAGATTCTATGCACTAAAGATGTCCTCACAAACAGATAATGTAAGTTATGAGGGGGTTCTTGTAAGACAATCTTGAATGACATCTACACTCACCGGCCACTTTATTAGGTCCTCCTTGCTAGTACTGGATTGGACCACCTTTTGACTTCAGAAGTGCTATAATGCTTTTGGGCATCAATTCAACAAGATACTGGAAACATTCCTCAGCCACAATAATCAGGTATGTGCTCAATTGGCACTAAGGGGCCCAAAGTGTGCCAAGAAAATATCCCCCACACAATGACACCACCAGCAGCATGAATCCTTGATACAAGGCTGGATGGATTCATGCTTTTATGTTGTTGACCCCAAATTTTGACTCTAACATCCAAATGTTACCAGACCAGGGTGCGTTTTGTCCAGAACAGGTGCTGCTCCTTTTCTAAGATGACAGGAGTGGCACCCGGTGTGGTCTTTCTCAAGGTTAGACGTATTGTGCATTCAGAGATACTCTTTTTTGCAGTTTGGTTATTCTCCAGTGACCCCTGGCATCAACAAGGCATTTCCGCCCACAGAACTGCTGCTCACTGAACATTTTCTCTTTTTCTGATGATTCTCTGTAAACCGATATGGTTGTGGGTGAAAATCCCAGTAGATCAGGAGTATCTGAAATCGTCAGACCAGCCCGTCTGGCACTAACAACCATGCCACGTTCTAAGTCACTTCTATCTCCTTTCACATTCTGATGTTGAACTGCAGCAGATCGCCTTGACCATGTCTACATGCCTAAATGCGTTGACTTGCTGCCATGTGATTGGCTGGTTAGAGATGTGCATTAATGAGCAGTTGGACAGGTGTGCCTAATAAAGTGAATGTACATGATTGTAAGAATGCTTACAAGTTGTAAACACTCTGTTTAAATCCTCTCGGTTTGAAAGTCTATCTTGCATTCACTAGAAAAACCTTGTAACCTAAAAAACTACAGCGTGAATTGAATCGGTTTGTTTAAAAAGGGGCCCAAGTCAAGAGGTTTGTTTTTCCAGGAAATTATTTTAATTGCATAGCTTAAAGGGAGGCAACACCAAATGATTACAGTAAACCCTTCTTTTTCGCGGGGGTTACGTTCCAAAATGAACCCGTGATAGGCAAAATCCGTGAAGTAGAAACCTTTGTTTTTTCTTACAATGAATATACAATTAAATACTCTATTATACATTGAAAAGAAAGAACAAACCATTTTACAGGCTTAATCATTTGTTTAACAAATAAAAGTACTTTACAAACAAATAACGTCTGTACTGTACTGTCAAATAATAATTTAAATCATCAATGTGAACAGAAGGCTTCAAATCGCTGAGATTAGCCCCGCCCACCGCTACCCGAGTAATTGGATTAAACGGGAGAAAATTTAAAATGATTATGAAAAAAATACAAAGTACAGTGACTCAAATAGTGACTCAGGGGTATTTCACTGCTCTTCAGACTGATGCTCTGCATCCTGACTCCGCTCTGCAGTGTTTTCTTCTGAAGCCCGCGGTGCCGCTGTGTTTGTTCGGGAGAAGAACATGGTGATTGACAGCTGTTGTCGCTCTTTTTCTATGGGTTTTAGAGAAACTCAAAATTGCAAGATGATTTGCACGTACGTGTTGTAAATTTGGTGAGCTGTTTTACAAACGTGTACATATTAAACTGCAAAATTATTGACGCACGGGTAGAGAAGAAGCGGAGTGACTTTTTAGCCAATCAGAATGCAGAACACAATGCACGATGCAAATCCGTGAAGTAGCGAAACCGTGAAAAGTAAACCGTGTTATAGCAAGGGATCACTGTAATACTTTACCCAGATTTAGCACCAGTTCATAGCTTACAAATGCTATAATGTGAAGCACCTCACTTTTATAATTTCAGAGGACTAGCAAACTAAAGTCTCTGGACTTGGGCCTTCTTGAATTAAACAGGGGCGCTGCCATATTGGATAACTAGTGCTGCCATCTGTGGGATAAAGCAAAACCCATGCAAGAGAGGCCCAAGTCCAGAAAATTTTGAACTTAATGGATTTTCAATGTCAAACATAGTCAATATATTACAACGGACTTGGGACTTTTTTGCACATAATCAGATAGCTTTTCCCTTGAAGACTATAAAACAAATAATATCTCTATTTTTAAAAGTTGTGGACTTGGGCCCCTTTTGAACTAACTGATTCAATTATGCTTATGAATATTTTAAAGTGCAAATCCAAAACAGAAACTAGCTAGGTATCTAATTTGGTCCAAGTACAAAAATAAAAACAACAAACTTTCTGAAAGAAAGTTTTTTGGTATAAAAATAATGTTACTCTTATTAAATGTTTCTCTTCCATTTTACCCAGAAGTCTAAAAAAGTGGGTTTATGGTGAGAGAGAGAGCTTTATATTGAATTTGACATCTAAATCAAAAATTGGAAAAAGATATCTCAGTTTGAGTTGTATGTATTCTGCGAGTCACCATAGTCCAACAGCATTCACTCAACCAGCTAAATTATTTTTAAACACATTTGCACCTCTGAAGTGAAAGAGAAGTGCAAAGCACTTATGCAAAAAAATGCTTCCGAGTCTTTCACACCTGTCACATTCAGTATGTTTTTTGTAGTCTTTTAAAAGTTACCTCTGAATAATTTTTACAATGACATAAAAGGGGATTCTGATGTTTGGAAAAACACATCATATTCGTGTTCAATGTTCTCTTACTGGTAAAAAGGATGACATAGATACTACGTTTAGATCATAACAAAGGGGTTATTCATAGCTCTGGGAATGTGGGATGCATAAAAAAAGCTTAATACCTTTATGAGAATAACGGTTTTGTTTTCTGATTTACCCCAAAAAAAAGTTTCACAGTTCTCCCCATCTTGTCTCAGTTGCTGGTGCATACACCATGCTACATTAGGATTTAGATGTCCCTGAATGCTCTTAAAGTGTGGATGCCATGCTTTGAACAACTTTGTCAAATAAAAAAGCCCTTTAAACGCTGATTCTATTGATACCAATAGTTTGCGTCGAAAAAAATCCGAAGCATATGAAAAATAGACATCTTTCGAAGGAATCAGAGATTTGGATCTGCCGCTAGAGCGCAGGCTGGAAGTGAACCCGATTTGACCTGTGACGTAACGAAAGGGAGTTGCCTTTCGCAGTTGCTTAGGACAGCATGTAAACAAAACAGGTAGTCTTCGTTTCTCTCGTGTTTAAATCTGTTAATCATCAACATGCCAAGTCGTTGTGTGGCAGCTGGATGTAGCAATACATCTAGTGAAAGTGTATCTGTGTATAAAATTCCCAAAACAAGAAACGCTGCTGAAAGGGGAAAATTTAAGAAGGTGGACGGCGAAGGATTTTTCCCTCCAGATCTGCAGGAGGAGAGAAGTCTGCGTTTTCGAAGGGACAAAAACCGGGACACAAACGAAGAATTTTGAACGGAGAGTTGGGAGGAGGATCTTGGCTTCTGAGTCGAGGAAAGGCGGGTGAGCTGGAAGCGAGCGAGCCGTTTTCTGGGTCGGACAGGACGGCGCTGGAGTCGGTCGGGAGCGGAGGCTGCTAAGCTAGGCTAGTGTGCATCACGATGGATCACATTGAGGCGAAGTAGTCGTGTTTT
The DNA here is from genome assembly GCA_037389245.1 of Oryzias sinensis. Classification (NCBI taxonomy): domain Eukaryota; kingdom Metazoa; phylum Chordata; class Actinopteri; order Beloniformes; family Adrianichthyidae; genus Oryzias; species Oryzias sinensis. The sequence goes on along the minus strand of CM074503.1, from coordinate 10,777,479 downwards.
CTGTTGTCCTTGGATCCAACTGGAGTATTTCAACGCACTCAATGTTTTGCAAGAGAAGCAACAGTTCTGCAACGTTTTTTTTCTTTTGCTTTTGAGGTACCGGTACCGTGAGTAAACTGAACTGTGTGTGTGAGCGCTCGCGCACGAGAAAAGGTTTCAAACTGGTTCAAACAGGTAAAACTGTTAATGTTCTGCAGTTGTTAATGGTATACAGTGACTTTGTTAACTAAAGAGTAGTAATATCTGGGAAACTTTTATTATTTTGTGACATTTATTTTGTAAATTGGGTTGAAAACCAGTGTTTACCTTTGTTTAGATTAGGCCAAAAGGGGACATTTTGAGTATATTTTAGGGTAAGTGGAGTAATTTAATTTTATACATTTTTTAGACTTACTGGAGTCTAGCCGAATCTTCATGCTGGCTATCGTCATCGGCATCACTAGACCTACTACTTTCTGCTATATCCTCCTCACTTTCGCAAAAGGGTTCGAATCGATACGGTTGCAAAAGTGACTCATCATCATGATAATCTCCGCAACTTTCCTCTTCATCTTTCTGTTCATCTGATGATAAATCGCTAATAGAGACGGTAGCATCACTCTGTGCTTCGCTATCGGTGCTAGCCATGTTGTCTGCCTTGTCTTCCTTTCGTTACGTCACAAACAGGGGGGCGAGAATTCGGCGGAATGCGTGAAGCCGGCGGCCGTCCTCGTTGTTTATATTGCGTTTTTCGCTATTTATTCTTTTTCGAAAAATATTAAAAACAATCGCAACATGAAATAGAGACTATTTACTATATTTTGGCTTATTAAAATAGACCATGTCACCCACACTTTAAGACCACTTTGGGAACAAATAACACATAACCTTTAGAACTTGATCAGTGTTTTTATTACAAAATTATATTTCAATAGAAAAAAGCTTAGATATACACAAATTAGGGTCATTGTTGTCATTCTTCCTTCTTATCAGCTCTCTCGTTTTCATCGATGACAAGCACGCTGATGTGTCATTCTTGTACAATACACTCAACGGGAGCAAATTTACAGTTTGAAAGGTGGGACTTTTTCTCATGATGCGAGTCAAACACTTGCTAAATGATGTCAAAATGAATACAGTGATCCCTCGCTATAACACGGTTTACTTTTCACGGTTTCGCTACTTCACGGATTTGCATCGTGCATTGTGTTCTGCATTCTGATTGGCTAAAAAGTCACTCCGCTTCTTCTCTACCTGTGCGTCAATAACGTTGCAGTTTAATATGTACAGGCACGTAAAACAGCTTGCCAAATTTACATTATGTACTGCAAATTCTCTTGATGTTGGCATGTCGGTGTATAAAGATGTTTTTGCGAAGAAGAAAAAAGAGCGACACCAACTGCCGATCACTATGTTCTTCTCCCGAACAAACACACCTGCAGCTGCACCGCGGGCTTCAAAAGAAGAAAACACTGCAGAGCGGAGTCAGGATGCAGCGGCTTAGTCTGAAGAGCAGTGAAATACACCTATTTCACTGTACTCACTCACTGTACTGCATTGTGTTCTGCATACTCACTATTTGTCCGACCGTATTTTGTATTTTTTCATAATCATCATTTTATATTTTCTCCCGTTTAATCCAATTAGTCGGGTCGCGGTGGGCGGGGCTAATCTCCGCGATTTGAAGCCTTCTGTTCACATTGATGATTAAAATTATTATTTAACAGTACAGAATTTGTTGGAAAAAAAGTTTCTTAAGTACTTTAATTTGTGAAACAAATGCTTGAGCCTGTAAAATGGTTTGTTCTTTCTTTTCAATGTATAATAGAGTATTTAATTGTATCATATTTGTAAAAAAACAAGTAGAGGTTTCTTCTTCACGGTTTTTGCCTATCACGGGCTCTTTCTGAAACGTAACCCCCGCGAAAAACAAGGGTTTACTGTAAAACAAAGAATTGTTTTCTCCACAGATGAAACAGACGCTTGTGTTGTGTCCTTTCAGCATCCGAAGGTAAAACATTCTGTCATGAAAGTATTTGATAGGTTTATTGCATTCTGGGATTGATACTTTCTTGATCTAAGGCCAATATTGATTACACCTTAAGATCCTTAACCCTTGTGCTACCTTAAATGACCCCACCCTAGCATTGACGTGTTCTCCCTACCATGACAAAGGTGGAAAGATTTCATGTAATCCATGGACACCAGTGAAGATCACAAATCATTGAAGAAAAAAGGTTCAGAGCACTGTCTAGTGGGTCTAGATGACCCAACTCCCAATGTTAAAGTGCCTAGAATAGCACAAGGGTTACACTGTAAATGAGAACTGGACTGGCATTACAAATAGGAAGTGCCCGCTGATTCAAGCCAGAATCCCATAGACTTCCATAGAGAAATAAACAACTATTACTCACTAACATGTCCTTGTTAATCCTAATTTTGTTTTCTTGATTTGTTTTCTTTGTTGCAAAATATCCATGTTATAAACTGACCAATTAGATGTCTTAATAAAAGTATGTGGTCTAACGTTTAAAGTTCAAAATGTTTAATTGACAGATTCTTGACTAGGTCCAGTTCTCATAAACAGTCAATTCTTAGGACATATTTAATCAAGCTTTATCTGTATAAATAGTCTTCATACTTTTTGAAACTACTTTCTACATTAATCCCACCTTGTTGATATTCATCATCATCATCAGCAGCAGCAGCCTGTCACGCCACCGCTGGCGGGTGGCCTCCACATCTTACTCCACTCACCACGGTTTTGGGCACTCTGGGTCCACGTGCTGCATTACAAAAATAAAAATCTTTTTATGCATTTAGTCACCTCGAAGTTGGCACATGAGCGCCATTCTATGAAGCTCAAATATCTAATAGATCTCATCTTAGAGAAAATCCATATCCATCAAATGCAGGAAAACGTTAATAATTTCCAGATGACATCTGTAGTAGTTGTTCCCTCCCCCCAGGCCGGGGGCCAGCAACGCATGCGGCTCTTTAGCGCTGCCCTGGTGGCTCCCTGGAGCATTTTCAAAAATGTTTGAAAATGTAAAAAGATGGGGGAGAGAAACATATTTTTTGTTTTAATATGGTTTCTGTAGGAGGAAAAACAAGACACAAACATTCTTAATGTTTTCCAATACTGTAAGAATGTGAAGAAAATACATTGTAACGCCCGGCAGATACGTCACTTGCAGTGAACGAAACGGGAGCCAAGCTGTCAAAAATGTTGAGCTGTCAATCAACTGGCTGCACTACAGCACTGTCCGTGTCCCACACAACCCACGACACCGAACAATCACAGAGAGGCGTAGGCAACAAGAGAGAAGCTTAGAGCGCAGCCTCTTTCGACATATCAAGCCTATTTATTTTGAACACACACCAAACTGACCATTGCACAGGGGTCATCAACCTCTCTCCCTTCCACACTCATGGTGCAACATAAAAAACCAACATAACAGGAAGAATAAACTAAGGTGGAACAACGAAACTGCCACATGAAAAGAAATGTGGGCAAACAGAAACGCTCATGATGAGCCATAATAAGATCATCATCCCACAATCCCCTGCTGCTAACAGACTTAAAATGTACATGACCGCCACTACAATTTCAACATTTCTGTCGACGAAAATTTGCGTCATAGCCTGCGACACACGTTTCTACCAGCAGGGCTTCTTTTATTTTTTTTTTACTTTTAGCGGACCGCTAGGCAGGTGGCTGATGGAAATCGAACCACCATCAGTTCCGTGCATTGCTTGATGAAGTTTAAAGGAAATATTTTGATCTCCTGCTGCACAAAAAGTCAAATGGCTGTCCAGGGGGGACGTTTTGCGTCACTTTGTCGTCTGTTTAGAACACGTGAAAACATTCCTGAAAAGCAAAGACCCGAACTACCTGCAACTGGAAGATACTGTGGCTCGAAAAGCTGCACTTTTTGGTGGATATGACTGTGACAAGCCACCTGAACGAACTGAATGAAAGTCTCCAGGTGCCGCAAATGCTTGAAGCTGTTCTGTCATTCAAGCGCAAGCTGACTGTCTTGGCACGTTCCATTTTATTGTTTTTTGTTCGAATCCTCAAAATAAAAATGACATCAAAAATTGGATTTCTTTATTACATTTCTTTAATTTTATCAAAGCAATGAAACATAATTCATTAATACTGTAATGAAGTTAAACTTCCACAACAGAGCAGTCACGTGACGCGTCGTTCTCCGCAGAATGCACTGCAGGGGAAATAAACATTTAATCATAATAATGCTCATTATGTATTTGTAACAACTTAGTCATTTTGATAGCAGGCTAATGTAGCTAAAATAGATACACATTGCATGTGTTGCCTTCTTTATAAGGCTTAAACTGTCATGGTCTCGTGAGACTTAGCAGACCCAAATGCTGAAACCCGGAAGAAAACTCAAAGAATGGTCAGGTAAGTAGAAGAGATTTAATTCACAGCCAGTGAATGAGTAGACTTGAGGTAAGAAGGATCTTGGAACAGACGAGGATGAACAGCGGACTGCGACCAGAGGAGCACCTGTGGAGGTTTTTTCCTCTGGCAATTAGCGAGGCGAAGGCAAACAAGAGCGAGAACATGAGTTGACCAGACTATACACCGTAGAGGAACAACGGACTGGCGTTGAATGCTGATCCAGGATCTCCTTAAGAAGGCTCCAAGCTGATGAGGTGAGTGGAACCAGCTGGTCGCATCCAGAGCAGAGAGGGGAGGGGGAGAGTAGCTGACAGAGGCACCGTGACATAAATAGGGCTTTTAATGTTTTGCATCTCCAGACATATTTGCTTTTTGTTTTTTTCGTCCAATTTGGCTCTTTCAACATTTTGGGTTGCCGACCCCTGCCCCAGGCCATGGACCGGTACTTGTCTGTTAAACAGCAGAGAGAGAGAAAAAACAAAACAACAAAAAAGACAACTTCGTTTTTTTCTGTTTTATTTAGAACCTTGTTCTGAAGGAAGGTTTAGGTTACAGACCTTTTTTTTGTTTTTGTCCTTTTTCACATCGTTCTTGACGGATTTCAAGTTGCTTGGTCACTTGTCAAAGATACGTCCACTACTTACTTAAAGTTGCTGCACTGACCAATTGAAATCCCCTAGTTAACATAGTTAGCAAACAAAAAACAAACATATTTGTAAAGTTTCGGAAAAGAGCCAGTGCAGAAACAAAAGAAGAGCCTTTGACTTCAATGAAAAAAGAAATTAGCATTAATTACGAATAATATGCAGCAACCGCCTGTCTAATGTTACAAAGAATCTGCTCATCAGTGGATTCACGTTTATCATTAAATTTAGAAAATACTAGTTTTATTGACCGTTTTTTCTTTCTGTATTGTAATATTATTGTAAGATTGTATTATTTCACACCTCAAAAGTTAGGTGAGGCTTAAATTGGCATCCGATTCTTAGCTTTTACTTTGACAGTTATGATTTAAGGGAAAATATAAAATCACATTTTAATGGTTCCAACATGAAACCTAGTGCACAAAAAAGTTTAAAGCAGCTGCAGATATTTTACAGAGGATAAACATAAAGGTGACCTTTAAGAGTTAAAGGAAACTATAAACTAAGAAAATCAAAATCAAACGCCCGCCTCAGTCTCACACAGATGTTCCTTCAAAAATTGTCTGACAATAAACCGGTTGGTGGCCTGAAAAAGATTGGGGACCACTGGACTACTCTTTAGAATTTTCCCCATACAGGAAAGTCTTCTGACGCAAACAATGGCAAAACAAAAGCACGACATGCCGAAAACATCAAGATGCAACCAGTTGGAACATTCCGATACTTCTACAATACTTCGTTATTTTTAGAGCTTGACTAAGATTGACTTCAATATTGTAGAGCTTCTCTTCTGAACATATCTGCTTCCTGCTTCTAATAAGGTGGACCTTCTAGATGTAAAAGACACCATTCCTTCCACCAAGAAAGGACAGGAATGTTCCATCAAAAATCACATTTTTTTTCTTCAGCCCATTTTTGTTGCAGATGTTATTTTAATGCTGTGGTGAAGGAGGTTCTTGCTTGTCTCACCTTTTATCTAAATGATAAATTTGTTGTGTGTCTAATACTTCACTGCCTTAATCTTGTAGCTATTAAAGTTTTTAACAGGTACTTAAGGGACAAAGGAGAGCACTGATAGTACCCAATACCCACCAATAATGGCTTATAAAGTGCTACCAGTTATCCAAGCCAAGTTCTCTTAATGGGGTAAAGGGATCAAAGAGTCAATGGCAGAGCTCTTGATATACAACCTGATTAGCACTGATCAAAATTTGGGATATGATCTGGAATAAAGGAAAAATTTCTGTGAGAAAGAGTAAAAAGATCAGTTTCAAACACATCTTAGAGAAAGAATGCTCCTCTCAGTGGATGTGTCAGAGGACCACATCAGAGAGAAAAGACAGTCAAATGTCTTTTTGCCGGTCAAGTGTTTGTGTGTGATTTTGGCCACCTAACAACCTCACTGCGTTTAAAATGTTGCCAGGGATGAAGGGGATTTCTATGATGCCATGTTTGTCCCTTTTTTAAATGCACACTGACAGATCAAATGGAAGACGAGTGAGTACACAGAAGCCTTTCAACATTCCTGGCAGGGACGGATGGAGCTGAAAGAACAGAGATCAAACATTTATACACACACAGAGCACAAGGGAAAGACTGTGCACCTCACTGAGGCGGCGATGTGTCACATGGAGATACACCAAAGACCCATGTCAAAAGGTAATATCCAATAAAAGCTGTTATCTTGGTTAAGGTCAAGTTGACCAAAGATGCTGTTTAATAAACCATGTTACACAAAATGCCATTATCTGGCTGATTAAAAACACATCTTAAGAAAAAAGTAGTTTTTACTAAAATTTGAACCCAGAAAAACTGTATGACCAAAAATATTAAAAGCATTTTACTTGGTTTCTTGATGTGAAAATTGTGTTGCTTCTGTGTTAGAATAGTGTGACAAATATGTGCACCACACAAATAAACACGGATCACTGAGAGCATTTGCTCAGATTAAAAAGAAAATCCTAAATAGGTTAAAGGTAACTGTCAAAAGTGTGTCTGCAAAATCTTTAATGTTCCATTCTTTCCAGTTGCACCAACTATTCAGAGGTTTAGGCTCTATGTACTGTAGAAAATCTTCATGGACAGGACCGCAGAGGAAAAGTGATGACAAAATGAAAAGATTGTTAACATCTTGACACCTATTGATGCAAATATGTATCAAACTATTTTTGCTCCGAACTTGCCTTAATTAGCCTCTGCAAAAACACAAGTGATTTTTCCCCCTCATAACTGTAAATAAATTTAGTAAATCAATGGGTTAAAGCACATGTGTCAAACTCAAGGCCCAGGGGGCCAAATGTGGCCCTCCATGTCCTTTTATGTGGCCCGCGAGAGCATAAAAGTTTTCAAATTCTTAAAATAAAGAATAAAAATTGGTGAGTATTTATTTATATTTAGGGAGAATTGGACTTGAAATATCAGATTGGGCAACTATACATTAGGACTTAAACATTGTCCATATAACCTAACCTGACAGAATCAAATTTAAAAGGATTCATGATAGAACAAGAAAACATGTTTTTTATGCAACTGTAATTATCACTTTAAAAAGTTATAGTAAATAAATAATAAGTTATTTACCATTAAGGAGTTGTTACATTTATTTTTACATTACATTTAGTTACATGTATAAGTTATAACTGGCCCTTTGAGGACAACCGCTATGCTGATGTGGCCCTCAGTGAAAAAAAGTTTGACATCCCTGGGTTAAAGTGAACAATAACAGAAGAGCCCAGGACAACCTTCACAAACATTAAGGGTGAGCTCAAAGGTTAGTGACAGTACACATCATTTGTCAATGTCTGAACCAAAGTGGACTTAAGGAAAAAGGCTATAAGAATACAGTGACGTGGGGAGAGGTTCATGGCTCTGGAGGCACTGACGTCATCAGTCAGATTTACAGATAAATGAACCCTACAGATTATCTTATTCACCATTCTATTGGCAACAGTTGAAGTACATTGTTTAAAATTTCATTTCAACATTTTTCTTCTGTTTACAAACTGTAGCATCATTTTTTTTAATTATTATTACTTTTACATGGATACATGAATTCCATGCATTGCCTCATCTGAAGAAACAGGTGGATAACCTGTTTGTAGATGTGATCCTTTTCTTTCTTAAGGTGTAAAAGTCTCTATGTCTTAATGGAGATCCGTGCCAGTGACATGTCTAAACAAACTCCTGAGTTTAGAGACATAGTCCTCCATTTAGAAAATGAGGCTAAACAACATCGAAGAATAACTTCTACAGTTGTGTGACATCTTCTCTACCTTGAGGCACACATACTGTGGTTAGCCAAACGTTATGCCGGCCTTACCTAGTGTATTTCTAATGCCTATTTTTAGACCTAATTAGTAACAAACTGGCTCCAATGTAGTCAGACTGTATGCTGGGTAGGCATGGTGTCTCACCTGTCACTTTCTCATGTATTTGAACAGAAAATGTGTAAATCAAAGAAACATTGAAAACATACACAGAAAAAAAGCAATCATAGAATAAATATATCTAAAAAATAATATTTGATTTTTACTTTTGTTAATAAAAAAGTATATTCATCTTATTTAATTTATGTATTTTTAAGCTATGCTACACCTGACTCTCCTAACTGCACGTCACTGCCAGAATAGCAAAACATCACTCCCACCTTTGTAATGCACTTATTATAGCATAATTATTTAGATGGTGGTTCACTAAAGTCCCCCTCTGATGAAAACCATGTTTTTTGAGTTTTTGACTTATACATGTGGCATTTTTCTTATGAAAGAGTACAAATGTAATGTGAAATAATTTCATTTGTGCATTTCTGACTATTTCTCCTTTGAAATTGACGCACAAAGACGCTCAGTTTGAATTACTTAGCTTAAAAACTCAGCACCAATGGATTTTAAAAACAGAGGCTTCAGATAAACATGAAATATGGCTTTCAAGAAATTTAGGTTGTGGGATTTTGGTTAAAAACTTCAGAATCATAATTAAAACACCACAGGGAACGTTTTTAAATATAAAAAAGTCAAAGTTAAATCTAAAACAAGAAGACTCAAGAACAGCTTTTTCCTAGGAGCTGTTAAAGTCGTGGCGCCAGACAAGGCCAGAAACCTGTGGTCATTGACAACCTCGAAACATGTCAATCCCTTTAAACTGCTGTGTCCCTCTAGCTTATGGTCTGCAACCTTTAGCGCTTAAACAACCATTGTTACAGGGGAGAAGGGAAGTACCCAGGCGCAGAGAGGAGAGGAAGCAGGAGTTCCAGGAACAAGGTGGTTAATAAACCAAAACTAACTAAAACAAAACCACTGCAACTGGCAGGCAAACTCAAAGGACTTGAAAACTCAAAATACTTGAAGCAGGGAAGAACATGATAACAGACTATGGACAAGCACAGGAGGAAGAGAAAGACAAGACTTAAATACAAGCAAGACAAATGCTAGCAGTGCTAATACGGAGATCGACGCGTCGCTGGAGCAGCAAATACATTCATTTCTCACATCTAAAGGGATTTCCCTGGATCTCAATACCATCGAGACCTGCCACCTGCTCCCCAGGAGAAAGGAGACGGATAAACCAGCGATCCTCATCAGGTTTGTGAATCACAAACACAAGCTAGCTCTGATGAACCAAAGGAAAAACCTGAAGGGTTCGGCTGTTTATCTGAACGACCATCTGACCAGGAGGAATGCTGAAATCTCAAAACATGCACGGCTTCTCAGGAAGCGTAAGCAGATTGAGAACACTTGGGTTAAAGGCTGCAGGATTTATGCCAAACCGCTCGGTCCAGAGGACCGCACCAAGGTTATGGTTGTGTACACCATGAAGGACTTTGAGAAGTGTTTGATCACGGTCGTCTGAATCAACGTGGAGTAATAAATGAAAGAGCCAAATAATTTCAAGAAATATGACACCTGGATTCCTCACTTTCTCCATAAGTCTGACGTCACCTGAATAGCAGCAGAGTTCTCACCTGCAGACAATTTGACCTCAACTTTCACCGCAGCTGATATCAGCTGAAGAAGGATATGGACCTGAATCTAATGTCTGCAGACATAACATCGAAGAGAACTGTAAACTGTTTAAACCCAGAAGATCAGCTGTTATCAGTAAAAGAAGAAATACCAACCTTGGACAATCGACAGATTATGGACCCTTTTTATTTTTTTCCTTACAGCATTACCTTATTATAAAAATAAAATAAAATAAAAATTTTTTTAAAAAAGTAAAACAAATGATTAATCACTTATTGAAAATTGTTAAATTGATTGACTTTTGATGATATTACTTCACTAGCTCCTAAAATTGATAAAATGATTCAAAAATCTTTCCTAATGTAGCATAATTTTGCACGTTTTTAACTTTTGATACTTGATGAAATTTTGCTATGATAACTCCTGAAACAGTGTTGTGTCTATTTTACTGGTATAGTATTATGTTTTAAAGCATATGAATGACTTTTAAAAGTAACATAATTTGCATATATTTCAGATGCTGCATTTGCCATGTTGATTTCTAAAGTTATTTTTGACGTAGTACTTAAGTAATTTCATCTTTGGCACGTGCTTTATTGATACCTTATGATTCTTAATTCTGTCTGATTAAACCTAGGAACCGGATATTGATAAATCATGTAATAAAATGGTTATAGTATAACGGGGTGGGATTATGTAAGTTCGCTTCTTTCCACTCCCTTTCAAGCAATTTTTATTAATTATGTCTAATTATCCTAAGTTTGATTAGTTACTGTATGAATGTATAACTGATGATTATATTGCTTTTGTGTGTATTACTCCTATTTGATTGCTTGAAATAAACCATTTCAAATCAAAATCAAAAAAAAAAATGAGACACAGGTGGAAACAATCAGGACAGAGGGGAACCAAAGTAAAACTCAAAACCAAAGTCCAACACAGGAGCCTTTCAAAATAAAACAGGAAGTCAACTGAAAACATGCCAGAACAAAAAGAATCAAAACACAAAGGCAAAGAAACAGAAACCCTAACAGCCATTGGGTCCAGTTTTTATTGACCAGCGAAAAAAGCGTAAGTCCCACGGCAACGCTTTAGAAATTTACACTTCATTTATGTTTTTGTGGACATTAAGACGTTCCTCCTAAAATGTATCCTTTAAACATCTACTGTACATTCATTGAATAATAAAAGTTTTATAATTTTCTATAAATAAAATCTTTCACTTCGTTAACTTTGGCAGTAGCACATGCACATTCCTTTCAAAATAAAGTACACACTGTGTCAATTTGATTATTTTTATTTTATTTGAAATGGTTTATTTTAAGCAATCAAAGTTAGAATAATGCACAAAACAAAACCATCAGCAGTTTTACATTCATGCAAAGACGTATCAAACTTAGGATAATTAGACATTAAATCAAAGATTGCTTGAAAGGGAGTGGAAGGAAGTGAATTTATACAATCCCACCCCTAAGAACCTCCTGCTGCAGCAGATTAACTTTGATTGAAAATGAAACTCAAACATGACATCTTTATCCTTCTGACTCTGGTGCACTTTTTTGAAATTTTTTTTAAACCTTTTTTATTGTCAAACATAACACATGTTGTGCAGCATAGTCCAGGCAATGTGTTTAATTTAACTAACTTTATTCAATTTGTTAGAATTTTTATGAGAAGTCAAAGAGCCACTGTGGATGGATAAAGGAGCTGCTTGTGGCTCTGGAGCCTCAGGTTGCAGGACCCTGCTCTTCTCCATTTATTCATTTGATGTTTATTTAAAGTTTAATTCGCAAAAAAAATGACAATAAATCTCTTGAGTCTTAAGTCAGTTGAGCGGGTTAATAAATGCACAAAAATAATCATTAGAAATAAAAAACAAAGTAAAGAAAATAGAAAACCAGTCAACATAAAAGGGTAAAAATTTGGCAGATGGCTTTAGAACATGCATAAGGGAAAGTATCTGGCAGGGGGACACCCCCGAGGCTGTGGCAGCTGTTAGAAAAGTGTAGGCCAATCAAAGCAGCCTAAAGAGGGATCAAACCGCCAGGACTTCCTGCTGCATCTCACTGGCATGCAATAATTCTGTCATTCTAACAGAGCAAAGCACATCCAGTCTGGTTCAGCATTATTTACAGACCCCTTTCCTTTAACCTTTATGCTCAGAACATGCCAGCAAACCAGGTGGGCGAAAAAAGAATTACCCACCGTGTGACTGAAAGCAGAGCAGTCAGGTTAAAAAAGATTAAATTAATTAGTGCCTCAATACTGAAGGCACTGGAAGCCATCATTGCTACTTGATGCTTGATTATCTAACAAATAGGCTGAAGTGGAGGGGAAGAGTATAATTACTTGGGCTGCTTCTCCTTCTGCTTTCTCTATCTTGATACTTTTTGTTTTTTCCGCCACTGTCAATGTCTTTAAACTATATATTTGCTGTTTATCCCCCTCTATCCCCTCCACTCTGTAGCTGTCACTTTATCTTCTCCTCCTCTGCAATTTCCTGTTTTTTTTTCCATCTTTAGGAGGAGTGATGAGCAGATGAAAGCTGGGCTCAGTCTAAGTGCAGATCTTCTTGGGATAATTATTCATTATGTTCAAACAGAGCCTTCACCCTGAAAAGTACTTCAGCATTTAGGGTTTAGATGACACTTAAAGTTCTGCAGTGGTTCAATGACCCTCAAACTCATTTTATCTTCTTCCAGAGTAAATGTTGATTATTGGGCATAACATGAGATAGTAACACTAAAGTGGCTGGAGTTTACAGCTTCCTCTGGGTCTTTTAAATCCACATTTGGATGTTGTTGTTGTTTCTTCATATTGTTCTGTTTTCCGTTGTAACACCACATTTTAAAGAGTTCCAGCTTGACCACAATCAATTTAAACTGAAGGAAACAGTCCAGACTTGATCCGGAACGCAGAAGCAAGTGGTGACTTTCCTGATCTTTTTTTCTTTTTACAGAGTGGTGAAGTGGTTAGTACTCTCGCCTCACAGCATCCCTATGTCTATCTTCTCCTTTGATTTATTTAATAAGACTTAAGTTGAATGTATAGTGAATAGACCATCCTCTTCTTGAAAAAGATGCCCTCTGACATTGAAATGATGCAGGAGGAAGAACGGCTTCCTGTTTTAAGGCACAGAGAGACAGAATGACTCTTCTAATGTGCATTGTAACCCTTGTGTTATCTTAGATGACCCCACCCTTACATTGACGTGTTCTCCCTACCATGACAAAGGTGGATAAAGGTGGAAAGATTTCATGTAATCCATGGACACAAGTGAAGATCACAAATCATTGAAGAAAAAAGGTTCAGCGCACTGTCTGTGCACAAGGGATAAAGTTATAAAGATAGTCCAGGAAAAAAGAAAGCAAGCTCTTTTCTGGTTGAGCAGTGTTCCAATGTTCTTTAGTAAATCTTTTACAAAGCATCAGAAACATTTCAGAAGAGTGTTTTGATGAATGAGGATTAGTGACGCACATTCTTTTTCCGCGGGGGTGGGTGGGGGGGGTTCTCTGTATTCGCTGATTCTGCGTATTTGCAGGTATCTTCGGTCCCTGACCCCACCCCCCCCCCAAATATGGGGGAAAATATTGTATATATTAGATATTTTAGGATAATCCTAATTAAATGATTGATGGAAAATCTGAGTTTGACACAACTCTGATTCATCATTCTTCCCTGTGATTATATCTATGATAAAAAAGTTTTTAACTCCAAGCTCGCTTAAAAATAAATAAATAAATATCAAAAGGAGCCAAATGAGCCAGTCTTTTGAATGGCTCTTTAAAACAAACAGATCCCAAAGATCCGGCTCTTTTAAAAGACGATCAACACTTATCGCTATTTGGTACTTCTTTTATTGCCACCTTGTTTTTTATGCTCCTGAAGTTTGCTTTCCTCTAGTAAAAATAGAGAAAAGAAAGAGGTGGGTGCAGATCTACTGGAGATGCTGCCATCCTATAAAACGCCACAACCTTTCTCAAAAAAATTTAACGGGGAACACAAATGTAGTTCTTCCCAATCAAAAATTGTGCAGTTTATATTTTCACATATGGGAAATTCATAAAAGGTGAACAAAGGTGAGCTTCACTTTGGGCAAACCAACTTTGTGATCATGGAGTCACCCCTAACAGGTTAGTATGACCACTTTCTTTCATTATTTTTATGGTTTCTTTTTAGTGTCATATCCTGGACTTATCTGAGAACTCATCTATATAACATTATACATCCAACCATCTCCATTATCTGCTGCTCTTCTAGGTTCAGATGGCGTAGGCTCCAATTTTAGCAACAATGCCCAGATCTCTCCGCCTCCAGCTCCCTTAGGGAAATATCAAGGTGTATTAAGTGCAGCTGAAAGATATAAAATCTCCTGGAAGTTAGTGGTCTGCCAAGTGGTAAACCCATTTACCTTTCAAAGGAAGCTCATTTGTGCTACTTCCATCTATGATTTTATGACAAAAACAGAGTTTAGAAGTGAAAATCCCCGATAAATTGAGAGCTTTGCTTCTCTACTCTCTCTGTGTCAAGGTTCACATTAATGCAACCCTCCTTAATCTAATGCAATTATTCTGTTGCTAGGGAAAAGAACGCACCAATAGTTAAATTAATTTTGTCGATTTAAAGCAGTGACTGGTTCCAAAAGTTTTTATTTTTTTACCAGTTTTTGGTTTAAACAATGGCTCAGACTTGGGTGTGTTAATTTATTTTCCACAATCAACAGTCAATCAGTGCATTGAGCCTGCTGAAAACTGAATATCATTGCATGGGAAAGCCTAAAGTTCAATACAAAAAAGCAAAGTCATCATTCCAAAAGCCCTTACAGTAGAACTTGCATGCAACTTGGCTGCACAGAGAACTTTTATTAAATAAAATCATTGATACTAGACAAATCTAGAACAGTCCAACACTTACCAGCTATAAGTTCGACTTACTGAATGCTATACAAACCTGGCTCTTGTTCTTAACCCACCAAGAGTGTATACAATAAAAAAGCACCATAGGTCAAATACCTCCCGGTCTAAAGCACTTTTCAATCCCAAAGCACACTTGGACCCAACACTAAATAGTCAATAATTCTAACAATAGTAAAGAGCTAGCTGGGTCAGTGTTCCACAGCTTGGACTGAACGTTTTAAAGAACTTCACTCACTGGCCACTTTACACCATGTTAGAACCAGGTTTTACCCCTTTCAAGAAACCTTGGGTGTTAAGTCAGTGTGTGTGTGGCCTTGTGACGGACTGATGACTTGTCCAGGGTGTAGCTGAGATGGGCCAAAGATTGCTCCCCCCCCCCCCCACACACACACAACCCTGTACAGGACAATGGGAGGGATGTGGATGAATTAATTGACGGTAAACCAAAAATATGGATTAAGTTCACCTAGTATTATGCTGTAGATAAGATGAGAAAAGCAAGTGGAACAAAAAAGCCACAAAACTAAGTCTCAATCACAATAAAGTAACAGCACTGAGACCTTCCTTGGGTCAAATTTTGCTACAGTGTCTTCTTTAATGTTATGGTTGAGGCCATAGATCTTTTTCTTGTACTTTTGGATTGTTTTTTCGGTCTCTGTTTTCTTTCATATTTTCTAATTGAGTGGGAGGTTCTCTGTCTTTCTTTTCTTCTGCCAAATCCAGGCCTCAAAGGCTAGTGTCCTACATGTTTATGAACCATCCTGCCATTGAAGCTCCTTATTGGCTAAACACACCTGTTTCTGGTAATCAACTGCAACTAAGACAGGGTTTCTGGAAAACTAACAGGAGGCTGGCCCTTGAGGCCTGGATTTGGGCACCCCTGGTCTAAGTAACTGTCACGGTTTTAGGTTCTTTGCCTTTATGTTCTATTGTTTTATGTTCGGGCCTGTTGAGCATTCTGTTTTATTTTGTAGCATTTCCTGTTTTGTTGTTGTCTCAAGTTTTACCTTTCCCCATCAGTCCTGAGTGTTTCCACCTGTGTCTTGTTCCCTTGTATGTATTTAAGTCTTGTCTTTCCCTTCCTCCTGTGCTGGTCCATATTCTGTTCTTTTCCCCAGTTTTATGTAAATAGTGTTTCTGAGTTTTCGGTTGTGGTTTGGCTCTGTTTTAGCAGTGGTTTTTGGTTTCCTTAGTTTAGTTATTAAAGCTCCTGTTCCCCTGCAACCTCCTGCCTCCTCTCCTCTCTGCGCCTGGGTACTCCCTCATCCTCTCCCAGTAACAGTAACCTAATTGGACGAGGATCTCCATGCGCCCATTTAAATTCTGAACATCTTTTGTTGTAACAGTATATCACTACTTTCTTCATTTATTTGTGTTTTACCCCTAGCCCCAAGAATTGCAACAGTTCTTCTTTATTTTTTTTTTTCTATAATTGTTTTTCCAGACTTACAACCCTTTATCAAAAATAACATATTTTGGTAAAAACGTTGCTTAAATCCTGAGGTGTGTGTTTTATTAACGATTTATACCATGGTCCGGTTGAATACTCGATTCTGATTGGCTGCTGGGTATGCATTAAACTCTAATAACCGCATCGTGAAAAATCAAGTTCCGTCAGTTGTATCACTGCGCCGGGCTTTAAAAACAACCTTTTGCTGAATCATCTGGACAAAACAAGCGCTAAGAGGTGAACTCTTCTGTCTGAACTGATGCTTTATTCAACCCATCGGAAAGATCAGCATATATGTGACGGGGTCCCCGTCAGGAAATGATGCAGAGGAGCCAAGGTGAGGAGGCTCTGTGTTTATTTCATGTATTTCTCACAGGGCCGCACCAGCACGCGTCACCTCTGTCACTCCTCATTTTTCTTCCTGTGACGCACCCCTTTAAAATGATAAGCCCCTCCCCTTGGGCGTTGTTTCATTGCCACACCGGCTGACACCATCTCCTCTTCTGAGGGATTGGACGATAAGTATCTCAGCAGTCCGCCGCTACATTCCCCACGCCGAATTGGCCAGAGACACGTCCTGGCGTCGCGTCGGATGGATGCACGGGCTGCTGCTGCTCCAAACTGCTATCTCTCGTAAGTCTGACAGGGCTCTCCTGCAACCACTCCCCATTATATCAACTCCATTCCGGAGGTTGGCAATGGACATCGTTGGACCACTGGTGAAAAGCAGCCAAGGGCACCAATACATCTTGGTTGTCTGCGATTATGCAACACGCTTCCCTGAGGCTTTTCCCCACGTTAATATCACCACATCATCTGTAATGCAATGTTTGGTCCAATTGTTCTCTAGAACAGGGATTCCTGATGAAATCTTAACTGATCAAGGGACAAACTTCACATCAAGGTTAATGCAGCTCTTCCACAAACAGCTAGGCATCACCTCTATCATAACCACGCCATACCATCCACAAACTGACGGTCTTGTTGAAAGATTTAATCAGACATTGAAAAGAATCACACAAAAATTTCTTTTTGATGATACTGGCAGAGACTGAACATTGGTTACCTTTCCTTCTTTTTGCATATCAGGAGGTTCCACAAGCTTCTACCGGATTCTCACCTTTCGAGCTGCTGTATGGGTGGGACGTCCAAGGACCACTCGACTTGCTTCAAAAGTCTTGGGACGACTCAGCTATCCAAACCAAGGAAAAAGGAAGGAGTGTCGTGCAGTACATACTGGAGATGAGGGAGCGACTGCAAAACTACAGAGACAAAGCTGAGCTGCATTTGCAGAAAGCTCAGAAAGTTCAGAAAACCTGGTATGACCAACATGCACGCCATCGTGAGTACCAACCAGGTTAGAAAGTTCTTCTTCTGCTACCGTCCTTTACCAGTAAAATACTAACCAAATGGCAAGGACCATACATGGTGACCAGAAAAATAAGTCCAGTCAATATATGAAATAGAACATCCTGAAAGGAAGAAGAAAAAGCAAATTATCATGTGAACCTTCTTAAAGAATGGAAAGAGCAAGTGACTCAGCCAGTGAAAGCTACACTTGTAGTAGGACAACCAGAGAAGGAGAGGAAGTGCTGAAAGAAACTTTGAAACTGGGATTATAACATCTGACTTGCGAGCAATTCACACAACTCTCCCAGGTTTTCCAGGAGGTGCCTTCCCTGTTAAGCAACAGTCCAGGAAGAACAACGCTCGCAGAGCACACTATCAGGCTGAAGGAGGCAAAACCTGTTCGCCAGCAGCCTTACAGAGTTCCTCAGCAGCTGATTGGAAAACTGCGGAAGAAAATGGATGCCATGTTTTCTTCAGGGTGATTGAACCATCTAACTCAGGAGTGGTGCAACCCAGTGGTAATCAAGTACGAAGAAAGATGGCTCATTGAGGGATCTGCATTGACTTCCGCGAACTTAATCTTGTTTCAGAGTTTGACGCCTACTCTATGCCACGGATTGATGACGTTCCTCCCAGGTACTACTGAAAATCACAACATCATCCAGGTATGCTGCACTGAACTCCTCACAACCCCTGGCGCATCTTATTGCGTGAGTCTTGGAATGTTGCAGCCCCATGCAATCCAAAAGGCATCAGCAGTGAACTGAAGAGACCTGAGGGTGTCAAGTGTAAGGCCTACTGGATGCTGTTGGTGAACTCCTGCTGTCGCGGCCTCCACCTGCTCCCTCGGTGTTCACCCCGTCGTTTCAGCCTCGCAAAGGCTCCTTCCATTGGCCACATGCCCTCGCTGGACTTCCCATGGCACGAAGCCGAGCCTGGGCCGCCGCCGACAGCAAGTTCCTGGGCGAGATGTTACGCCTCCCGAGCACTCCGCTGACGCCCAGTAGACGTCGGTTCACATTCTGTCCATCACCGCGCAGGCCTTCCAATGCCCGCGCGTGAGTGCAGTGGAACTGGCGGTGTGCTCCGCATCAGCCCGCCGCTCATGCTCAGTGGTCCGCCGCTGTCAGGCGCCGAAGTTGGACGCCAGAGTTTTCCAGGCTCCCTTTGCCAGGGCATGCGAAGCACTGCCAAGGTTACCCGATCCACCCCCTCTTCCTCAGAGGATGGAGTTCCTGGATGGAGCTGTGTCTGCTGATCTTCCTCCCCGCCCCTGCGTCCTCACCTTTTTGTGGCCCCTCTGCAATCCCACCTCTGACACCATGTGGCGAAGTCCCGCCGAGAAAGGATGCAGAGGAGCCATGAGGAGGTTTCTGGTCTTTATTTCAGAAACATCTATTTCTAACAGGGCTGCACCAGCACGCGCCACCTCTGTCACTCCTCATTTTTTTCTGTGACGCTAATTCCTTTAAATAATAAGCCCCTCCCTGGGCGTTGCTCTTCACCTGGCAGGTGACCTCACAGGAATGAGCTTTAAACATAAAATACATAACTACACAAACAATAAAACACGGTGTGTGTCCCCCTCGTCATCTGACGGTGCTAATACTGGCCACAATACATCGCAGGTGTATATATATATATGCGGCGATATATATACACACACACACGTACACACACACACACACACACACACACACATGCACATATATATGTATATATATATATATATATATGTATATATATATATATGTATATATATATATGTATATATATATATATATATATATATATATATATATATATATATATATATATATATATATATATATATATATATATATATATATATATATATATATATATATATATATATATATATATATATATATTAGCTACTGTTGGGCCAATTATTTGTGAAAATCGGTACAGAAAAACTGATTCTCAAGTTTATAGATGAGGGACTAATGGTAAAATTATGCTTTACCATATATAGGTCTTTTAAGGACCTTAAGTAAGGGTTAATTGCCGACGAAGTGTGCGGTCATTACTATTTAACGCACGCCGTGCTTCGCGTCGGACGGTTGCTTCCGCGAAGTGCGTTAAAAAGTAATAAACACACATTTCGAAGGCTATTAACCTGCTTATACCATTGTCAGTTACAAAAGCAATACATATTAACCAGGTTTTAGTCCTTAATTCGTGTTTTTTTTCCCGATTTGGATCGCTTTTCTCACAAAAACAGAGTAAACAGAGTCGCGCAGCACCACCGCTGCAGTCAAGATTCGGCGATATATGTATATGTATATATATATATATATATATATATATACATATACATATATCGCCGAATCTTGACTGCAGCGGTGGTGCTGCGCGACTCTGTTTACTCTGTTTTTGTGAGAAAAGCGATCCAAATCGGGAAAAAAAACACGAATTAAGGACTAAAACCTGGTTAATATGTATTGCTTTTGTAACTGACAATGGTATAAGCAGGTTAATAGCCTTCGAAATGTGTGTTTATTACTTTTTAACGCACTTCGCGGAAGCAACCGTCCGACGCGAAGCACGGCGTGCGTTAAATAGTAATGACCGCACACTTCGTCGGCAATTAACCCTTACTTAAGGTCCTTAAAAGACCTATATATGGTAAAGCATAATTTTACCATTAGTCCCTCATCTATAAACTTGAGAATCAGTTTTTCTGTACCGATTTTCACAAATAATTGGCCCAACAGTAGCTAAGATAGGCAACAGCAACCTTGTGACCCCAAAAGAGATTTAGACAGTTCAGAAAATGGATGGATACATTATTTTAAAAACTTAGCAAAAACAATTAATGTAAACGCACATCTCAATTTATTGGATTTGTGTGTGCATATTTTATATTTAAACATATAATGTGTGTGATTATGTGTAAAATAGCTTTAGTAATTGGTAGTCAAGTTGAAACAAATCAGTTGCATATCAAATTTTGCGAAGATAATGGCCCCTAAACTCTGTACTGGTCATAACTGTCAAAAAGCATCGGCAGATGATAAACAGTAATATTATGACTTCCAGAAACGGCAATTTTTGAACTCTACAAGGTTTTCAAATTGTCATTAACCACACTATCATTAAACCCTCTGACTGTTTTGATGCAAAACTAAATATTAACACTGTGGCATGTCAAGCACAGTTACAAAATATTACAACTACTTAAACCTGTATGAAAGTAGCTATCTGAAGAACACTTCATAGTACTACAGATACCCTCCGATGTTTCCTTTCTGGTTTTATTTGTTACAAAAAGGTGACCTATTGCTTTGCTTTGTTTCATTTATAGAATCCCCAGAGTAGTTTAATTCTGTAAGAGTGCAGCAGGGAATCTAGACATGCTGTTTTATTTTGGAAATTGACCAGAGACTGCACTCTTCTCATGTCTGACTTCTGTGCCAGCTTATCTGCTCTGTGTGGCTTAATGCTGCTTCTGTCAGAAACAGATAAAGCATGAGCTGCTCCTGAGACAACTAGGAAAGGCTAAACACCACATCCTTTGAAATACCGCCGTAGTAGAGTGAGATGGGGGGGGGCAACTTTCATGTGTCATCATATTGGAAAATATTGAGACAAACGGGATGGAAACAAAATAATAATTCCTTGGTTTTCGTGTCACTTTCCCTGTCTAACAATATCTGAAATATTATTTAAGCATTTTATAAAGTGGAATTTTCTTCTTAAGCTTGATATGACAACTCACACGCTTTGTAATAAAGACGTACACTAACCAGCCACTTTATTTGGTATACCTTGCTAGTACCTGGTTGGATCCCCTTTTGCTTTCAGTACTGCCTTAATCCTTCGTATCATAGATTCAACAAGTTACTGGAAACATTCCTCAGAGTTTGATAGCAGTACGCAAGTGCTGCAGATTTGTCGGCTGCACATCTATGATGCCAATCTCCCATTGTACCACCTCCCAAAGGTTCTTTATTGGGGAGAGATCTGGGGCCTCATTTATAAAACTTTGCGTAGAATTTGCGTCAGAAGTGGCGTACGGATGAAACATAGGACGTGCGTACGCACAGAAATATTCGGATTTATAAAACCGTGCGCACGCACATCCTACGCATCTTTCCCTTAATAAATCACAACCAATTCTAAATGTAGCGCAGCTTTTGCGGCTTCATGACACGCCCATAGTTGCCCATAAATAGTCTGTGAAATGCCCACAAATGAATATTCATTGTTTGCGAAACCATGGCAAACACAGAGAGGAAATAAAAAAAAATGTAACTTCACTCAATGGGAAGTAGAAGTTATCGTTGGCGAGGTGGAAAAGAGGAGAAAAATGTTGTTTGGAGGGCACAGTGTGGGCATTACTAATGCAAAAAAGGCACGTGAGTGGCAAACGGCAGACGCCGTAATGCTGTTGCCTCACAACCTCGGACCGTGGCCGACATAAAAAAGAAATGGTCGGACATCAAAGTCGAGGCAAGAAAAACGTCTAGCGCTCCATCCGGGGGGGGGGGGGGTGGGGGCACCGGAGCGCCAGATGCACCGGGTGACACGCGGGGTTCCTCTGAGTGCTCCTCTGTAACGCCGGGCCCAAAAGCCCGCAGAGGTCCAACAGGACGGCTCGAGGAAGTCGGAACCGGCTCATAAGCCACTTGTCCTCGTTTGCCAGCAAGTCTTCTTGCTGTCTAAAAATGCGTTCACTCCGAATTCTTCCATTTGCCACATCTTCTAAGAGCTGAAGATCAGCCATTGTGCGTCATTACGCATTGTGATTGGGCATTTTATTTTCATCCATTTAGTTACATCTGACAAGCTACAGATGTCGGTAATAATCGACATGGAAATAGGAAATTGATCAGCGCAAATGTAATTTCTTGTTGCTTTCTGAATGGTTGAGACATACGCCATACATTGTTTTATCAAAAATAAAACAAACTAAAGGCATATGCATGAAAACCACAATTCCATAGCTTATGAAGAAATGTTTTAATATGAAGACAACTTTCCCCAGTGGACAATTAGTACATCTGTCCGTCCGTCCGCACCTATATCTGCTCCGCCAGACGGACACATTAACGAGAACATCAGTTTTGTACATTATTTCGTTCTGTTAACTATATTATTTATCAGGATGAATTGCACAACATGCCAATATTGCAGAACATATTTCACTTTTCTTTCTGCAAATAAGTGTTCATTTGAATTTCTGTTGTAATTTTGGTTTGATTTTTTTTGTTTGTTTCACTGCTGATCGAACAAACGGTTTTCTTGTAGGCTGTTAATTGTAAGACTTGCTGTGAAGTCTTCATGTTATTAATGAGAGGCAGTATTGTCATTTTCACTTTCACATGTTTCTTCCATCTGCCGACGGTGTCGCCGTTTCTCATTTCACCCGTTTTTGTGCGTACGCCTGGGTCAGAGCTTGCGTGAATGGCCGCACATTTTCTCGTCAACGTTTATAAATGAGGCCCCTGGTGACTGTGGAGACCATTTAAGGTGAGTGAACGTATTGTCATGTTCAAGAAAACGCCTTTATGTCATGGTGCGTTTTCCTGCTGGAAGTAGCCATCAAATATTGGTACATAGTGGTCAAAAATTGATTTGGACGTGGTCAGCAGCATTACTGTGGTGCTGGAATCATGCCTAAATAATCCTAAGGGAACTAAAGTGTGCTGAGAAAATATCCCCTACATTGCACCACCACCACAGGCCTGAACAGTTGATACAAGGCAGGATGGATACCTGCTTTCATGTTGTTGACGCCAAATTCGAACTCTACTATTTGAATGTCACAGCAGAAATGGAGACTCATCAGACCAGGCAATGATTTTCCAATCTTCTTTTGTCCAGTTTTGGTGAGTCTGTGTGAATTGTGGCCTCGGTTTCCTGTTCTTAGCTGACAGAAGTGGCACCCGGTGTGTTCTTCTGCTGCAGGAGCCCATCTGTCTCAAGGTTGGATGTGTTGAGCGTTCAGAGATGCTTTTTCTACACACCTCATTTGTAACCAGTGATTATTTGACTTCCAATTGCCTATCTATCATCTGTAATTCTCTTTTGGACCATTCTCTGTAAACCCTAAAGATGGTTGTGCATGAAAATCCCAGTAGATCAGCAGTTTTTGAAATACTCAGACGAGAACTGTGGCACCAACAACCATAGCACGTTCAAAGTCACTGTGCCCGGTTTAAACTCATGCAGATTGCCTAAATGCATTGAGTTGCTGCCATGTGATCTGCTGATTAAAATTTGCATTAAAGAGCAGTTGGACAGGTGTGCCTCATAAAAGGGCTGGTGAGTGTACATTAGTATGTATTAATTAGTTTTAGAGTAAAACCAAGAAGTGCAGACATAAAACTATCAAGTATTTGGAATAAATTTAACATAAACTATTTAACATTTTTATGGTTTTGACTGTATAAGGTATCCACCTCTATGTGATTTTTCCAAGGTGACATGCTACTACAAATTGGACATTTAATAAATTGCAAAATACATCAAAAGTGTTAACTCTATTTCAAATATTCTGCAGATCTGCATGTATGGCCTGTCTAAAGTATGCCCAATTACAGTCGTCCCAGTGACAAGCTCTGAGTAGTTGGGTCTTTTTTTTTTCCTGTTAGGAAAGCCTTAACAATCGCGCAGGCACCTGCTGTGCACAAATCTGCACTTCCACAATTCTGCCATGATTTGACAATGAAATCCAATTACAGGGAGATTCTGGTGGTGTTAGAGGACATTTTATGAGACACATTCTGACATGATGGAACCAAAATCTTAAAGTACAAGAGATGCAAAAGAATTATAAAGGTCTAGATTCGGTTATCCCCCTCAAAGGTTGGCATGTACTACTGTAGTGTTAGGTAAAGTTATGGATCTTTTCTATGTCTTTCTGTCTTCTTAAACATTTTAGGGAAAGAGACGACTTGAGGAGCTCGAGGGAAACATAAGCGGGGTAAATGGAGTGAACCAATGAGAAAGTTGAGAGGAGGGATGAGAAGGACACGTTGAATGGGCTGTAATAAGGTAATTAAGGTGGGAAGAATTGGACCACCAGGGAGCAAACATACAATAGCAGTTGCTTGCTTTCCCACAAGAAGTGAAAGTAGATGGGAAACAAAAAGGCATCCTGAAATTGGTGTTTCAGTTAAAGCAGAACCACTCTAGACAATAGGAAAGTGTTTATGCCAGGTATGAAACTATACAAGTAGTACACGGGGAGGCGTGTGTGTGTGGGGAGGTTGGGGGCTGATAGGGAGGAGAGGTTGTCGAAAACACTTGTTAAACAGTGATCGCACAATGGGTTTAAACAATGAGTTTTCTGGTCACATAAGCAGTTTACTAATGGGGGCATAAAACATTTTTTTAAATTAGTCACTAAGAATACAGTCACTCCTTTATTTATAGCTGGAAAGAAGTAATCGTGATGGGAACGTTTTACCTATTGTGTTACGCAACTGATGTTTAACCTGCAACCTTTTTAAGCTAGAACTTGTACAGTTCTATTTAGCATGGATGTAATCATTATGTTGCTTTTACATCAGCAATTGTTTGTTGGTTACTTTCATTAAGTCAATACAATAATTTCTAGTAAAAACTGCCAACAACTGATTGACACGGGTTTCCCCCTGAGATAACCATTACACTCTGGGTCCAATTTACGTAGCACCTGAAAAGAAATCAGAAAGTTGCCTGTGCATACTTATAGATTACATAAACAGGTTGGTTAAAAGTTACAGGTGATTTACCAAGACACACAAACAGCAGCATTTAAACGAGGGTTTAATGTGCTCTGTAATTGCTGACATTATTGCAATGGAGAGAAGAGACTAGAACCTAAATCCGTCTGCGTGGGTCTCCAAATCTGAATGTTTAAATTGCCTCCGTCACGTCTCCATCTGATGTCCGTCCCTCCGCAATGCAAGCTTTACGAAGGGGTGGATTTCCAGTCAATTGACGCATTGAAGCCAGAAAAACAGGAACCATGTCTGGTTTTTAGAAACTTGCAATATACCTTTATGAGGACTTTTCAAGTAAACATTTTATTTAATATTGAAGGTGACATGCCCATGCGATAACGCAAATTAACACCGGTGTCAATTTTTTATTTGTGGATGACGAATGTTTAATTTTGCAAATACAAAAACGCAACATGGTTTATGACATAAAACATGGATTTTACAAGGACAGTGAGGAAGGAGTGGGCATGAGCCCTGATTGATAGCCATGAGCAAAGAGAGTGGGATGAAGTAGTCAACGGAGGTGTTGAGACAGACCACTCCTTCAGAAGCTAGGGGGATGGGGGGCAGACTGGAGGCGCAGTGGAGAAAATGTAAAATAATGCATTGCAGACGGACCAATGGAAATCAGGCGTTACTCATAGCTACAAAGTCCCACCCCCAAGGAAATGCCATTTTTAATCCATGAGCTTTCTGAGAACAGACACAATTGGAGCCATTTGTTTTATGGTACAGACAGTAGGCTCTATCTCTATTTGTATGTGTGGATAATATTAAACATTATTGGGCTTTCAGCTGTGCATTGTGACAAATTATCAAGTCAGACTTCAGATTGTCTGAAAATGCTTTTAGAATGAGTGCAACTACCTTTAAAACTATTTTTAACATCACAGTTTTTCTTCTCAGTAAGCAACACACACATCATTTATGCATCAGTGCCCCAGTGTTTTCCACCACTAAGTTTCATGCTTAAAATCCAAAGCAGAGCCACTATCCCCCCGTTGCTTGTCCTGTTTGTGGTAACATTTGAGCTTCTCAGTACATTTCTCCCCATCTGTTGAAGTGACAGATTAGCTCCACAAGGTGAAAACTACTCAGTAACCAGACAGATGTTCAGTCATTGATAGGAACTTCCCTTTTTCGTAACTACATCGGAGAGGGACCAAGTAAACTTTCAGAAAAAAAGATGCAAGTGTAAGAAAATAAGTAGCAAATAACTGCCCATTCTTCCAAAAAATATGTGATTACTAGTTAACTAATTCATGTAATAATTCCCTTTATTCAGGGGGGGCTTTAAAAAACGGGTATTTTATTTTATATGCATTTGTCTGCTACTATTGTGTGTATATGCACCAAAAAGACCATTTTCATTGGAGTGGGTCTTTGAAACTTATATTTGTTAAAGAGAACAATGATGTAGTGTGTGTTCTTGTCAGTATATGGACTGAAAACAAAATTCCTTTTTTATTGTTTAATTTTACTTCAGTTGTCAGAAATAGTAAAGCTATTGTTTTATAATAAATATAAAACTTCACAAGTAAAGAGAATAAACTATAATCATTGAGACAGAAGGAGAGAAGAACAGACTCTTGGCAAGCCAAAATGTGATATTTACTGGCACACTTTAACTGGAGGTGAAACCAGTTCAGTTAAACAAAAGCCTTCTGGCTGACACACCGTCAGACGGTGTATTTAATGGTGAGAGACAGAGTGAGTGTGTAGTTAGACAGAGGGGCTGATGGGAGTCTAAAGGTCAGTGTAAAAGTCTGGCCCTCAGTCTGAATAAAGCTGCTGGCATTTACACTGACAGACACAGGAATTAAGGATGCAACTGCAGTGGACGAGATAAATAGCAAATAAGTCAAAACCGGGTGAGAAGAACAATGCTTAAAAAATACTTTAAGATGATTAATTCAAAAGATTAATTATTGAAAGCAAAGAAAAAATGTTAAAGGTGGAATAATGTCATAAAATTAAGATAGCATTTATATATTTTGTGGGAAAAGGTCTTCCCTTTAATTTTCTTGTAGCCTCTTTATTGGTTCTCATTTGCTTGTGAAATACCAAAATACTTTTATCTCTACGTATAGACATGTTCAGAGATGTGGAACCAAGTTCATTTGTAATTATTTTAAAAATAAATTGTTTGAAAACAACACAATTCTAAAAAACATCCCGATTCAGTTCTTAACAAATTAGGTGAAAATAAAATATTCGACAGAACCATATACCCATTTTATTAAACCGAACAAAACAAAAAAATATATAACTAAAGCTTCCAACAGACTAGATGCTGTCTATGAGGCTTTCTGCTCCCTCTGCAGTGCACCTTCAGGTTTTACAGAACATGTTTAATTGATATTGTGTCTCCAAATACTGTTTATTCTGCAGAACTTGTAAAATCAAATTTTACTGAAGAGAACATTGGTAGACCTGCATGGCGTTTCACTTTGAAGAACAAGTAGATTCACTGTTGCTAACTTTAGAGCAGATAAAGTTTGTCCAAAAAGTATTCGTAACACTTCACTTCTTCCACATTTTTCCTACAGCCTTTTTCCAAAATGAATAGTATTCATTTATGTCCTCAACATCCTACACACACAACATCCCATAGATACAATGTGAACCAAATTTTGAAAATAAAAAATAAAAACTGAGAAATAACATTTACATAGGTATTTACCATTTACTCAATGCTTTGTAGATGCAAATCTGGCTGCAATGATAGCCTCAAGTGAGGTATGAGTATGATGCCACAAACTTGGAATATCCGGAAGCAACGATGCACACCCATTTTCAGATTCCCACAGAGATGTTCTGCTGGATTCAGGTCCGGACTTTTGTTTAGGACATTTTCTGAGTTGTTGTGAAATCACCCTTTTCTATATCTTGGCTGTGAACTTAGGGTAGATGTTAGATCGGGCCTAAAAATATCCAGCCCGACCCAGGCCCGCGGGCATTAAAGCCCAACCCAGCCGGAACCCGACCAATTTACTTGATTTGCAGGCCCGAGCCCCAAGCAAACCCAAAATTTCAATTTATCCCATAGTATTTTTGGCAGAAAAAAACGCCAGATTTCTTAAGGTTAAAATAATCTTGGCACAACGAAATAACGCTGGAACACAGAATAAGAGGCCAGACAAAGAGAGTGAAAGAGAGATCTTGATGCACACTAGCTTAATTACGTGGAGAAATACTCTGCGCTTCCTGTTTAGTAGTAGTTATATAGCACTTACCTTACAGCGTCTTCTCTGTTTTAACCAAATTATTTATTTGTAACAAGTATTCCTTAGTTTAGTATCCACACATCATTTTAGTATACATTTTTATAAACATATATTTATTAAAAAAGTCAGCGAGAGAGAAGCTCGACCCGAATGTAATGATTGTCATTTTAGTCCCCGACCCACCCCGAATTTCGGGCCTGGTCGGGTTCTGACTCGGGCTTGGGCTTAAGATCTTACCTCTAGCTTAGGGTCATTGTCCTGCTTAAAGATGAACCATCACCCTGTGTCAGAATAACAAACTACTGTCCACACAAAGAGTCAAGGTGCTCTCAATCTTTATGTAGTTGTAAGGTAAAATGTGGGGGAAAAATGCACCCATTGATAATAATGTAGCAGGCCTACAGCCTACAGTGCAGCAGCATGGCAGCCATACATCACCAGAGAGACTCCATCTTGAAAAGAGGTCCTCTTTTATAGATGGTTGGCCCCACACCTTACCAAACACAATTAACAATCAAAATCAAACATTTCCTAAAAACAAAAGAACAATTACATGCATTTCCTAATTACAAAAGCAATAATTAGACAAAGAAGTCCAAACTTCAACAACATTCTTTAAACAAAAATGTAAAATAAAAAAAAATCATTTTGAATTTAAAACAGGCCTGTCAAAGGAAACCAAAACAATAGGTGGGTCCACTGGATATTCAGGATACAGGAAGTACTCCTATGAAATCAGGAAGTAAATAAATAAGACATAGAAAACAACCAAAAACAGAAAATAAATAAAGTGAATTGCAAGAACTGTTGGAAGTTTACAGCTATACAGTGTGTGCACCCACTGATGCTGTCAGAAGCAAATACACTTTATTTAACACTCACATTGTGACAGACTTGTGCTCTGTCACACCCTGAGATCAAGAGTCCTGGAGCAGGTGTTCATCCAGAATTTATCTGTGCAGTGGTGCATTCATCTTTACTTTAACCCTGATAGCTCTTCCAGTTTCTGCTGCTAAAAATATCCCCACAGCATGATGCTGCCACCACCATACTTCACTGTAAGGATGGTACAGGTCTGGTTATCCCTTTATAGGGCACTCAATGAAATACTTTAAAATTCAAAAATTGAACCTTAAAGTGTTATTAGAGAACATACCAAAGACTTCATTTCATTGGTAACATTTTCAATTTATTTTATTTTCATGTAGAAAATCAATGCAAATTAAGTGACCATATTTGGTCACTTGCCCGTTAGTGGTAAAACAAATTCCAATAAGTATACATACATATATAAATATAAGAAAAACATATATTATGTATTTGAACATTTTAACATCACTTTTAGAACATAAATGTGCTAATACCAAAAAGTGCTAATAACAAAAGTGTTGAATAGACCCTCACACAACTGTGTGTGAGGGTCTGGGAATGTCCTGGTTGTGGGTGGGTGGGACGAAGTCAGGGTCTGACACATCATCATGTTGATCCTCATCATCATCACTAATGTCAGGGTGGACTGGCACAACAGCAGTCTCCCTCCTCTTGCCATAAAAGATTGATGGAAGCTAAAAATTATACACATGCAATAGAACAATTGTCATAACATCATAAACTGACAAACATCACTCTTTATCACTATTCAGAAACTAAAACCAGTGTTTAAATTCTCTCTGAATCACTGTATAGTGTGATAAAGACATTTGGCAACATTAAAACATAATATGCTAGGTTGTATTTCTTTATTTGTAAAGAAAATGCACTAATATGGTTTGTTAGATGCATAGGGCATATGTCCAAAAACGGACATTCCAAGTAAAATATAGTTTATAGTGAAAAGGGCGTATGATCAAATATGGTGCCTGCATTTTCATGCTGTATTTTCACTCATTTCAATAAATTATCTGCAAACAACTTATATGTCAATACTTAACACAACTATTCAACAATAAAATGTATGAGTTTCATCAACTTACCATGGATAGTTTTGACGATTCCTTTGAAAATGTCCAGTGAACCGAGCTGCAAAAGCAGATTTTTCTGACTTTGGAGAAAAAGGGAAATTTGATGTGACCCTGGTCTCTGCTGATTGGTCAAATTGTACAATTGAGTAACCTATAATGTAGAATGATCTTTGCTGATTGGCTGGGTAAAGATCACATGATTCTTCAACTCACTGAGACGGGGGATGGGCGTGATAACTAACATGTGTGGAAATTACCAAAAACAGTCACTTGCCCTATAAAGGGTTATGAGCAGTGCCTGGTTTTCTCCAAACGTAATACTTGGCATCCATTCCAAAGAGTTCAATTTTTGTTACATCAAACCCCAGGAATTTTTTTTTTTTTTGTTAATGGTTTGACAGTCATTCAGGTGCCTTTTGGTAAACTCCAGGTGGGCTATCATTTACCTTTTATGAAGGAATGGCTTCCATTTGGTCAGTGTACAAAACAGTCCTGATTGGTAGATTGCTGCAGAGATGGTTGTCCTTCTGGAAGGTTCTCCTCTTACCGCAGAGGAACCCTGCAGCTCTGACAGAGTGACCATGAGGCTATTGGTCACCTCCCTGACTAATGCCCTTCTCCTCCAATGACTTAGCTTAGATGGCCGACCAGCTAGGAATAACCCCGGTGGATCCAAACATCGATGATGGTCACTGTGCTCACTAGAACCGTCAGCAGCAGAATCTTTTCTATAACCTTCACCTGCCTTATGCCTTGAGTCAACCTCGTCTCAGAGGTCTAGAGACAATTCCTTTGTCTTTATGCTTTTGTGCTTTGACACACAATGTCATCCCTTGGATCTTATACAGACGAGTTTTCCAAATCATCTCTATTCAGCTTAATTTACCACAGGTGGACTCCAATAAAGCCGCTGAAACATCTCAAGGATAATCTGTGTTAACGGAATGTTCCTCAGCACAATTAAGAGCTTCATGGCAAAGATAAGATAAGATAAAGCTTTGTTGTCATTATACAGTCACAAAGGCTGGGAATCCTTTTGTACATGGAATTTCTTAGGTCTTTACATGAAATCTGAAACAACCTTTTATGGGGTATTGTGTGTAGAATGTCGAAGGATTTGTATCAATTTTGAAATAAAAAAAATTCGAAGTGTTTGGAATAATTTCTGAAGGCACTGTAAAAAACTAACCTAGCCCACCAAATATCTTTTACTTTTTATGATGCATTGATTGTTATTTTTAGTAATTGTGTAAAACTCCTAGTTGATTGGGGTTAAGATTTTATTTTTTGGTTTCAGTTTTGTGAAAAACTGTTTTATGTTCAGGTTATACATTTTGCTGAATAGTTTAAGACAGGCAAAAGTAACTTTTTTTCGGTCAGGGTGGAAGCAGTCAGTCTAAGCTTCCACCATGCAGGCGTAGTTTATTTACAGAGCGACCATGAAGAAGTGAACATCGGCTGTTGTTCCTGTTCTGAAACCGGAGGCGGTAAGGAATGCTGGCGCTGAAATCAGTGGAAAGGTTGCCGGTGCCGCTTCCTGCTTGAGTGCCATGGTCTGTGGCAGCGGCCGGGCTTCTGTCAACAGAGTCTGACACCTCCCCTGCTCTGTGAGAATCAGCAGGTGCGATAAGTGCAATGTACTTTCATGCCTGTCACAAAAAGTGTGTAATGACAGAAGGAAAAGTCACTAGATTTGTCGCTAGATGCTTTTCTAAAATAATAGTCTGTGGAAGAGTCTGGAAAAACTCTGAAACCTGAAAGCCTGATGTGTGGTGTCATAACACCAAAGGGCTAAAACAGTGTTTAGATGATAAAACCTCTTATATGTGTGTCTTTTAATCATTCAAGACATTAAAGGCAACAAAAGATCGTCTAGATTAATAAAATTTAGGCCAGTAAGAGTCTAAAAAAAAGGTTTGAGATTTACTCTTTCATTTCTTGCTGAGGATTATGGGACATTTAACTGTATATTTGTCTGCCTTTCAATCATTCTCTGCACCA
Source organism: Oryzias sinensis (assembly GCA_037389245.1). NCBI lineage: Eukaryota > Metazoa > Chordata > Actinopteri > Beloniformes > Adrianichthyidae > Oryzias > Oryzias sinensis. The sequence continues at coordinate 10,744,825 of CM074503.1, read as the reverse complement.
GTTTGACCTTGTTAAGGCTTAAAGGTTACTGGAGCATATGCGGCATAGGTTGCTCCCATGGGTGAGACACAGACCTGACATTCCACTGGTCTATTACAGAGATGGGATGACAAGTCCACAGCTTACAGTTTTCTCTTTATGTTTGAAAAAATGAGAAGTAGCCTCATTAAAATGCAATCCCTTGGTAGAATGACGGAGTATTCCCAATGAAACAATGAAGCATTAAAAATGCATTATATAGACTAATAATGAACTCAAAATTAAACCTACGGCTGTTAAAAGAGGCTCGCATTTTCTGCACTAAAGGGCACGCTGGATTAGGGGCATCGCCAACGAATGGTCTGTCTACAAACTAATGTCAAATATAAGGTCTATTAAGCAAAGTTTGTGGGTCAGAGATAAGTCCATCATTCATTTAGACTTTATTAACTGGGTTTACTATAACCCCAGAACTGGTTTGTAGCCATGTTAGAAACGTTGGCTGTGGTAAAGTATTCACAATACCTGCAAAGCTACGTTCACAACAGGCAGGAGATGCATTCGTGAATGTGGGTTGGTGTTCACACCGGCCAAGCAGGGAGAGACATCTTCTCATGTGTCTTTTGCTACTGTTTACTTTTTTTTCTTTTTTTTTTTTAAACTTGTCCTGTCCAACAGCTGGGCAGACAGATGAGAGCTGAGGGCCTCTTGTGTTGGACATATTTTACTTTAACAAGAGGGGTTATTAATCTTCAGACAAACCAAACGTATGTCTGAATAAACCCCTTTTGTAATTGAGGCCAAACTTTATTAATTTCAATCATGTTTGAAAATCTTTGGTGTTGGACCAGACGGAAAAGGAAAGGAGGGAAGAAGAAAGAGGGATGTTAGAAGGGGGGGGGGTGATAGTGGGAGGGGGGGATAAGACCATGAAGCAGCATAGAGCAGACAGGTTTACTGGTTGTTTATCTTACGGTAAGGTTCAAATGTAGTACAAAAAGGGCGGGCCTGTTCACATACACACTGAAATGTTCTCAACACACCTGCTAGCTGCAAAAATGTCCACATGTCAACATGTACACAAAACAGATAGTGTTCACGCACGCATACCTATGACTTTAAACCAACTAGTGTGAAATCTTACATTCATTCAATCATGCAAACTATTAGTGCAAAGGTGAGCTAACACCTGTGCTCAGGTGAGTGTTTATGTTCTTCTAAAATGGATGGTTGAATGTGAAAAGAAGGAGGAGGAGCGCCCAGCCACCCCCACACCCAGACCCCCGCCGCAGCGGCAGCCGGAACCCCCCAACGCCACACGGCAGCAGGCAGGGGACAACCGCCCCCCGGGCGACCAAATCCGCCACCCAGGCCAGGACCAGCAGGACCGCCGCGAGGCCCCCAGAGCCAGAGAGCAGGGAAGCACAGGGGAAAGAGAGCGGCGCCCCAGCCCAACCAGGAGAGCAGCCCCCCCTGCCGCGCCGGAAGAGCCCAACGCAGGGCCCCACCCGAGAAGGGCACCCACAGCCCCAGGCGAGCACCCCATCACCACCCAGGAGTTCCGGGCATCCCCCCGCCCCAACCCCAGGTACGAGCCAGGACCCCCCAAGGGAGACCCACTCCGCATTCCAGGCAGCCACCCACCCAATCCACGGTTGGTCCAAGGAGGAGGAAGGCAGGGGCCAGTCACCCCCACCCCGGAGGGGAGCACCCCGGGGAAAAAGGGGGGCCCACAAGGGGTGTTGTAAACATGGCCCGACCAGGCTCGGCCACTATTGGAAGTTTGGCGGGGCCCAGCGCCCAGGGGCAAGGACCAGAACCCACCCCCAGGGACACGGACACCCCCCGGCTCGGGTGTAATGTGAACACCCCCCCGAGCGGAGAGAGCACCGCCGGGCCCAGGAGACCGGCACCCAGGGGACTGGTACTGCTACTGTTTACTAGCGCATGTTGGAAGAGGCTTCGTGTGAAATGTCAAAGCAGTGCAAATCTTGTGGATCTTGCTCCAGACTTTCTCTTGAACAACTCTCTTCTGAAATACAAAAGACTTAGCGTCATATAATTCCAGATGGACACAACCTGGAGTTTTTAATTTCTCCTCCATGATCAGTTTTGAAACAGTTAGCACTTCTGGGAATTTGACGTCTTCCAAACATCTCTATCAAAAGAGAGTCCCTGCTTGGTCAAGGTTTGACCTGGTTTATCCTTCAGCACCTTCAATGGACACGCGTTTGTACATAAAGTCCGAAAACAGTCCTAAAAATGTGCATAGCTACGTTATGAATGCAGAATTTACATTTACATTGAAAGTAGTTGCTTGAACACATGTTGCCAAGGGTGATGTGAGTGTAGCTTAACCCTGTTTACAACATATAAAAACAGACTGATACTGCTAAGACAACTTTACTGTGGCTCTAACTGTAACTCCCAACCTTTTAGTTTAGTTTATTTTCCCACAATGTGTCACAAATAAAAGCTCACCTCACTATACTGAACATGGAAAAATGGACACCCCCGAAGCAGATGCTTATTATTAGGGGTCCAGCACCTTGTTAGTAACACGTAAAAGAAACAGTTAGACACCGCTATATGTAAGTTGTGCTAGCGTATTCACAATAACCCAGAAAATTTACACTGAGAGGTAAACATCCTCTATGTGCCTCTCAAGATTACTTTAACATCAGTAACCACGACCAGAATTAATCCATTTATAAGGTGCACTGTTGTTGTTTTTTAATGTGTGGAAAATACAGTAAGCCAAAGATCAAGAAGGCTTTAAAAGCGCTAACTTCTTTTTACTGTTTTTATCCATAGCGTGTTTGGATGTAGTGATGATCTCAAAATATTGTCAGTGGTTGTATTTTTGCAGTCAATTTTATATTATTTCATTATGTCCACCAGAAGCCTGGAAGGTACTGGTAAGCGCTCCACAGCATTTGCATATCAAAGGGAGGGTTATCTGTGTGAGACTGAGGGCCAGAGCCGTGACTGACAGCTGTCATGGGTGCGTCACAGCTAGGATTCATAGATTTGGAACCACCACTACAAAAAGATGTGGTATAAATAGTGTTGGAAGACATACAGTATACCCAAAAGATGTGAAATTCAAATATCCATTGCCCTCTCACTGATGATGCAAGCATTTCCCTGTCTTGACAGAGTTTTAGTATGCAGGAAGAAACGGGTGCATCAAAAGGAAAACAGAGCTGTGCGGTTACTGCTGCCTACAGTGACAAATGTCATACTATGTTGGTGTAACGAACAAGCAGAGGCATGGATTAGTGGCGCCTCCAGAAATTTTTCATGGGGGTGGCCGGTTGGGGGCCACATTAAATCTTGGGGTGGCACACAAAAACCACGAGCTATATTTTTAAAATTCCTTCTACTTAACGTAGTAAAACAACCTTTAGAATACAAACAGAAAGTTAAATGCCTGATATTTTGTAGAGCATTAACTTATAGTAGATACTACTACTGATGTATTTTTATTTGTTTTGTTTATATTTAAGGCTTAGGTGTGTCTGCTTGGGGTGTTCGGCTCTTGACTGGGAGATATCTATAATGAACAAAAGTGAAATCAGTTGTTCTGAAATAATAATAATAATACCCTTCCATAGTAATTATTAATTATATATGTAGACATTTCTATTCAGACTAATAAACATGAAACCGTTTTATTATTAGGGCAGGATAATTCTAACTTCACCTGTTGGTCCAGGAACAGGTGGAGCCTCTTTAGCTGAGTTCTGCCTTGTTTTGTCTGACCAATGATGCTGACTGTCCCTTGTCTGATGCCATCTCATCTTTGTCTTCCTCATTATCTTCTGTCAATCATGCTGGCTGTGGATCATGCTGCTCTGTCTCATCTTCCTCCTCTTCACTACTTCTCTGTTGCTCCCCTACCATCTCTTTTGCTCCTTCTGCTGTACGTTTCTTATTAAAATAAGAATGTATGTTGAATTTCTCTTCATTCTCTGAAAATTGACATTCACAAGCATCAACTATACTGACTTTAGGTAACTCTGTGGAAACAGGACAAAACACATCAAAAATCTGCGGTAACACAACAACCAGTCCTCAAATAGTGCCATGAAATCAGAGGTGCATGTGACAGGGACATCCTTTTTTACGTATTAATAAAAAGTCATGGCACATCCACACCATTAGCGGTGTAATTGCACCAAGTATTTGTGCACAATTCTGATCAGGTGATCTAAAGTACAGTAAAGAGATTGTTAAAGACCCACAGAAAGTATTTAACAGGCATTAAAAGAAATGTAGTGTTTTTGGATGTGTGATTGTGTGTGTACGTGCGTGTGTGTGTGTGTGCGTGCGGAAACCGATGCTCATGCAATGCAGGAAGGGAGGTGGGCAGCGCATGTGAGTGTGTGGAGCGCATACACACGTGGTCAGTCGGACTTAAGGAACTTTGGACTTCAGGAAAAATTTATGAAGTTCCTCAAAGAACTGAGACTGATTCTTTTGTTTAACCCACCCCAGAGGCTCTGAGGAAGTGAACCCTGAAGGAAGATCAGCCTCACCATCTTATTCGTGTTCTGCGTCCAGCGGCTCGTCTTTAGATGTCTGCGCACACAAAGGCAACAGGGAGAGAAAGGGGGTGTGGGCCGGTTCAAGTGATCAGAGCGACTTGCCCGCTTGCTGGCCCGCGTGCATTTGGGATGAAACGCACAACTGATGCTACCACAGTTTACGGTGGCTAGTGGGGTGGCCACTGGGGTGGCCAGGTGTCGGCCAGGCCCTGGTGGCGCCACTGGCATGGAGTTTATTGATAGTGAGGAAAAAACAGGAAAAGCGCTGAGAGCTTGGGCAGATGAGGGTGGCAGCCGTCGGCTTCAGACTTGGGAAGGAAACAGGAAAGCACTGAGAGCTTTGCTGATAAGGGTGACAGCCATGGGCTTCGAGCTTGGACAAGGAAAAGGGGCAGGTAAGGGTGGAGGTGGCAAACCGGGTCCGAGGTCCAGCCTAGATCAGAAGCACAGCTGAATAAACACAGGGCATGAGTATTAGGTGAATAAATACACGACTTCACACTATGTAGAGGTGGAGTGATTGCAGATGAGATAACGTTGAGTGATGAATGACTGAATGGAAGCAGCTGGTGAACAGGGTATTGAGGACAAGGGCTGATGGGAATCGTAGTGCGGTAATCAGGAAGCGGTCAGTACTCTGGTGACATTTCCCACTGATGGAACTGATGGTAGGGGGACAGACAGGGGACCGCTTCCTAAGAGACCTCCCACTCTGCGACCGGCTCTGGAAGCGAGCAATCAGTCGAGACAGTGGCCGCCCACGGCATACTCCGACCAGGGGACGGATGGGGGCTCAAAGTCCAGGACGCACTGAAATTATGAAAGACTGGTAGAAGCTTACTTGAGAGAGTTCAGGGCATACCCCGCCGATGGGTGCTATAGTAGAGGTATCAGCTGGCAGGACTTACAGAATCAGTCCGCCACTGTCAAGATGGCAGTGTACCCCTGAGAATTGGGCAGGCCTGTCACAAAGTCCACTGCAATGGGCATTGGCTAAAGTAGACCTTGGTGCTCTGGCAGGTGAAACACCATGTGACAAACTGCGTCGGCCTGCTGATGTTCCACTGAACTGGGGCCAGAACAAGTGTAGTATAAACAGCACATTTGCTTTGCCATTCTTAGAACACAGTTGGGAGGTAATGTGGAATTGGAGCCGAGAAAAGAACAGAAACCTGGGTGTCTGACGAGGGTTGAGGTACCAGTATGGATGTTTTCAAGATTGTGATAATCAGTCAGAACTAGAAATGATGTTGAAACCCCTCTAACCAATGCTCACCAACTCACCGAACGCTGCCTTCATGACTTGGAAGTCTCAAACGCCTGGGTAGCAGGGGGTGTTCAAAACAACAGCTGCAAAGCGTCCTTGAGCAGCAACGTCAGCGTTACGGCGATGGTACTGAAGCCCCGGAAGTACCATCGGTAGAATTTTGCGAATCCCAGGAACTTTTTAAGTTCCCGCACTGCTGTTATTTGCGCCCAAAGAAGAAAACCTCCTTCCATCAGTAAGGACATTGAAGATACAATGTCTTTCGGTATGAGAACGATCCCTTTCACACAGTAACGAAGGTATGGCCTACGAAGGTAAGAAGCATATTGAAGGTCCTAGGGTGGCGTAACCTGTCCCCATAGAAAATCTTTGGAGGGCTTAGAAAGTCCATGTTGTCCAGTGACAGCCCCAAAACATCTCTGCAGTAGAGGAGATCTGATGGAGAAATGGATCATAATACCAGTAATAGTTTGTGAAAACATCATGAAGACTTAGAGAAAGAAATCTTTTCTCTAATTCTGTCTCTCATAATTGACATATACCTATGGAAAAAAAAATTACTGACCTTTTTCATCTTTTAAAGTAGTAGATCTTATTTTTTTGCCCACCTCTCTATGAATCCAAATGTTCAAATTAGATGTTGAATTTTATTCTAAAGGTTAAAAGATAAATGTCTTATTTAAAACTTAATGGTAGGTCTAAAAGTGACTGCCTGGCCTGCCCTCATCAGGGACCCCCCTTTTTTGGGCACCCTCCTCTTTGGCGACAGGGAGTGGGGGTGGCCCCTGCCTCGCTTTCTACTGGACTTCCAGCTGGGTGGTTGTTTGAAAAGTGGGGCAGGTCTTCCTTTGGGGGCTCTATTTTTGTGCTTAGAATAGGGGGGGGGGGTTGCTTAGAACTCGCCTCGCCTGTGACTTGGAGGGTGGGGAAGCTTTCTGGTCTTTGGGGCCTTGTGCTGAACCCCCTGGCAAGGGAGGAGAGCTGTTCTTTGGCTTGGCTGGGGCTCATGCTCTCTGTGCCCTAATTACTCTATGGTAGTGGGGACTGCTGTGGCAGTCCTACCTTTTGGGGGGCTGACATTGGGTGGCCTGGTGGGTGGATTTCCTCCTTCTGTTCTCCCATGTAGAAGTCTGGGGGGCCCTGGCTACTACGGCAGTCTTGCTTTTGGCAGGGGTCTTGGTGTGGGGGTGGCCAGGCACTCTCCTTCTTTTTACATTCCATCATACACTACAGTAGAACACAAAGACTTACCTGAGCACAGGTGTCAGCTCACCTTTGCACAAACAGTGTGCATGACATAATGATATATTTGGAATGTGTTTGTTTGTTTGTTTGTGTAAGTACAGTAAGCGTGTGTGAGCCTAGTTGTAGTATGTATTATGTACGCACAAAAGCATTACCCATACGTCATAAGTGCGTGCAACTTGCATTAGCCTTACAAATACTCCACAATGGGTCTCCTCTTCCATTTCCGGGTTAACAAACGGACACGTATTGTCTGTCGGCTGCTCTCTCAAGAGATTTTCAAGCGATTTAAAAGTTATTTCAACGGTTGTCAATTGACTTAAAAGCGGATTATCTCTAAGACAGACAGCTGACCATTCTCACTGGATTACCGATCAAACCTCGGGCAAAGCTAAATGCAGCTGGAGTTAGCATTGCTAATCTCCCCCACCCGCTCCCCAGAAGAAAGAAGATGGATAAACCAGCGATCCTCATCAGGTTTGTGAATCAGAAACACAAGCTAGCTCTGATGAATCAAAGGAAGAATCTGAAGGGATCTGCTGCTTATCTAAACGACCATCTGACCAGAAGGAATGCTGAAATCGTCAAACATGCCAGGCTTCTCAGGAAGCGTAAGGAGTTGAGAATACTTGGGTTAAAGGCTGTAGGATTTATGTCAAACCACTTGGTCCAAAGTTCTGGTTGTGAACATCAGGAAGGACTTGGAGATGTGTTTGATCACAGACGTCTGAACCAACATGCAGTAATAAATCAAAGAGTAAAAAATAATTTCAAGAAATATGATGCCGGGATTCATCGCTTTCTCCAAAAGTCTGAAGTGACCCTGATTTTCAGTAAAGTTCTGACCTGCAGACAACTGGACCTCAACTTTCAGCGCCGCTGATAACAGCCGCAAAAGGAAAAGGAGCTTAATCTAATGTCTGCAGACATAATAGCAAAGAGAACTTTAAACTCTGTTAAAACACAGAAGAAGGGCTGTTAATCAGCAGAAAGAACACCAACCTTGGACATTCGACAGAATATGGACCCTTTTTATTTTATTTCACAGCATTACCTTACAATAAAATGAAAAAAAAAATGCTTAATCAATTATTGAAGATGGTTATAATGATTGAATTCTAATTATGTTACTTCATTTGATCCAAAAAGTCATGATATGTTATGTTTATTTTCTGATTGTGCAATTTTTTTAAATCATAAACATGATTTTTCTAATGAAATTAATCTGAATATATTTTAGATAATTGATCTGTATCGTGGTATGTTATTATACAAAATAGTTATAACTACTTTGCATAAGTATGAAGTAATTCATCATTGTCATGTGATTTATTGATACTTAAGCATGTGTAATGACCTGAAACTGTGTTGGTAAGGCATTGATAACAGATGAAAAGTTATGAACCGGATAATGATAAATCATGTAATAAAATGGTTACGGTAGAAAAGGGGTGGGATTATAAAAGTTTGCTTCCTTCCACTCCATTTTAAGCAATCTTTGATTTAAAATTTAATTATCCTAAGTTTGATACGTCTTTGAATGAATGTATGAATGCTTATTGTATTGTTTTGTGCATTATTCTGTGATTGCTTGAAAAAAAAACATTTCAAATCAAATAATACACTGACCACATGCACTATGATTGTATATTCCATTTTCAACAAGCCTGAAGGGAACTGTAAGACACGTCCATGAGATGTGCCCTCTACCGGCTACTCCTCTCTACAACCTTCCACAGACTAGGACCACTTAAAAACTTGCAGTAATCATATGAGTGCATGTGACAATACCTGATGATCTTTACTTCTGTTTTAAAAGCATTCCCACTGGTCTTTTAATTATGAATATGCTGTTTTTAGGCACAAAAAAAGTAGTGTTCTAGGACATAGTTTCAACAGAGTGGCAGAAGAGTTCAGCAGAAGTAAGCCTTCCCCAACCTCCCATCATCCTTCATCTACACTCTCTCCCACCACCTTAGAGCCCCTTACAAACTTCAACCAATGAAAAGGGCGACAAATATTGGCGCTATCCAGTCGTACAGTTTTGACCCAGTTACCAACAGCATTTCTTTCATCTGTTCCTGATTCAGCAGTTTTAAGCCCAACATTCCTTATGTATGTCCTCCATTATGAGAAAAATGCCACAAGAACATATTAAAAACACCAAAAACACAGTTTTCATTGGAGTGGGCCTTTACCTATATAATACCACTCAGTCTTGGTGCAACAGTGTTGAGCTTTCTATTTACATCAGTGCAAATCTCACCAGAGTTCAAAGCCAACAAAGATTGGTGGCTAACCCTACAATACAGATGATAATGTATGTCCTTAAACTCTGCCCATTCAGTTAGATTCTGCAAACAGGGCTGCCAGTCAGAGTGACAGCTGTCGTTCAAGCTGTCGCCAAATCATGGTTATGACAGTGGATATGAGACGTCTGGATTGAAGGATGATGAGAAGGCTGTAGATGGCCTGTGCAAGCCTAGGGGACTTCAGTCTACGGAGACGTGTATAATTCACACAGACAAAATGTAAGGACTACCACCTTTGAGCTTAAAAATGTTTCAGCAAAAGAGACAAACCCCGATGGCAGAGACATGATATTGCATTATATGTCACACAAATGGCTATAGCTTTACAGACACATTTAACACCTGAACTCCAACAAAAACTTAACAACGGAGCAGCAATTCATGCGCTGAGTGTGGCTATTTATTTCTATTAGCCATCACCTGTCTTATCCCACTGACACACACAGACATTGAAGCTGCCCCAAGGTGATTTATAGCTTTATTGTTGGTGTGAGAGTGTTTGACAGAGTGTTTGTGGAGGGGGGACGGTAATTGAAATGAAGGTCCTCTCTTCTCTCACCTCCTGAAGAAGCAGCTTTCTGCTGTTCTGGGATCAAATGACTGTAGGTAGAGGAAAGAAAAGCTTTAGGAGCACGTTTAGCTGCCATATCACTGGAAAGGGTGAAAACAAAAGGATTTACATAAAAAAGTGTAAACTTTACCAGCCTTAATGGCACATAAATAACATTTATCCGTTAAAAAGAAAACAAATCTTTATTTTCTGTTTATTTATTCATCAAAATAACCGCTGCTTTGGGGTCATTTCGTTTTTCATTTGTCATTCAAATTACAATTATTGCGAAGCAACCCATGGCAAAATATTTGTTTATACATTTTTAGCAACTCCTTTAGTTACTTCCTGAAAACCTGCAGGAAGACCATGTGTTAACTTTTCTAAATAGGATATCCATCTGGTGGACATATTCTTATTAACAGAAAGTACATTAATAAGTACGGAGCCCGTGACCTGTCATGGGTTCAAAAAAAAAAAAATATATATATATATATAATTTCCACAAATTAATTTCATCCTCTAGCTATTCCCTCGCTATACTCAATGCAAAGATTAATGATGCAGTGGCAAAATGTATTTCATTTATATTATGGCTTTAAAGCAGTTATCTTATTTACAGTAAATGTGTAACCGGAAGCATTTAAGTTTATTTCCGGTTGAAACAATAGAGAGTGTAAAAGGTCACAATTATTTCGAGGGAACAAATTAGTATTTTTTTTATCCATTCAGGTCACGGGCTCCGTAATTAAAGGAATAAAAGCAGGCATAAGAAATATATGTATTACTTTTTACGTTTTATTGGTTGTGGTGATGATAAATGGTGAGGAAAACTAATTTACAATTCTAATAATATATCTCAAAATGTGCTTTGATGATTTAAAAAAAAAGCAAATTAAATTTGTAGTAAGCTTATGAATATAGCTATTCCTGCAGCAGTTAAAGTCCCACTTTGATCGTATTTTGATCTATTGTAAAAGTGTTCCCAGTGGTCTTTTAATTATAATAATGCAGATTTTAGCCAAAAAATTAAAAAAAACTGTTGGCGAACCCCGCCCCCCCACCCCATCCTGTAAAACATAATTGATAACTCATGTTTACACACTCTCCCGCTAGGGTTACAGCCCCTCACACCCCCAACCTAACATTACTATGAGTAATATTTTTGCCACCACATTGAACACAAAACTTTGCTAATAAAAATATTAAATATTTGCTTGCAAAACGTTTTTCCTTTCAATTTTTCATTTTGCTTTCTAAGTTTTTATTTTTGCTTTCAAAACCTTTTTTATCATTTTTTTTCTGTATAAAAGAGTTTTATAAAACTAATGTTTTAGCATGCGTTGTGTCTCATCTTGCTTTTTTCTTATCTTTTATTTTGCTCACATAGGTTTCAGTTTAGCGTGACAAAAGCTGTCATCGAACAGCCTGCTGCTAACCATCCAATTTTTCAAGCATCTTTGCTTGATTAACTTTTATGTAATCAGAAAAATGTGGAAGAAAAAGTTTTTGAAAAGTAAAAATAAATATTTTGAAAGCAACAAAAAAATTTTAAGCCAAAAAATTTTTCCTTTTCCTATCTGTCCATATTGGCCATTGCTCATTTCTTGTCTTTACACTTTAAACGTATTTCTTTCTATCTAGTCTTTACTGTTTAATTTGTTTCTTTTAGGTTCTCCCTTTTAAAACCATTTTTTTAGCACGCCCCGTTAAATTGCATTTCCTTCCTGTGCAGTAATGTGACTTTCAATTTACAAGTGAGGATTTCTTTTTATCTTCTTCTGGTCTGCTTTATTTTTTATGGTTTCTGCCAAATGTGTTCCTCTGTTAAGCCATAGTTTTTTTCCCCAGTCATTTTTATTTCTGCCTGTCTGCATGAAAGGACAAATTACACATTATGACGGAGTAATGAAGCTGGAACAAAGAGGAAATCGAGTGAAAATTGTGTGATTAAATGTATGTATTTGATAAAGTACGAAGGCTGTGTCCACATAGTTTAAATATGGATTCAAACACTATCCCGGGTTTGGCGTTTACTAAAAACATTCATGAATTTAGAGCATTTAAAGTCATCAGATCCTGTTAAGGTTGGAAAATGCACGAATTTTTAACGTAAAAGCCCAAAAGATTTACGTAGACTTCTCATTGGAAGTGACCGCTTGAAAGCACATGTGAACTCAGCAAGTGAACATAGCTTCAGATACACTTGAGTGTCTCATTTAAAATTGCAATCATCTTTTTAGCACTTTCCTTCTTTTCGACCAAAATGACCTTCATTTCTGTTTGAGATCGACCCAAATTATTTTGGGATGTACTTAAGAAGCGGACAGCAGAAACGTGCTGCAGGCCTGATCATGGATGCAGAAGAAAAACGAGGTCAACCTTTAACAAGAGAAGACTTTTACGATCTTCATTTTGGCCATTGGAGTGGTAACCAGCATGCAGGGTGCATTTCTGTTGCCTCTAGCTCTAGAGTGAATAACAGATGTGCTAATTAAGCCAGACTTGGAATGGATTATATTCATAAAACTGTATAAAACAAGAAATCTTATTGAAGGACGTAAACCATTTCTTACATCCTATTTTAAAGTAACATCAGTCTTTCAATTCTCCACTTGATTCAGTGGTAAATTTAAGTTTAAAAACTTCATAATAACCTTCTCTCTTAATTAGTGTGCTACTTTCTTCAACAATTTTATAATTTCTTTCTGCAAATTATGTTCTTAGGATCAGACTTTCTCCTTATCTGATCTTTTGTCCATAAATGTAAAATGATGAATGCATCGTTCTTTATCACAAACCTTTAATACTGTACGGTGATCTGCTCTTCGCCTCTTAGAAAATCTGAAGAGCTTTCAAGCGACTCCGGTTATTGTTGAGAAAGATGCTGGTGTGTCCGCTGCTCCTTTTTGCTGCCCTCTGTCTCCCGCAGCATAAAGAAGACTAAACAGAGTTAGAGGCTGCATCTAAATTCATGGACTGTATTGTTCACACAGAGCTGTGCTTTCTGCAGTGTCCAAAGGTTCAGTGACCTTCAGAGGGCTCAAAAGCCCAATCCAACCTAATTCTACCTCTTTGTCCACACACTGAAGGCTTTTCTCAGCGGGAGAGAAAACCGCACCTGCATGACGTGTTGAGGGTTTCTGCAGACTGAATGGTTTAAACCTTTGCTGCCCTGCTGTTGGGAAGATGGAAGCCAATGCTAGACATATTCAACTGTTGACCCTTATTCACCTTATCCATGTTTGTCTTTTTGAAAATAAGATACTATCGTCATTACAAAGCAGATGTATATCATATCATAATTGATATGCTAAATATGTATATTTTCTATTATTCCGATTATTAGCATCCTCTATATGTGTCATTGTCATCATGCAACTTACTATTAATATGTTAGAGTTAAATTTAATAACAATAACAATTAGTTGCTAGTAGGCTCCTAGAAGTTAGAAGTAAGTAGGGATAGAATGGTGCACTGGGGTTCTGTCCTTTATTGTCATCTACTTCTCTCTATTCTTGATCATTTGATAATCATTTAGTTCTCCATGCCTCTGTTTGGTGCAGTGCGATTCATGTGTTGTCCCTCTTTCCCACTCCACTCGGGGGAGCGAGAGTGATTCCAGATTCCAGTTGGCTCATCTGTGCTCCTGTCCTGGCCGTGGATTTCGCCTCTGGCTCGTCCTTCTCCTGGGCTTCTGCCGGCCCCACGGCGCGCCGGGAAAAGAAAGAAACAAAAAGGAAAGTGAGGTATGCTCCAGAGGACTTTTGATTCGCTGTTCTGCATGTCAATCAAGTGACGCCAATGATGATGATTCGCTGACAGATATTTTTTGTAATATTTTTGCTTATTTATCTTTGGTGGCCCGCGATCTACTGTCACATCCTTAAAGGTAATGAGCTGGTCTAGGGGCAGGGATGCCCAGTTTAGCTTAGTCTGTTTAGTATGTTTAGCAATCAGCTATTGTATTTTATAACTGATTTTATGTTATGTGCAATTGTGAAGCCCATTGAGACAACTGTGTTGAATTGAATTGAATGTAGTTACAGGAAGACAAGCTAAGATGAGCCAGATTGTTATTCTAACCCAAACTAAGCTGTCCCCCTTTAATGATTGACGCAGTAAGCACACCTTTAATGCAGACTTTAGAGGGTCCACTTTCTGCATTTAGCAAACCCAAAGGTATGAAGTAAGCAGAAAAAAGTTGCAAACTTTTTAAATGACTAACATCATTAACTGTTTTTTTTCTCCCCTCTTTCTTCTTACCCCGGGCTCACACTGCATCCAGTCCAGCTCAGGTATAACCACCAGAGTGGTCTACCTATTGCAGATGACTCACATTGGCTACAGATACAAGCTCTGCTGTCGACCTCCCAATTCACGTAGGTTCATGCGATAACCTGCCTTTTATATAGGAAGTACTAGTAAACAAACCCTCATTCCGTGACTAGTTTTCATACAAGGGGTAAGCAGATGTCTACACCCCGGTAAAATCATAGCAAGTACAGCAGAAAATAGATTTTATTTTGAAAAAGTACCGGATACACTTTACACTCGCTCACATGACTTCCGGTTTAGGTCGCTTCATTTGCCCCGACTTTAAAAAAAAGTTCTCCAGCTCACTCTGCCGTCAGGCAAACATTTTAAGCCAACAAAACAGATTCGGAACGCTGGAAAGCCCGGACCAGAGAGGCCAAACCGGATTGGATGTGAGTGCCTCTCGCACTTTTCAAGTAACGTAAAGACTATGGTGGTCGCACTGGAGCAGGACTGGATGCAACTGTGAGCCTAGGGTTATTTGGTATTGATGAAATTACCCATCCGATTAGTTAGAAGATCTCTTTTCCTTCTGTTGTTGAGCAGTTGAGTGTCATTCCAGCTTTGAGTACAGTCTCAGACAGGTATAGATTTTGTGAAGTGGTGCTTGAAATAAAGTAAAGCAGCTGCTTAGCTTACAAGAACAAGAAACAAGCCTTCTGTTTACACATCAATGACTATCTCAGGTGCCCCACATCACCAACTCCCTCATGCTTTTCCATATGGCATTAGTAGAGAGCTAATCTTTGTATACCTAATACTATTTTAAAAAACTGTGCATCTATTGATCACTATGGTTTCTTCAAAGAGGACAGATATAGCTCTACACCAGCATTTTTATTTTTAAAGGCCCCAGTTTCACGTAACTTAAATAATAATAAGCACTTTAAATAGATTTTGAGAACCGGTTTATTGCAATTGTGTTAAAAAGAAAAGTAATCAATCAAAGCATAATAGGGGTGGGATTTTATAAGTTTACTTCATCCTATCCCTTTGATGTAATCAAATTCTATCCAACAATCATAATGAAATCAATGTTTTATGCATGTTTATTATATGTGTAAGGGCAAATATGTCTATTGATGATTAGAAGCAGTTTTTATGTTAGGAAGATCGATTCATTTTCTTTTAATTATTCTGATCAATGTATGAATTATGGTCTCTAATTGATTCAATCTAATTGTGTATTTTTTATTTTCTTTTTCCTTTGTTTTTTTTGCTTCAAATTGTTTCAAATAAGTCAGTCAACTAATCAAACTTATTATATTAGTTACCCTGTGTAATGTTTTTGCAAATCAGGGCTTATTTAGGTCAAGCCCGTTCATTTCAACTCCAAATGATTTCCATTTGTGGTTTCTTCTTCTAATGCAGTGTCTAATGGTATAGTCACGTGCAATAGTACAGGTCTTACGGGTTTTTGGGTTGTCTGAGCCCGTGGAGTATTGTAGAAAGGAGAATCTGGTTCAAGGCACATCTAATGCAGGTGTGTCTTGCATTTTCCTTGAGCCTATGTGGCAGCACGAGAAAACGGGTTGACAACGCCACCTGGGGCTGCTGAGCCCCAGGAAAAGATTTTAAAGTAAGGCAGGTGCAGGTCCTGCCTTAAACCAAGGCAGAGGCTGTGGTTTGTTTTAAAATATGAATTATTAGAATTCAGTTAAAAACAATGTTAAGAAACTTTTTAATAAAACAATCCTTGATAAAAGTCAGTTAAAAATGTTCTGGAGGAGGAGCTTACCAAGGTGGCTAAAAACAGCATAAAAACAATGCAAACACCCCTTTGTGAATCACTGCACACGTGATGGAAACCACACAGCACACTGGGACCCACCACCAGACACAGCAGTCCACCACCTCGGCCTCCTACCTCCTGAAACAAGAATAAAATTGGCAATATCAATAAAAGACACACAATTAAAAATAAAGATTAAAAAGATGATTAGTGTTCCGGGGCACTGGTAAGCCGCCCAACCACCGCCGATCAGCTGGTGGGAGCCGTCCACAGTCCGGTGAGATGCCACAGCAATGAGAGGTCTCCGTGAGCTGGGCGTTCGCTCCAACCGGTTCCGTCGTGGCGGGGGTGGAACCCGGACAGATAAATCACAGCAAAAAACGATAAAAGCAAAGCAGCAGCAGCTTAAACCCCTATTTGCGGGGAAAGAAGGGCAAGCAGCCTCAAACACGTTCCTGTCACTGAGAGGAGGGCGGATCTAGGTAAACAGAGTCACGTCACGCTTGCAGATCATTGCCGCTACGTTGCAGATGCGCCAAAGTCTGGCCAATTTCTTGTGTGCATGGAGCTGCCTGCCAACCTCCGTTCTACTTCCCGATGCCTTGGATGTATGGCACAGCACAAATTCATGTCCGAACAAAGAGGAGGAGAGCTTTTAAAGCACCGCCACCAAATTAACACAAGTGTGTTCTGCTGCCTCACAATTAGTGGGCGTGTCCTACCTGCCATAATCTACCCCCCTTTCTTTTGTCATCGTCCTGATGTTAAGTTCAATCCCAAGGTCTAAACCAAGCAGTAACTGTATTGGAAAATGGCTGACTTCCTCTAACATTCTCTGCTACTGATCTTGGAAGGTGATGAGGATTTTGATGCTGACCAGCGGTTGCCCGGTTTGACCTGCGAACTACATGTTCTAGTAAAGCATGCCGGGTCGGTGATATTACGGGTGGTACCGCCTGCTCGCAAGCGTCACTCTGGGGGACGGCTGTGGCCCCAATTATGTCGGGTAACAGAATTGCCGCTGGTCGGGAAGTCTCAGAGACCACCACTGGTGGGACAACTGGTTGTTCTATAATGGCTGATGGATGAGATGCTCTCTGAATCGCCAGGTCAAAGTCATTCTCATGTTCCTCCCCTAAACTAGAGCAAGCTGAGGTTAAAGGCTCGCCAAGGCCAGCATTCTCCACCAAAGGCTCGCCCAACCACGCCTTCAATAATGAGCGGTGGACTTGTCTAGTTCGAGCCAGGTTGCTAACTGGAGCAATGGTGTACACGGACCCACTCTGACGTGGTGCTTTAATGACCTTGTGCACCACAGAATTCCACAAATCCTGAATTTTGTGGCGGCCCCTGGCACTAAAGTCTCTGACCAGTACTTGTTGTCCTTCAGTCAGTGGAGAGTCCTTTGCATTTTGGTCATGGTTATGCTTCCTTCGGGATGCAGAAGCTTTCAGGTGCTCCTGTGCTCCCTGATAAGCCACCTGCAACCGGGCCTGGTGTTCTTGAATCCACTCATGAACACCACCCCCACCATGATCATTTACCCTTCCCAGAAGAAAATCGACAGGGAGCCTTGGTTCCTGCCCAAACATGAGGAAAAAGGGAGACTCCCCTGTTGACTGATGTGGTGTGGTATTATAGTAATATAATACCTGAGGCAAACATGCATGCCAATCCCTCTTCCTGGAAACAGGCAGAGTACGCAGCAAGTTGTGCAGAGTCCTGTTAAACCGTTCCACCTGACCATTCCCTGCCGGATGATACAGGGTTGTGCGGGACTTTTGTATCCCGTAGAGATGGCAGAGCTGCGCAATGAGAGAACTCTCAAAACTGCGACCCTGGTCAGAGTGGATACGGGCTGGGACACCAAACTTTGTAAACCACTCCTGCACCAGCACCTGGGCCACCGTGGAGGCACACTGGTCCCGAGTGGGAATTGCTATGGTGTATTTGCTGAAAACGTCAGTGATGACCAACACATTTTCAACACCGTTCCTTGCTGGTTCCAGGAGGGTATAATCAATGGCCAAAATGTCATTAGGCTGTGATGCCATCAAGTGTCCCATTAGACTAAGAGCCGGCTGGGGGGCATCTTTTCCCAATTGACACCTTTCACATGCTTGGCACCACTGAGTGACCTCCGACGCTATCCCTGGCCAATAACAGCGCGATCTTAAAAGCGACAAGGTCCTCTCGATCCCCTGGTGGCCGTGCTCCTGATGAACCTGGGTTAAAATCTCATTCTTCAGAGAGCTTGGCAGAACCAACTGCATCACTGGTTCGGCCCCATCTGGGCGCAACACCTGGCGGTATAAAACACCATTGACTTCAGTAAGCCGATTCCACTGTTTAAACAAAGTCAGCACAGCAGGGGACATCTGTTTCCGCTCTGCTGCATCCGGACGTCTCTGGCGCCTCCAAAAATCCCAAACGACTTTAATCGTGTGGTCCGTTTGCTGGAACTTACCCAGCTCCACAGGCGTCGTTCGACAAAAGCGGTCATGGTTAAATCCTAAGCACTTTAACATTCGGAGTTGGGTCATCTAGACCCACTAGACAGTGCTCTGAACCATTTTTCTTCAATGATTTGTGATCTTCACTGGTGTCCATGGATTACATGAAATCTTTCCACCTTTATCCACCTTTGTCATGGTAGGGAGAACACGTCAATGCAAGGGTGGGGTCATCTAATATAGCATAAGGGTTACCTCCCCTTTCTGTGCCCTTACCCCCTGTATCTAATATCCCTCCTTTTTTCCACTTATTTCTGTCTGGTCCAACCAAAACAGGATTAAAATGTAATCAATCTAGAAAAAAGTTTAGCTCAAATTACAAAAGAGGTTTATACAAAAACACACCTTGTGTGTCAAAAGATCCCAAACACCCTGTTGTAACCTGTCTTCACCTCCTATTTGTGTGCTCAGCTGCTGGACAGGACAAATAAAATAAAAAAGAACAATAGCGTAGGATACACGTGAACTGGATGAGAACAATCAGTAGACATGAACCTATGAAGATCAAAAAAGAAGCGGGGTGACAAAAGAAAAGAACACAGCGGTTTGATTCAACAAATACGCCATCTAAAAACAACACGCCTACACTTATGGATGTCTAGATTGCAGATAGGAGGGGCAGAGCCCGATGTGCTTAGGCTCTCAGAAGCCTGATTTGACCTCGGAGTTCCCTCTTTCTGCACTGAAAAGTCTGCTCTAAGGCTACATAGCAAGGTTGTTGTTGTGAGTTCTGTTCTAGTGTATGAGCCTCACTCTGCCCATGGGATTGACAGATTATTGATACTATGTTAATTCATTTAATTGTTACATGCAACATTTGGATCGGAGTGTGAGTTTTTTTTTTTCTTCAGTAGAAGGTAAATCATTTTCATTCAAAAGTCACACTTCACACCTGTGACATCAGTTTAAAAAAAAAAGGTCTATATTGCTGCTGAGTTCTTGACCCCCAGTGGAGAGATGTGGCACATCATGATTAATTTATAAAAGACTATTAGAAATATCACCCCGCTAGCTCCTCTTTAAATAATTCATCAATTTGAAGAAACAGTTGGCTGTGGGTTTCTGTGTGGCCTTCTCCATCACAGACACTTAATTCAGAAAAGAATGTATAGAAGTGTTTAATTACTGTGTTTCAGCTTGATTTCAGTGAGACAAAGTAAAACATTTAAATCGACTTGAATGTTCTGTGTTTTACTCTTTGGGGTTACATAAATAGAAATAAATACATGTGCAAATTATACAGCTGGAATAGAAAGTTATTTCACAAGGACAATCACATGAATTTAGCTAATTTAGCAAGGAAGGCTAACAATTGTCCTGTCTAAGATGATGGATACTAGCTAGTCTTGCTAGTATCCTGAGTGCAGTGGTCCCAACCCCCAGGTAGAGAAAAAAACAAACACCATCTACATTTTTCTCTGTTTTATTTATAATCTAATTCTGAAGGAAGTTTTAGTTAGGAAAACTGCTGACTTCTCCCCACCACAACCGACTCATTATTGACACATTCTGTGCAGACCACTAAATTGAAACAACCAAGCTGGCAAAGTCAATATGAAGCAAACGTATTTGGAAAGGAACCAGTGAAGAAACAGAAAAAAAAGAAAAAGTGCTTTTTAACTTCAAAGAAAAAAGAAAGCTCAATTTAACAGACAAAAATCTGGAGTTTTTAATTCCAAAATGGATGGATTGGATTGAACTTTAGGGGATGATTTTATATAAAATACGCCTGAGACAAAACTTTTCATTAGGTCTAAAGCAGTGTTTTTCAACCAGTGTGCCACGGCACACTAGATGGTCAAGTGCGCCGTGGGAAATTGCCCTCATTCACTGATCTAAAACATTTTCCATCTGCAGGAAATCAGCTCTTTGTTCATCCAAACAGGCCCTGATAAAACACTGAGTACTTAGGAATATAAAAGATCTTAAAATTACTTTTTCTTTGTGTTTATTTAATTCTATTAAAGACATTTTGACAAGAATGATGGTACCGCGATTTAGCTGCAGCTATAACTATTACTGCTATAGCTGTTAGGAAAAGTCCCGCCCCTTTAACTGTCTCCGCCAATCATTCTTGAAGGCTTAATCACATGTCATCAGTCTGACCAATCAGAAGTGCTTAAAGTCTTCACTGCCTTGTTCTGAATTCTGCTGATAAAGTCGCTCAGTTCTAACAAAAATAAGCTCGTCTTTAGAGGTGTAGCTTTCCACAGAATCCGGTGTCAGACCGTGGAACAAGTGAACAAAACAATGAAGCTCAGAGACGTGAGTCTTTCTGCCCTTTTTCAGCAGTTTTCACACTACATCTCCCATGATTCATTGGCTTAAAGGGACAGCGCACAATGAGTCTTCCTTGTGAAACGTCTTGAAACAACAACAAACAAACAGTTTCTAAATTTTTCTAACTTAACTTTTATTTCATGTCTTAGAAAAAAACAGCCGCAACTTCCTGCTTTTTCTGCCACAATTATCACAAAAATCCACGTGAGATTGCGGGGGGGGGGTCTGTCGATCAATACAGACCATGACTGCTTTTTTTTTTTTGGATGCTGGTGTGCCGCGAGATTTTAGTCAAGGCTAAAGTGTGCCGTGGCTCAAAAAAGGTTGAAAAACACTGTTCCAAAGTATTGTCATTCAAGTATTGTAAGGCAAAAATTTGAAAAATGCTGTTTATTGGCTTTTATTTTGTTAATATTTGATGACAGCATTTCCAGCACTTTTATTATGTAGGGACTGATCCAGTCACATTTGACTGACTGATTTTTTCTCCGGTTGACTGATGGATGCATTGCAGATCAAACAACAGGATGCTAGTGTTGGTAGAAACACACCTGAGTCAAAGGCTATGTAATGACAGCAGGAGGTGTTTCATTCACCTGTCAGACAAATCTGCATCTTCATCTCTTTCCTGTCCCAGCCCCACCTCAGATCTGCTCCTCCATGTCACTCCCCCATCCAGTGAACTATCCATCATTTATCATTTCCTCCGCACTTTAATGGGAGCTTGTTAGAGCACCAGGCGCAGTCACTCCATCACTGTCAGCCATATTATCTGCTGCAAACTGTTCCTGCCTTAAGTTAAGGAGATATGCTGAGTCTGTAAAGTAAAAACCCAACACTAATGCACCACCATGAAAACACTATGGTGTTCAGAAATCAGCAGTGAGGTATTCTGCCAAAACTTTATCCAGAAAAGCTGATGTTCAAAGCACTATTGGTAATTTCATATGGTGTGGGATAACTTAAATAATGAAAAAAAGTTTTTTTTTTTTTCAAAGCAAGGGCAATTTAAACTAGAGTGAAGGTGACTGGCTGTATCCAAAGTTTGAACACACTTATCTTTAAAAGACTTAGACTTTTTGCTGCTATGATATTTTTATATATATTCAATTAAGAGCTAAAAGAAGCAGAACTTTAAATTGATGATCTCAGGAAACGGACACAAACACAAAACATATTAGTGTACTTTATGATGTGCATCAGACTTCCACTATGGTTCTCTCCTTGTTACACGAAGCACAATCTGAGAGATCAAACAATGTGGACTAAACAAGCCGGTTTGAAAGTGTCTATTAAAAGCAAAGCTGCAGTATCATAATAATAATTTACAGAATAGGCAAAGTCAAAGAGTCTACAAAATACTGGAGATATCACCTCTCCATAAATGTAAAGAGTTGACTTTTGTTTTTCTAGTTGTGGCAGAAGCCAGCATAATGGGGGGATTTATCCATTTCATTCATTGGACTGAGGCATAATCAAATCCGCTCATCCTTCATGTGCCGTTCGCTCATTCACATGGATTTACGCACAATAGCATCTGTTTCACTGCAGTCTTTGGTTTGGGTTGTGAGCTCGCACTAATTCCACCAATTCTGCACACAAATGTGTTTCTTGATGAGGATTAGCACTAAAACTGCTCTCTGTAGACTTAATAGAATTGGGGAATCAAACACCAGAAAGCATCCAAATAATGTCCAGAATACAGGAGCACATCTCAATTTCAACCTTCAGTCACTTCCCTAAATGTAAATTATTTTTTCTTTGTTACCCTTACTTATTTTTGTATCGTGTCTTCGTATTTTCAGTGCACTTACATAAACATTGTTTTTATAAGTATGTCTGAAGTTATTATTTGGATTCTGAATTGAAAAAGTCACAACAAAGCAGTGTATTTGCAGGTATTTGGACATCATTATGTCAAGCTTGTTTTAGAAAATAGAGCGTTTTTTTTTCTTCTTAAGATGCTAGGTAACAATTTTCCGTGCAGGCCTAACAGTAACTAGGTTTCAGCTACTTTGGGAAGCTTTTTTTGGTGAAATTTTAGCTTTGATGCTGGATTAATAATGAATGAGGATCATGTTCTTTTGATATCTCTGGCATGTTGGACATGGTTTAGTCTGTTCTGCCATATGAGAAGCTGCGGAAAACATATGTGGATGGATCGACTTTTTCATGAATTATTCACTGTTTGACAGCCCATAGTTTCTGAGAATGAAGAGCTTTGTGAGGCTTAGGGGACGATCAGGAGCACAGCAGTGGACAGCCTTGTAGTTTCGGTGGACCACACTTTTCCAGAAATAAAACTCTGCAGCAGTGAAATGTGTCAGTAATGAGGCTGAGCAGAGAAAACTGCTGGAGCAGTTTTATTATGGTCAGGAGCATGAATAAAACAAAGGAAATCTTGTGAGTTTTAGAAGAATAAGAAGAAGTCTGTCCTTGGAGAAAAGCTGAGTTTTAAAAAAGACTGCCGAAACAGGAATGCTTTCCTTATACAATGCCGGGCTGGGAATTTTATTTACAAACAGGAACAGAACACTTTAAGGGAAACGATTCATTTAGTAAAAGTGTGCTCTCTACACAAGGCCTCTGTTCTATGCTTGTTAGTTTTCTGAATTCTCAAAGGGGAAAAGACGGAAAACTTGATGTCTAAATAATTTATCTATCCTAAGTATTGATGGTTTTTGGCTGTTGTGGGACTGCGGCAAAATACCAGCCTCTTGTAATATACCTTATACTTGTACTCAGGAGAAACTCATATGTGATTTTTAATACATAAATATTAGTAGTAGTAGTAGTAGTAGTTGTAGTAGTAACCTTTTTATTTTGGGCAAGTGAAAACAAGTGTAAAATAATAAAATAAGACAAAAACAAGGCAAAAATTATATAAAACGAGAAAATTATATAAAACAAGACAAGACAAAATTATATAAACACAAGTTCAAAAGTTAGTGAAAAGAAGAAAAATCTTGTAAACCCTCACCCCCTTTACCTTAAGTCCTTACATTTTCAACTAAACCCAGTACTCCCACCATCAAAGTCCAGTGCCCTGTATATTGGGTTACAGCTGCACATGTAATTCTAATTTCCAAAAAGCATCCAAATCAATAACAATAACCATACCTGCTCTGCTACCTTTTTTAGCAAGTTCTTGCTAATCCTAATTTATTATTATTTAATTCACATATATTTTTCGGTGTAGCAAGTTATTAAAGTTAAAAACTGACCAATTAGGTGCCTCAACAAAAGTAGGATTTCTCACGTCGAAAGTTCGTAATGTTTGATTGACAGATTCTCCAAAGTCCACTTTCAAGTGGGAGGTGTGTAAACCTTCAACAGGCTCACTCCTGTTTGGTGAAAGTGAAATGTTGACTCAGACTGACTCAAACCAATGACTGCTTAATGAAGTCGTCCGGCTCCAACATGGCGGCTTCTGTATCATGAAAAAATGCCAATCTGAATCGACTTCATTTAGTTGGAGCCAGAAGTAAGTCACATGTTCTATGGGTGACGTCACACTTAGTCCAGTTCTCACATACAGTCTATTGGAGGAACAGTTCAAAATGTTGAAGCCGGAATTCCAGCTATGAAAAAAAAGAAAAAGGTAATTTTGGAGCTGAAGTGGGATATTTGCAACAAAAGGCATCAATGGGTTTTAATTTGCAATTGCTTGGACTTGAGGTTCTGGGGCCACACATCCAAATGAAATCATTAACCCTCCACCTCCATGCTTAACAGTACTTACTTACTGTAACTTAAGTTACAGTAAGTATTTCTGTTGTTAACAATCAGAGCGTTTAGTTTGGTTTGAGAATTACTTCAGCTCTGTCACGGTGCCTCGGCCAGCCCCGCCCCCTCAGCTCTGCTCCTGACTTCCACCAGCTGTGACCACTTCATCTCATCAACCTGCCTACTCTTAAGGAGATCCAGCCCATTCATCGACGCCAGTTCGTTAACTCCTAACGGTGACTACGCCTGGTCAGCCTGCTCTAGTCTCGTGCTTTCTGTCCTGCCTAGCTCTCATGTTCTGCCTCTCTGTCTCAGGATTCATCCAAACGAAGGTCACCTGTGTGGAAGTCTGCGGTTACTCACCTGCTGTCTGGAACCAAGCTCGGAACCCTCCTGCCGCTGTGTTCCCTCCAGCCTCGCCACGAGCCACGTCCGGATTCACTCCTGTCAAAGGATTATCTATCATAACCCTCTCCTGTGATTAAAACTCACTTACCAAGCTACTTACCTGTCTGATCATTCTGAGTTCCAGCATCTGGGTCTGTCTCGCCTGAAAACCATGACAAGCTCTTTAGTTTAATTTCCACCAAATAAATACTTCCACAGCATTAATGCCAAATGCTGTTGAAAAAATGTTCACCATTACTGGAATGTTTTCCAGGATATGTAAAGACCTAAAAGTGAAAAAAGGATACATTTTCTTTAATTTAGCTTTTTAGACATAGCTGTGTTTCATTCTGCAGATGACTGCTCTTCAGACATCCATCAAGAATAGATAAGTTTCTTTGGCCTTTCAGAAAGTATAATTGCCTCTGACAGCATGCTCTATCACACATCATTTAACCTTCCCTCTGAGCCAGTTCACAACACTGTAGCATTAATCTCAAATCCAGTAGTCAGCATGCGGCTGACACGGTCAGATGCCTAAGGAGGGGAATCACTGTCGTCTGACACACTTCCTAAAACATACAGCTAGAGAAGCTGGCTTTTAAGTCTGATAAACCTCCAACTGTCAATTCAGTGTTTATTTTTTACATCTTCCTCAAGGATCATAGCAAAAACCCTTTGATATAAGATGGTTATCAATAACTGTGATGTTTAAATTTGAGATGATTAGACCTTATTAGAAGACCATGAACTGAATTGGATAATTGGAATTAATTGTTCATATGTAATGAGATTAGCTCTTTTTTTTATTTAAAGGGTCTCAAAACTCTTTTTGAACTGTCACTTTATAAATAAATGAAATTTTTGTTTTTACTTCACAATTTTTTAATGTATTATTAAAATTAAAATTTAGGGAATAGCTCATCTGATGTGTTATATATATATATTTTTTTTTTTACTTCCCATAGGTATATATCAGGGGTCGGCAACCTTTTTTACTCAAAGAGCCATTTGGGACCGCCCCTAATAAAAAAGAAAGCACCCGGAGCCACAACCCGTTTTGACATCATTATATATATTATGCATGTATATATTATATCAAGGGTGCTCATTACGTCAATCTTCAAGGACATGAGTGTAGATCGCGGGCCAGAAAAGATAAAAAAAAAAAAAAGTACTTCTTTAAAATCCACCAGCCAATCAAAATCCTCACTGAGAAGTACGGGACTTGATTGACATGTAGATTGGCCAATCGGACATCGTCTGAAGCATACGTCGCTGCAAATGCACATTGTGTTCTTTAAAGGATGATACCGCGATCGCGTGTGGGAGGAGCTACTGGTTCTGGTCTGATCGCTGCATGGAGCGATGTGTTTATCAATGCATGGTAGACACTGAGAATGTGGAGAGATCAGGTTTATTATTTTGAAGGGTTCTACTTGGTAATCATGTTTCCATGTTTGAGTTCATAAATCCCAGAGTCTCTGCTTCAACTCCCGCAGTGAAAGCTGCGTCTGAATCTGACGCCCGTGTTTGCATCTCTCTGACAGAGTTTGAAGCCAAAGCCCCTCCTCCGCCTCTCCACCTGCTTTTCCTCTCTACCTGTTCACCTGTTCACATCCTCTGCAGCTGAGATTTGTTTCCCCCGCGCTCCCGGTGTGTCCTACAGAGAGAGCGCAAAATACGGTAGTCAGGGCGCTCCAGCGCCGCACAAGGATGAAAGAGCCGGACGCAGGTTATAGCGGTGATAGAGCGGGTTAAGCAAATGAATGAAAGAAGGCGGCCCGCTGAAGAAATATTCAATATTGTACACATGTTTTTATTATTCTGAACTATCTTTTATTTAGAAAAATCTTTTATTTTATCAGTCCAGTATGAAAAAAAAAACATCAACAAAAGCTGTGTTGGGCGGTTTTTGGCTGGGTCTGGCGGTTTTCAGATGACTTTTCGGTTGGAAAACTGTGACTCTATCTGGCAACGCTGGCGCGAACTCTCAGTCTGTCATCAGTCTCTGCCCCGCGGCACGTCAAGTTCCCGGCAGAAGATCGGAGTGTTTATTGAAGCCGCCCGCGTGTCTCTTCCTGCTATCAGCTCTGCAGGTCTCGCCCGATAAATACGAGCTCATTACGAAGCTGTTTTTTACGTGGCTCGCGCTTCGTACGGAGCCATCAGCGCCTTTGAAATGCCATGAAAAATGAAAAAACTAAAATAAAATTTAATTATTATAAAATACTCATTGTTTTCCAAAGTCACAGGGAGCCACAACAGATGGATGAAAGAGCCACACTTGGCTCCGGAGCCATGGGTTGCAGACCCCTGGTATATATGAACTAAACATTTAGTTATAATAATATGGCTGTACTGCTGCCTTTTGAATGTCAGAAATCATTATAGTCTCAAATGAATCCCGAGCCTCCAGCAACGCTGCAACTCCACGCCACACAGCAACATAATCTCCCTCCAAGATTTATAACATCTGCTGCTCCAAACCTGAAAGAGGAAGTCCACACTCACCGTCTGGATCTCTATCCTGTCATCTCCGCTGTTGGGACTCGCGCTACTCCATCATCGCAGGGTGTCTTCGTCTTTACCTCCTATTGAACCATACCACGTCCAATCATCCTGGACAATAAATTTGTGACTTTATCCACTCCTGTGTCATTGATCTTTCCGGGTTCCAGCAACTGGGTCTGTTCACGTCATTATTGATCATGACACTTATAACAAGTTCAGCAATTTCAGTCAGATTATGGCATATTCACTTGTAATCTCATAAACAATAATGGTAAAGGAACAAAATAAAAAAAACAATTCAAATTCAATAATTTTGTAGTAATTATACTGATATGGTTATTAAAAAAAGTAAAACAAAGAAAACAGTAAATGTCAAAGAAATTGTAAAGGACATTGGGTATAGATACGGTGGGGTTGTTGGAGATAAGTTTTTCCTGGATAATGTTGGGTGACTGATGCAGCCAGGCCTGAAGGCCTGGCAGCAAAGCTAATGGTGTCACTAATGTTTCTGTTACTTTAGGAGGGTATTGCTGAAATGAAAAGAGAAAGCAGGCCACACAGTCTAGGTCTTCTGAGTACCTTTAGATTTCTTGTTCAGTCCAGTCCTCCTTAGAACTCCGTTCCGGGTTCCTGGGATGTTGTTTATTGTATCCAGTCCTTTGTGGAGGGGATCCGATCCAGGTTTTCCAACCCTCTTTATTGTACAGGAGCCGTTCCGTGTTTTCTTTGAAGAGTTAGCGCTTCTTGGTACGGTTTGTTGTGTTGCAGCTTTATTCCAGGTTTTAAACAGATGTTTTGTGGATAATGGTGCAGGATGAGGCCTTGTGCAGTAAACTGTCGGGAAAAAGTTCTGCTTCATTGGATCAGGGTTCATCTGAGAAGAAGATGTCAGTCTTCAGGTTGTGGAAGCACGCAGGGTTGAGCGTTAGAACCTCTTCCAGCTTCGAATTCTTGTAGGCGACGAAGGCTGTACGAAACTGATTACTGAAGTCTCTCCATGTATGGACCTTGTGACGAGCCACATCCCACCAGTCTCTGGCTGTCCCATGCAGCATATTCCGAAGGGTAGCAACCAGTTCCTCATCTGATAGTGGGTTTAGAGCCAGAAAATCCTCACATCGTTCCAGATACTGCAGTGGATCTGAAACATCATCAATCTTTCCAAAATTTGGAAATTGTAATTTAACAGGACTTTTTCCAATGAATTCAGATAACCTAATTAAGAAAACAAAAAACAAAAATATTTGATAAGCGGTTAGGTAAGGGGTCGGCAACCCAAAATGTTGAAAGAGCCATTTTGGACCAAAATACCAAAAAACAAATATGTCTGGAGCCGCAAAATATTAAAAGCCTTATATAAGCCTTATAATGAAGGCAACGCATGCAATATGTATCTATATTAGCTATATTAGCCTACTATCAAAATGACTAAGTTGCTACAAATACATAATGAGCATTAAGGATTAAATGTTTATTTGCCCTGTAGTGCATTCTGCGGAGAACGACGCGTCACGTGACTGCTCTGTGGTGCAAGTTTAACTTCATTACAATATCAATGAATTATGCTTCATTGCTTAGATAAAATTAAAGAAATGAAATAAAGAAATCCAATTTTTGATGTCATTTTTATTTTGAGGATTCAAACAAAAAAACAATAAAATGGAACATGCATGATGACGTGCCCTTCTCTGGGAACTAAGCAGAGTGCAATAAAACGCAGCCTGCGTTTATAAAAAACAAAACAACAGCCTCTTGAAAAGGTAAAGTATTTCAAATCTAATTAATACAGTTGAGTTTGATTTCTGCGCAAATGCCAAGCAAGTCAGTGCAAGGGTAAAACACAGCGATGCATCCTCTTCTCTTCTTCGCTGTACATCTCTGGTAAAGACAGTCAACTTGCGCTCGAATGACAAAACAGCTTCAAGCATTTGCGGCGTCTGGAGACTTTCATTCAGTTCGTTTAGGTGGCTTGCCACAGTCATATCCACCAGAAAGTGCAGCTTTTCAAGCCACTCAGTATCTTCCAGTTGCAGGTAGTTCAGCAGGTCATTGCTTGTCAGGAATGTTTTCACGTGTTCGAAACAGTCGACAAACTGACGCAAAACGTCACCCCTGGACAGCCATCGGACTTTTTTGTGTAGCAGGAGATCAGAATATTCGCTTTCAACTTCATCAAGCAATGCACGGAACTGATGGTGGTTTGATTTACATCAGCCACCTGCCTAGCGGTCCGCTGCCCTGCTGGTAGAAACGTGTGACGCAGGTTATGACGCAAATCTTCGTTGACAGAAATTTGCAAATTTAATATTTATTCTACACATTCTTACAGCATTGGAAAACTTTAAGAATGTTTGTTTCTTGTTTTTCCTCCTACAGAACCATATTAAAACAAAAAATATATTTCTCTCCCCCATCTTTTTACATTTTCAAACATTTTTGAAAATGCTCCAGGGAGCCACTAGGGCAGCGCTAAAGAGCCGCATGCGGCTCCCGACCCCCGGGTTAGGTGATGTAAAAATGTGGGCAAACATTATAGCGAAGTACAACTTGTTTTTGAGTTTATGTACTAGCCACACTGGTTCTGTTAAATGATAATAATTGTATATATGTTATGCCATTGATAAAAATGCAATACAAGCAATTCTGCCAGAACAAGCAATAAAAAGGGAGTAGATTCAGACAGTTTGGTAAAGAAATGTCATGTATCAAACACGAAAATCTCAAAATATATTTCTTTTCAAACTTGAACATGACCATGTAAACATCTTAAATATCAGTATTGACCTTATGGACAACAAAATGATCAAATTTGATATTACAGAAAATTCCTTTTTTCATTTCACTTTTCTTTTCCTTACAATTACAAATGTTATTTCTGTGTCAAGTTACATGGTAAACTTCTGTCTGGAGATAAATGTCATCCACTATTTAGTTGTTACTCTTCTCTTTTCCATACTGCTACTATTTCACAACTTGTTCTATTGCACATCTTCTGCAAAAAAGGATAAAAGTGAACAGTTTTTAGTCAATTGCAATTTTCTTTAAAAAGGTCGTGCTGTACTATTTAGTGTACCTCTCATCTGATCTTTCTCTTCCCTCTTTCCTAAAGGCTTCATCACTTGTTTTGCTCTGTTCTTTTACTGACATCAATTTTTGGTACTTTCCTTCCTCTCACTTGCTTTCCCTCTATCACTTCACCTTTCCCTACACCACCTGCTATTATCATGTCAGGAAGGTGAAAGTGTTAGGCCAAAGCAGAATGATGCATTGGCAGTTACAGAAAATTGCAGCCACTCAAAGTTGTAAACCAAATTGATTGAACATATCTTGATGGAAATCAGGGGTGTGTCACCTGCCGTGGTTTTGTATCTGCAGTCCCCCAAAATCACCGACTACAGTTGGGAGGCTTCCTGTTGTCTTCCTTTTAACACAACATATGCTTGACAAGTTGATTATGTATTGAAATGAGACGTTAGAAATTGCACACTTCTGTTGATTCTGTGTATTTTTTAAATCAAATAATGAACAATATTATGTTTTCTTTTATGTTGCTTGCTTTGCTGATCTGTCTACATGTCCTTAAAGAGTACTGCAGCATAACTGCAGCTCCCCTGCTGGGGTGCCGCTGATGATCGTCTGACTATACCACCGCCTGCAGTATTCACAGAAAGGAGATTTCGGCCTGCTCAACAGAATTGTCATTGAACAGAGCAAAATTTTTCATATACAAGATATTTTACTATATATTGTAACCCTTGTGCTATCTTGTGGGGTCCAGATGACCCCACCCTTACATTGAGGTGTTATTCCTACCATGACAAAGGTGGATAGAGGTGGAAAGATTTCATCTAATCCATGGACACCAGTGTGTCATGGTTTGAGTTTCTTTTGTTTTGGTTTTTGCTTTCTGTCTTGTTTTGTCATGGTTAAGTTCTGTTTCCTGTTTTATTTTGAAAGGTTTCCAGTCTTGTCTTGTTTCTTGAGTTTTACTTCCTTTGGTCCCCATCTGCCCTGATCGTGTTCACCTGTGTCTTGTCTGCCCTGTCTGTATTTAAGTCTTGTCTCTGCCTTCCTCCTGTGTTGGTCCATATTCCTGTTCTGGTGTTCATGTCATGCCATGTTCCATGTTTCTCGCCACGCCACGCCACGCCACGCCACGCCACGCCACGCCACGCCACGCCACGCCACGCCACAGTGAGTTTTTTTTTCTGTTCTGACATCCTGCTCTGCAGCGTTTTTCGTTTGTGTTTGTAATTAAACCCCTTGCCCCGGAACTTTGTGCCTCCTGCCTCTGCATCTGGGTCCAACCGGCTCTCGAGCCACCCCACCACCGTGACAGAATGGACCAACCATTTTTTCAGGACCCAGCAGAGCGGGACATGAAGCTCCTAGAGGCTTACTGCCAGGAAGCCGAGCGTACGAGGTCTTACTGGGTTTTTGACCAGGCCCAGTTTGCCTCATATGCCTGGAGTGGGAGCCAACTGGACTTCACAGGGAGCCGTCTTGCCCTGAGGGGGGGTCATCGTCGCCGTTGTCCCCTACAACCATGTCCAGTGGTGGTCCCGGACGCACCACAGCCACGTCCAGTGGTGGTCCCGGACGCACACCGACCCGTCCCAGCTCCCAGGAGGGTGCAGCCTGCGCCCTGACCCGTCCCGGCTCCCAGGGGGGTGCCGCCTGAACCCCGACCGGTCCCCGCTTCCACTGGCATGCCTGACCCGCCAGAGCTCGGCTGCTGGCCAGACGACTCCACGCCTGACTCCACGCCTGACTCCACGCCTGACTCCACGCCGGACCGCTCGGCCCCCCGGCCGTCCGCCGGACCTGCCTCGCCGGACGTCGCGGACCCCCGGCCGTCCGCCGGACCTGCCTCGCCGGACGTCGCGGACCCCCGGCCGTCCTCCAGACTCCTTGAACTCTTACGCCCGTCGAGGTTTGTCCTCCGGGCCCCCCCCCTCAGTTGACTTTGGGAACCTCGGAGCGGTTCCTTGAGGGGGGGGTACTGTCAGTTTCTTTTGTTTTGGTTTTTGCTTTCTGTCTTATTTTGTCATGGTTAAGTTCTGTTTCCTGTTTTATTTTGAAAGGTTTCCTGGCTTGTTTCTTGAGTTTTACTTCCTTTGGTCCCCATCTGTCCTGATCGTGTTCACCTTTGTCTTGTCTGCCCTGTCTGTATTTAAGTCTTGTCTCTGCCTTCCTCCTGTGTTGGTCCATTATTCCTGTTTTGGTGTTCATGTCATGCCATGTTCCATGTTTCTCGCCACGCCACAGTGAGTTTTTTGTTTCCGTTCTAACATCCTGCTCTACAGCGTTTTTCGTTTGTGTTTGTAATTAAACCCCTTGCCCTGGAACTTTGTGCCTCCTGCCTCTGCATCTGGGTCCAACCGGCTCTCGAGCCACCCCACCACCGTGACACAGTGAAGATCACAAATCACTGAAAAAAGGTTCAGCGCACTGTCTAGTGGGTCTAGATGACCCAACTGTTAAAGTGCCTAGGATAGAACAAGGGTTAATAAATGACTGCAACATGCACAAACATCAGTGTTTTTTCCGCGGCACACTAGTGTGGCGTGGGAGATGGTCAAGTGTGCCGTGTTTATTTGATTCTATTAAAGACATTTTGATTAGAACGAAGGTACCGCGATTTAGCCGTAGAGTCAGCTGTTTTTGGAAAAGTCCCGCCCCTCTAACTGTCTCCAATCATTCTTGGAGACTTAATCACATGTCATCAGTCTGACCAATCAGAAGTGGTTAAAGTCTTTACTTGTTCCGATTTCATAAAAGTCTCTCAGTTCTAACAAAAATACCAGCTAAAGCTCGTCTTTAGCGGTGTAGCTTTCCACAGAATCCGGTTTAAGACCGTGGAACAAGTGAACAAAACAATAAAGCTCAGAGGCTCTAGTCTTTCTAAGTCCGTTGGCTGTTTGTATTACATCTCCCATGATGCATTGGGTTAAAGTGACAGCGTCTCAGCGCACAATGAGTCTTCCTTGTCAAATGTCTTTAAACCACAACGAACACACATCAAACAGTTTTTAAATCTTCTAACTTAACTTTTATTGCATCTTTTAGAAAAAACTTCCAACTTCCAGCTTTCTCTGCCACAATTATCACAAAAATGCATGTGAGATTGCGGAGGGGCTGTAGATCAATACAGACTGAGTTTCTCCGTTTTTTATTTTTATTTTTGGATGCTGGTGTGCATGGTGTTTCAGATTTTTGTCAAGTTAAAGTGTGCCATGGCTCAAAGGTTGAAAAACACTGATCTAGATGACCCAACTCCCAAAGTTAAAGTGCCTAGGATAGCACAAGGGTTAAAATTAACAATATAGTTTAAATGTGTATTTATGTAAACATACTGCTGAAGGAAGTATTTATGGTAGCACATTCAAGGTCACTAAATGGGTAGATTATTCACTCTGTTTCTTTATTTGATTATTTAATGTGAAAACTAGAAAAGGAATGTAAAAGATGCATTTTTTTTTGAGTTAGCAGTGAGTAATCACCTGACAATGGTTGAGTCAGTCAAAATGGACATGCTGAGGTGATATGTTGATGGATAACTTTTTATAGTCTCTTCCTGACCATCATTCAGGTCCTCTGTGTCATCCAGTGATATCTCAAGGTGTCTCATTTTTCAGAGTTGGGGGCTTGTTAGGTTTTGAATTAAAAACCTCCAAATCTGCTTTATTCTCAGTCTGGGTTCTTAAAGGATCTGGTGGATGTATTGACCTGGATAAATATAAAATCACTAATTCAAAAAGAGCAGACCTGTAATACAATTGCAACATCTCACAGTCCAGGGGGGTATAATTCTGCATACAAATCAACATTAACATGAAATGAAATAAATGAAAGCAGATTATTGATGACAATGTCAGCCAATCACATCTCCTGTACTTCTAGAAATTGAAGATGCTCCTTATATTTCTTTCAATATTAGCTAAAATGATTAATCTTAGTTTTGAAAAAAACGGATTCAACAGTCTTGACAGTCATGTAGGCCTGGAACTGATAAGACAATGCAGCTGTAATTTCATAAAGTAGCAGGGATGCTCATAGCTAAATTCATCTAGTTCCTAACACACAAGAGCATGCACATATACACATCAGTGGTCATTTAATATAATATTTAAACTGATGCATCAACTATAAAAAAAAAAAATATCAACAAATACACAAATCAACACCGACCTTTACTTTGAAAGTACGTAAGAGCAGACTGGGTATTTTTGGCATTGTTTCACTTATTATGATCCTAATGGACATTGGCATGTTAGCCGCTTAACATTTTGTCATGCTCCCGGATGCATGATGACAATAAAGCATTCATTTGGCATTCCATTCACCATGATTTGAACAAAGAAATACTCAGAAGTGCAGTTTTAATCTTAAATTCTTTTATATATGTCCTCAGTCATGAGAAGAATGTTAAAAGAACACGTTAAAAACAACAAAAACAACATTTACACTGGAGGGGCTCTACTAGTTATTAGCTTATGTATGTTATTTGGACATTTATCAGAAGTTGGAAATCTTCCTTATTTACCAAAAGTCAATAAATGAGGAATGGCTGGAACATCAAACTAACATCCCTGTGACATAACTGTTAATTGATTCTCAACAATTCATTAGTAATTTATTAACAACTTGTGTGTATTATCTTTTTAAGTATCAAGATACAACTATAAATCGTTAATATTAGTGGTGTGTATTGGCTAAACTCCGGCGATACGATGTGTATCCTGAAATTGTACCAGAACACATTTTCTTTTTTTTTAAAGAATCCCTTAGAAAAAACTCTACCGGAAGTTCAATAAGTCTTCCATTGTAAAAATAAATTGTAAAATTCTGTTTATTTAATGATCACAATGTTAAGCACCGCAACTGTATCTCATATATAGGTTGCTTTTACCCAAGCAAATGTATGTGCTTTTATTTTGGTAACTTAAAATATATAAAGGAAACAGTCAACATTGTCTAATTTCCACAAGAAAATATTATTCAGTATAAGAAAAAAAAATGGAACGAATGTGCCTCAACCAATAAGGTTCTAAAAGTATAGTTGAGGAAATAAAGTGCTACAACTGTTGTAGTCCGAAAAAATATAGAAGCGCATTCTGATTTTTTTTTTAGATAAAATCAGAAGAAAAAAATATTGTAAAGTTGACAAGGTTGACCAAACCTACAACCTTAGCATCCAGCAGGTCACCCACAGAGTTTGCCGTGTTGTGCCCAATATTATTGTCATTGGGATTGACTCACAAACTAAATAAATAACCAGTTCATACTGGTCAATATTGAATACTTCTCCAACATTTTCTCTGTAATGTTTGTGGATAAAATAAGCAGGAAGAACAAAACAGACTGGGGATATATCACATAAACAAACCAGCCCATTTCATCATAGCATTTCACAATAGAACTTAGCTGACAACAACTCAAACTGCTTTATGGTGTAGGTACAAAAACTGTTCGGCCTGCAATAAGTGTTCGGGGGCCTGTGACTAATGATGACGTCACACTGTTTGATTGGCTGTATGGTGGTCCGATGACGTATAACAGGGGTCCCCAAATCAAGGCCTCGAGGGCCATTGTCTTACATGTTTTCCAACCAACCTGCCATTGAAGCATCTTATTGGCTAAACACACCTGATCCAGGTATTCAGCACCAAATAAGGCAGGGTTTCTGGAAAACCAGCAGGACACCGGCCCTCAAGGACTGGTTTTGGGCTACCCTGACATTTAAGATAGTGATTGGTCTGGATAAAGTGCGGTACAACTATGGAAGAAGAAATTATGAGTTCCGTTGCAAACAAATAAAGCTCCGACATAGAGCGAGATGATCTTCTAAATGGGCTTTTATTATTGTTGTGATTATTATTAAGTGCATGTTCGCTCATAGCTTTTTACTAGGGCTTTATTTTTGGCAAAGGGCAAGAAGGGTTAGGATTAGGCTAATACATGCTAACAACATTTAACCGTGTTACCAACATTTAGCCATGCTAACAACATTTAACCATGCTAACAACATTTAGCCGTGGATGAATTTAAACAAGAAGGGTTAGGATTAGGTTAATACATGCTAACAACATTTAGCCGTGTTACCAACATTTAGCCATGCTAACAACATTTAGCCGCGGATGAATTTAAGGAAGAAGGGTTAGGATTAGGTTAATACATTCCAACAACATTTAGCCGAGTTAACAACATTTAGCCGCGGGTGAATTTAAACTGGAATAACATCAGCCTTTGTTTTGTCTGGACTGAGTCCAGCAGCTTGCTTACTAAAAGCAGCCGAACGGACTGCGGTCCAAACCCTTCTCCGGACCGCACACTGTAACAAAGCACACTCCCCTTCCCGCAAACACTAAGCTACGAGTCCGGCTGCTTTGCTAGCGTGGAGCAGCCGGTTTATTCTAACAACCACAGATCTTTTTACAAAGTGGGTTATGGGAAAATCTCTCTATAAACTTTACAAAGAATAATGACAGACACAAATTATGAGGGACAAGAACTTTAGGTTAAAAAAGGAAATGTGAAATAAAAATATGTTGAGCCCGAGCAGATCTCGACGTTATGTAGTTTGTCCAAGTGGGGATACTGTAGAGTGACGTTATCATTAGTGTTAGGCCCCATGACACCTATTGCAGGACGAACAGTTTTTGAGCCTACACCGGCATCGTAAAACCCCAACATTGATAGGGTGAGGTTGAACATCTGCCACAAATTTAAATTCAAATCTCATACAAATTTTTCAAGCACCTAGAAATTGCATTTTCAATCTGTAGAACTTTTCCAGGTTTTCCCTGACCTCCTGGGAAGCCTGCACCCAGCCAACGAAGTCATGCCATCCAGCCGCAACAGCAATATTTCATGGACTCCTATGTTAAAAAGTTCACTTTACTACATCTTATTCACCTTTTGCTGTCTCGCAGATTTTTTTCAAGAAACCTTTTTTTTTCTTTTTCTTTTTCAAACAGTGACGTTTTCTGTCCTGATTGATTTTTCTTGTCAATTTCTTCTGCGCTGTGTCTCCTGTCAGCGACTTGGCATGTGCAGCTTGTCAGAGTTGCATAAATCTTCATTGCCATCAGATCTTTCTTTTCATTCTACAATACTGGACTTATCTTTCTATGAAGGTTTAAATGTGTAGAGTTTAAATAAGAAGAAAAGAGTAGAAAAAAATAGTCTGTCTGAGAAAAAGTATAGAAAATGTTTAAGGGGTTTTACATAATCCTCAAATGAAAAACGTTTTTTTCTTACATGAGAAACAAAACATTAGCCATTCCATAAATGTGTAAATGACTGGCATACTGCTGTTAAGACTGTAATTTGTGTAATGGTAATGTTCAGTAAAGGCTTTATTCAAACCTTTTTTCTTAGAATAATAAACTCAACTTCAGCGCATAATGGTTTAGTTGCCATTGTTTTCAAAGTTTAACAGTAATATATCACCTGGTTGACATAGCAAACATCTCTTGAAATAGTGCAGTAGAACTGACTAATAAAAATACGTATTAGTTTAAATTCATTTCGAGATTTAGCATTTCGAATTGGTATAACAGTCAATATCTGCAGAAAAATAAGGGGTTCTCTTTAATTGGGCATTGACTGTACACTACTTTTGAACCAACTGAAAACCAATGCAGAAACTGAGGTTTAAACATTCCTCCATGGCTTGTTTTTCACTGAAACAGATTGATAATCAATATATTCATGTGCTGAAAAACAAAGTAACACTTTGTAGCTGCTAACTTTGTAGCTTGTGAGAGAATGAATAAGCGACTATGAGTAAGTAAGCTGTTGCTGTGCTAACACTGAATTTTAACCTTTAGTATAGATTTCTTTTTTTGGTTCTTTGGTGGTTATTAGTTGACTTTTGTAAAGTACTAGAGCTTGCATTCTCAGCTGCTAAAAGTATGGTGTCTGCTTAAATATTATCGTCTGAAAGGTAATATTATGACAGAATCAACCAGAGGAGTAAATTGTTGTTTTTTTACCCCCTGCCAATCTGATTAATTCAGAGCTCCAATTAACATGGACCATATTAGTGTGTGTGATTAGCTTTGAGGTTTTTTGTTGTTCAAGCAGAAGCAGTTTTCGTCATAAAAATAACTTAATCCCATGTTTTTTTTTTAATTTTGTTAAAAACTGTCCACATCTCTCTAATAATAATGAGATAATTTACCAGAATTGATTATATAGATATGCTGAGGAAAACAAGTGGATCCAGCAGGTTCAGAACCACCAAATTAAGCTCTTTTGTATCCACTAGTTTAGGTGTTTATTTAAAAAAAAAAGACCTCAACCATGGCCTGCACAAACTCTTTATCATGAATTTGCAAACATTAGAGGAGCTAAGCTAAGAAATGAAAGATGTCCTCTTGTATTTACAACTTCTGTGTCACTCTAATTTGTTTGTCCAACTGAAGATCTGGGTCATCTTGGTGTCACACACTCAACCCTTTACACAAGACTAAATGAAAAATAAACAAGACATAAAGTTAAAGCTCTACAAATTTGACCCATGCCCCGGGGAAGCAGGGAGCTACAGACACAGCCGTGCTTGGGAACCTACGTGAGAACTACCAGTGTAAGGCAAAGAAGCCACCATCAGTGTGTAAATGTGTGTGGATAAATGTCCCTGTACTGTACAGCCAATTGGAACTTCAAGGAAGGTAGACGGCGTTATTTAGTATAAGCTGTTAATCAAAGTTTAGTTTGAACTGATTGGGGGGCGTTTCATAATACAGATGGACAATGACCCAAAGCAACTCAGGAGTTTATTACAGCAAAGAAGTGGAATATTCTTGAATGGCCAAGTCAGTCACCTAATCTTAACCCAATTGAGCAGCATTTCACTTGTTGAAGACTAAACTTCCTACAGAAAGGCCCACAAACAAACAGCAACTGAAAGCTGCTGCAGTAAAGGTCTGGCAGAGCATTCAGAAGGAGAAAAACCAGCATCTGGTGATGTCCAGGAGTTCAAGACTTCAGGCTGTCATTGCCAACAAACAGTTTTCAACCAAATATTACCATTTTGTTTTCAGTTATTTCAATTGTCCAATTACTTATAAGCCCATGAAATGAAGGGATTGTAAAAAATGCTTTAGTTTTTCAAATTTTTATGCAATCTTATTGTTCAACCCATGGAATAAAAGCTGAAAGTCTGCAATTCAACAGCATGTGAGTTCTTTTATTTTAAATTCACTGTGGTTATGTACAGAAACTAAATTAGAAAGAATGTGTCTATGTCCAAATATTTATGGTCCTGACTGTATGTCTCAGGGTTTCAAAAGTAGAAAAAACTTCAATCATCGAGCCAGAATCAAAGGATAATTCAATAATTCAGTTATAGTTATATTATCAAAATTTCACTGGTGGTAAGGTCTTACTAGAAGATAAAAACAGAGATTGAACAAAATCATGTATTGATAGTGAAGTTCTACAGCCTTTATTTCTCTGTAAAAGTCTAAGGGGATTTGGCATCTTGGAGCCAGCTACTTCCTGTTTTGATTTCAAGGGGGCTGTACTGGCACCAGGGCCAATCAGATGTCAGCCGCCCAACTTCTGCACCACAGCTGCCCCTACTCTGGTCAAGTAGTTGTTCTTTTTTTACACAGAAAAGTTTTTAATTTGAATATGGGTTCTTAGATTAAAAAATTGACCACAAACATTTTTATGTTTTTAAATAAAGCCTTTTTTTAGCACACAACTGCAGACTGGTTATACAGTCCAAATTTTGATTTTTTTTTTTTTCTTTTAATCAATCCTGGACTCCTGTATTGGCACATTAGTACCTAAAACTGGATATTTTTGTATGAAGGGTGAAGAAAATTCTTTCACTTTGATTTTTTTTTTCTTTGTTCTCCCTCCAGGGAGCCACACTCGGTTCAGAGAGCGGCTTTAGATATCGTCTGAAATCACACCTCCTTATTGCTTCAGGTCAGACTGGAAGCCGTTCGCTCTGTCACAGAGCGCTTTACTTTACCCTCAATCAGCACTGAACTCCAACCATCTCCCACTGAGATGATTCTTACCAACAGGCTGTGGTTATATCCAGAAAGAATCTCAACCTTTTTCCTTCTGCAAAATCCACAGGCTGTATCATAATAACCATAATAATAATGCACAATGCAATTAATATAGTATGTTATTTTTCATTAAAGCTTTCTGGTCTTTAGTGTGGTTATTATTATATGAAAAATGGAAATGTCTGTCATGTTTGCTATAAAACATGTTTATGTTCTTTTGTAATTCCATTTTTTTGGTGCTTTTTATAGTTATTTCTTAGATTAAGTCAGACTTTGTGTTTAGGTTAACTTCTTTTGTCATCAAAAGCTTTTTCCCTCTTTTAACTCAAGAGTCTGGTTTTCAATTTGTTTTGTCAGATCATTTGTCTAACCACCCAGATGTTGAAGTTTAGTCTATTTTTGTCATTTTGTGGTCATTTATTACACTTTTTTATGTTTCTGTCATCAAGTCAGTCTCCTTGTTTCATCCTCCAAACCCTGTTTTCATGACAGCTTTCTTCTTTGAGCATTCAGCAGTTTATTATCTGATTCTATTCACTTGCTGAAGACATAATCCCTCCCTGATTGTTCTGTTCTTGGAGCATTGTAGTCCTTCACACCATGCATGACATCCTGTTGGCAGGTGTGTCAGACTCTCACAGCTGTATCATTCTCTCAGTCTGTGGATCTGTTTTCCAATTGAATGGATGTACTGAATCTTCCAACAGGTTGTACATGTTTTTGAGGGCTCTTCTATAACTGGAGTGACAAATATAGAAGGAAGAGAAGTGTGTCTTAGCTGTTCTATTATCACTGACACTTTTTTTTACTCCAGTTGACTTCGTTTTTTTTCTTTGGCGTCATCTCTCACTGTTGATTCTTCTCAGTGTATATAAAAAATTCAGAGTGGAGACTCACTACACAACATCACTATCTTTGATCACTTTCATTTTAAGACGTCTTGTTTTAACAGTCCTTTTATGTCCTGTTGGATCAGTGGCTTTAGTTGTCATTTGATGTTCTGTGTGTCCAGTGGACTTATTTTTTCATAAAAAAGTGTCTTTACTATTGGGTTTCCCATTTTCCGGTTACTCTCAGAGCATGACCAATTGCTTTAACCAACAGAGGTTCTACGTCATTCATTCAAATCATGTTAATGATTTTTTTTCATTGCTTCATCAGGGCTCCAGACTGCGACAAAATTTGAGAGTGTGCGACTGAATTTTACATCCAGTCGCACATGTGCGACCAGTAAATTTGCCTCCCCCACCCTCCGTATTTTTTTATACATTAAACGTGGAAGGGGAACGTCAATGATCAATGAAATGAGCAATGAAATAATCAATGAGACGTGAGCGCACACGCACGCAAACACACACACTTATTTGGTGTCACCAACATACATTTCAATCAGTTTTGGAGCTTTTCTCTTACTAAGCACTTTTTTTTCATTCTGAATGTATGGTATTTTTTTTACTATTTGTACTGTCATGACAGCGATGGTGCTGTCAATTTACCTTGTTGCATCACTGTATTATTAGTAATACAGTGGAAATTAGTAGATTTGGTTAGCATGTTGATTTACGGTATGCGCCCCTAAATTTTCTGGTTGTGCCCCTAATACTTTCATTTAGGGGCCACAGTGCTCCTAGTTAAAAAGGTTAGTCTGGAGCCCTGTTCATACATTTTTCCTCCTCTTTGTCTGAGCTGGAATCTAGCTCAAAACTGCATGGCTGGACAGCTCCAGTATTGCTTGCCATTTTTTTTTAACTTTAAAATGTATTTTAGGTGTGAGGGGCTGTAAGAAGGAAAGAGAATCGGTTAGTTCAAAAGGGGCCCAAGTCCACAATTTTTCAAAATAGAAGTATTATATGTTCTATGGTCTTGAAGGGAAAAGCTATCTGATAATGTGCAAAAACTCCCAAGTCCGTTGAAAATGCATTAAGTGCAAAATTCCTGGACTTGGACCTCTCTTGCATGGATTTTGCTTATCCGATAGATGGCAGCACTAGTTATCGAATATGGCAGCGCCCCTGTTTAATTCAAGAAGGGCCCAAGTCCAGAGAGTTTGCTAGTCTTATAAAATTATAAAAGTGAGGTGCTTCATATTATAGCATTTGTAAGCTATGAACTGGTGCTAAATCTCTATAAAGTAATAAACATTTGGTGTAGCCTCCCTTTAAGGTATGCAATTAAAATCATTTCCTGGAAAAACAAACCTCTTGGACTTGGGCCCCTTTTGAACTAACCAATTCAAATGGATTATACGGTGCTGCCCACAACTGAAATACTGTCTGTAGAAACTGTTTCCTAGAAAATACAAATTTTTATTTAAGTTATTTTTGATTGACCAGGCACTCTCCCTCTTTGTTCATTTCATCATCGACACCAGTAGAACATACACACTCACTTAAGCACAGGTGTTTGCACATCTGCTATGATTTACTTCTCTCTTCTTTTCTGTCCAGTCCAAAAAAAAGGGTATATACCAAAAGGTGTATATCCAAATATACACCTTGTGTGTCAGAAGATTCATAACCCCCTGTTGTAACTGTAAAGTCTAGCCACCTATCTGATCCAACAGATGCATTTTTTTTTATCCCTCTTCCCTCCACTTTATCTTCAACTGCCTTAGTTAAACGGGTCTGCCAAAGAAGGGAGGGAAAATACTCTGGGAGAAACCTCATGAAACTAAAATAAACTCGGAAAAGACAATATTTGAAATGTAAATCTAAATGTATACGTCTAAGAGTCTACTTTTTATAATTAATAATATACCAGCCTATTGATCAAAAGCACAGGTAAGAATGTCAGGGAATTTGCCATTTCACACATTGCAGTTTAATGTCTGTGAATTTGCTGCTTCCATATGCAGTGAAAGATGGCAGAATGTGCTGACACTGGTCGTAGTCTGTCACAATGCTCCCTAGTGATATCTCTACTAAAAAGTCCTTCACATTTCTGTCCAAAGTTATCCACTTTCATTGGGCTTATAGAAAGTCAAACTGAAATTCTCACGACAAAAATGCCTAGAATAGCACATTTACAAGAAGAAAACTACATGTGTCCCCAGTATCAGGTGCAGCTCAGGCGGACACAATGGTTGAGTCAGGGATTGGCAGAATCAGAGTCTTTAATATAAATCAAGGCAAAGGTTCAGGTCCAGGAGGCCATCCAAAAAGGGGAATAAAAGCAGGAACTAAAGCCCTAGGAACTCTGGAGAATTAAGGGCTGGCTTGCTCACAATGAAAGAAAGACAATCTGGCACCGGCTTGAGTAGAAACACTGCTTATATAGGGAAGACAATGAGACACAGGTGGAGCACATTAGGGAGGAAGCAGATCACACAACATGACCTGGAAAGGAAGAAAGGGGAAAGACAGGACTACAAAATAAAACAGGAAGTGACAACCAGAAAGCTAACTAGTCCTGACACCCAGTAAAATTTGACTTTCACTTGATTTGACTCATCTCTTTAAGATGGTTTGAGAATTTAAGGGAAGAATTGTAATGGCTTAATTTATACTTTTTTATAGATTATGCAATATAAACATAAAATTCTGATGATTATAAGGGTACT
This sequence comes from Oryzias sinensis, assembly GCA_037389245.1. Taxonomy (NCBI): domain Eukaryota; kingdom Metazoa; phylum Chordata; class Actinopteri; order Beloniformes; family Adrianichthyidae; genus Oryzias; species Oryzias sinensis. The sequence continues at coordinate 10,700,859 of CM074503.1, read as the reverse complement.
TATTATTATGGCATCTATGATGTATAAACCGACACCTGTGATGTCTGGTGCCCTGCTGTCTGTCTAGTCATCATAGAACAACTGTTACTTTACAGTAGACTACGTTATGTCAACATCCTACATTTTGAGTACTTTAGCTTCACTTTTAACCTTTGTGCTATCCTAAGCACTTTAACGTTGGGAGTTGGGTCATCTAGACCCACTAGACAGTGCTCTGAACATTTTTTCTTCAATGATTTGTGATCTTCACTGGTGTCCATGGATTACATGAAAACTTTCCACCTTTATCCACCTTTGTCATGGTAGGGAGAACACGTCAATGTAAGGGTGGGGTCATCTAAGATAGCACAAGGGTTAAATGACTAAGAACTTTTCTGAGGAGCAAATACTGACTGTAAAAGACAGGGGTCGGTAACCTTAATTGCCAAAAGAGCCATTTGGTCCAGTATCTTACTGACCAAAATCTAGTAAAAGCTGCAAGTCACATTTCACTTTTTAGAAAGAAATATACATTATATTTTTGTGGCCAATTGAAAAATGTATTTATAATGTGGCTTTTAAATATTTAAAGCTATTTATTTATAAATGTTGTGGTTTTTCTATGTAATAAATGTAACTTTTTTTTACTTTTGTTTGCAGCACATACATGTTTATTTTAAAAATACTGCTTTTGGGGTTGTTTTTGTAAGGAATTAACATTGTCATGTTAGGGAGAACACGTCAATATAAAGGTGGGGTCATCAAAGATAGCACGAGGGTTAATACATGTTAGCTTTCCAAATGCCATCTGACCCATTCAACACAAAAAGTTTGAAGGAAAGAAATTGCACCTTTTTTTTCACGTTTTATCCATGGTAACTTAAAGTTATGGTAGCTTAGCGGCTGTAAGAGTTGGCTAAAATACTATGGCAAATTATTTTTTGGTCCCTCTTGTGCAGGATGAAATTAGATGCTGGGGTGGTTGTGTCAGCCCAGCATCAAGCTGTTTTCTTTTAATGCTGTCATTGACAACATAATACTTCAACTGTTTCTGAGCTATAGCTAGAGCTACAATAGCCCCTCCTAACCCACGAAAACGAGTGGGTTCTCACATTCATATATATGAAAGTGAGGAACAGCCCCTCCCAGGAAGAGTCATCACTGCCAGCGCCGCCCCCAGTGGCACACACACCCAATATCACAGCGGAGCTAACGGTGGTCAGGAGGAGCAGGAGGAGCGGAAGATCAAGTCTTCTTACTTCTGGATGTTGAATTTTAAAATGAGCTGCGAAAATAACTCATATTTCATCAAAATGTGTTCTTTATTGCGCCGAAGGTGCATATAATTTACTCTGAAAGGCTTAAGTGCTTTGACTGTGCTACAAGTGCATTTTTAAATACACATCACACTGGACTGTCGCTACCTGACACTAGCGCTTGTCCCTGTTTACATAGACTTTTCATTGAATGGGGACATTTGAATGCTCATTAGGCTGGTGCGAACACAGAATCAAACAAATTACATTGTGGCATGGTGATCTTATTGTCATCATGTTACTATTAGCAGACCCAGATGCTGGAACCCATAAAACCCAGACGACGTGAGGTAAGTAAGAGATATTTAATTTATAGTCTGATATTTTGGTAGCAAACTTGAAGGATTGATTCTCATGAACAGAGGAATGATGTGGATCAGGAATCTCGTCTTGGAGGCGAGGCGTGGCCGGAAGTTAGGGCAGACGGTTTTCAGGAAAGCCAGGCTTGAGCAGGGTACAAGACGTGGAACCACAAATGTCGACGGTGACCATATGAGCACTCGTGGAGGAATTTTCCTGTAGGCGAGGTGTAGGAGAATTTAACGAAAGGTAATCAGACATGAACTAGATACTAGAGGCGACCAGACTAAGCACCGTAGAGGAACAACAAACTGGCGTTGAATACTGGCACTGGATCTCCTTAAGAGGCTGCAGGCTGATGAGGTGAGCGGAAACAGCCGGCCACGTCAGGTACAGAGCAGAGAGGGGAGGGGAGGAGAGCTGACAGAGGCACCGTGACACTTATAATGTTTTGAAGGTTTTGTAAAATGTACCCAAAAATGCTAAACGAATCTTTAGTAACTAGGGTAGTATTTGTATTGGTAGGGTTTGGTCAAACCTTTGAAACCTTAGAGAAGGTATTTTTATCCCACCGGTGGGCAATTAAAATTTAGTTTGTAGTTTTACTTGGTGGAAACGTTCCCTAAAATAAAAGAACAAAATGACCATCAGTAAAATAGAAGGTTACAATTAGAACGTTCACACAAGCAAAAGCTACAGAGAAGTTAGCCTAAAAAACCGTATTGGTAGAAATGAGCATCAATTTTTCCAGCTTTGCTGGAATCTTCCGATGACCCAGAATTCCTGTCTCAGCTATTTTCAGCTATCTCCCTTTTTCTTTTTTTTTTTGCATTTTATATAGTATAAATCTGAACATAGCACATAAAAAAGGGCAAATAATCGACTTTCCTTAATTAATATTAACTCTCTATTCCCTCCAGCCTTCATTGTGTTCGCTTTGCTCTCTGACTTCTCATCCTGTCTGAATCATACAACATCTGCTCACATTTCTGTAAAAATGCTCTTGTTTCTGTGGCAGTTTCGTTCTGTGTAAAGACAGACTTGTTTCTGTAAACTGTTTTTTTTTCTTTTTGTTCTCTGTCCTAATTAACGTGATGGTCTGTGAAATTGCTAATTGCTGCCTCTTTGACTCTGTTAGGGCTTCGGGGGCTGGTTGTGTGCGCGTCATACTTGTGTGAAAGGAAAGCTTCAGCTGTTGGAATGAAAAAAAGACCACACGCAAAATATTTATATTTTTGGGTAAAGATCTTGGCTAGACTATGTACAGTATGCTTGAGCATTATAATCAGTGAATGTCTCAGGCAATGGAAAGCAGAAAATGTGGTGCTGGAGGACAGATCCTCATGGTAGGAAGTGGCTGATATCAAGAAGTCCTACCAATGGCTAGAAAGGGCTAGCCCTATAGGACAGCACTGAAGCACTCATCCTGGCAGCTCAGGAACAAGCCCTGAGCACCAGAGCCATAGAGGCTCAGATCTACCACACCAGACCAGACCCAAGGTATAGGCGCCTGAAACAATCCAGCACATAACTGCAGGGTGTAAGATGCTGGCAGGGAAAGCATACAATCAAGTGGCTGGAATAATATACAGGAACATGTGTGCAGAATCCATTCATCTTCTTAACCGTTTATTCCCTTTCGGGGCCACAGGGTTGCCGGAGCCTATCCCGGCCACTTGGGCATAGGCAAGGGATGCCCTGGACTGGTCGCCAGTCTGTCGCAGGGTAGAATATTCTCAATCACACATCCGTTCACTCTCACACTCTCACCTATGGACAATTTAGAGTTGCCAATTAACCTATGAAGCATGTTTTTGGACGGTGGGAGGAAGCCGGAGATCCTGGAGAAAACCCACGCATGTACGGGGAGAACATGCAAACTCCACACAGAAAGGTCCCCCATTGATGTTGTGTTTTTCATGTCCCCCAGCCGGGACTTGAAACGAGGGCCTTCTTGCTGTGAGGCAAGAGCGCTAACCACCGCGCCACCGTGCAGCCTGTGTGTGCAGAATATGAACTGGAAACCCCAAAGACAAAATGGGAAACACCTCCAAAGGTGGTAGAGAATGAGAGGGCAAAGATCCTGTGGGACTTCTAGATTCAGACTGATAGGATGGTAATGGCGAACCAACCAGACATTGTAGTGGTGGATAAAGAACAGAGGAAAGCCGTTGTGGTGGATGTGGCACTGCCATGTGACGGGATTTTTTATAGCTCAAAAAGTTGTTTTTTATAAGATAAAGGCTCTTTAAATGTGTTTACTGGCAAAATTCAGTTGTCCTGCATATGTGCCTTCCAAAGCAGAGGTACTTTGCAAGTATTTTCAGTGACACCTGTCTTTGAAGCTGCCACATACTGACAAAAAAATCCCATATATTATACCAGTGCAAAAAGTCTAATACATTTTTAGAGTTTCCTGTTGTTTTAATCTCTTATTTGTACTTTTTTGAACCTGGCAAAAGAAACATTTCTACCCAGTACTAGACTCATTTAGAAACAAGAATGGATTTTAAATACATCAAAAACTTGATCTAATTCCTGAGAAGCCGAAAATTCTCTTGACTTGCTCCATAAAAAGAAAAACTGCAAACCTGACTGGCCATAAAGTAAAGATGTTTTTTTTTTTTTTATTATTTTATTTATTTGTTTGGATGAATTGTGTTAACTACCTGTATAAGTGGAAGGATAAATTATGTCTGTTACTTTAGTACGTTCTGTCTAGTTTTTATACAGTAAAGGTAATTTTAAAATATAATTGATTATTACTACTATTTCCTATGCACTTTACACAATTTGACTGCCTTTTAGTATATTTTAAGAATATTTCAGGTTTCAAATTTCTCAAACTTGGTTTGACAGACTGAAAGAATAAAAGGCTTGTTAAGGAAACTGCAACATTGGAGAACACATTTGTGTCCAAAAACAGAAGGACATCCATTCTGGAAATCAATCAAGCGCACACTGACAGATCCCAACACATCCAGAAAGTCACTTTCACACACGCAGCAATGGTGATGACAGCCGTGCAAAGTGGCCCATTATTAGATTATTGTTCGTCATCATACTTTAGCAAGTGGGGGGGGGGGTGAGAGAATGACAGCGTTGCTCCGGACAAAGCAGACAGGAAGCGACGCACATGCAAAGAAATGCCAACAAGATGGAAATAGTTATGTCAGCTGTGAATCAAGCTGCAATCTGAAAAGAAAAATGAAGCTGTGAGTGAAGGTGACAAAAACCCCACAAGAGAGAAGACTAAATAAATAAAGACGTGTTAAGGCTATCTTTTACTGGAATGATCGGAACTTGTGTCCTTCAGCTTGTGTGCTTAAGAGCTGCATTTCCACTGCAGTATTATTTTACTTTGATTACAAATAACCCTTTATTTTTTATTTTGACACCACGTGATAGAAATAAATGCTCCTTGGGCTCATGTGGTTTTCTATAAGATCCCTAAATGTTGTTTATGTTCTTATTTATACCCTGTTTTTATTAAATGTGACTCTTTTAAGCACTTTAAAAAAATAGGTTTGATTAAAACCATCAAAAGTGTAAAAAGTATCCATGCTGTCCTTTTTTTTAAATACATTAACCCTTGAACCAACAACTATTCTTTGTAAAATAAAAACCAGTATTTACTCACCATTTTTTATACATTTTTTAGTGTTGGGAACTTGGGACATTTTTTTCAACTTTTTCTAAAAGAAATAATCTGTTCATTTTTTATTGTCTTATTAAATTTGTGGTAAAATTGGGTCTTAGATTGCTGTAGTAATGAGAAATAGATTTTTGGCTTGCATGACATTTAAAAAGCTTAGTTACAAAATGAAATGGTTAAACCCTGGTTACAAATGCTAAAAGAATTGCAAAAGGAAAAAAATAGACAGTGCTGCTTGAATAAGCTAAATTCATAATAATAATAATAATGGATTGCATTGTTCTGGGCTTTTCCAGAAGCTCAAAGTGCTTACAATGTGTCCATTATTCATTCACTCCTTGTTCATACTTGGTGATGGTGAGCAACTGATGCAGCCACAGCTGCCCTGGTGCAAACTGACATAGGCGTGGCTGCCACTGTGCTATACTATGGTATGACCATCACCGGGGACATTCATATGCATTTAGACACCAGTGGAGCCACACTGGAGGCAGGAAGGGTAAAGTGTCTTGCCCAAGGACACTACAGTTGGCTGGTGGTTGCAGGAATCAACAATTCGGTCAAACATGGATTGTCATATTTGAAAAACCTTGTTGGTTAGAAATGATTGTAAATAAAGGTAAATAATTGAGCAAAAAGAGGTTAGTATGGATTTTCATGCAGCAATACATAATAAAATAGGGTTAATGTATCTAATGTATACGTCTTCCAGAATTTCCATTCTTCCGTTTTAAAAGTTTATTTTGAACCCCTCTTAAAATTGAAGATACCTCTGAAATATCTGACTGCTACGAATACAAGTCCACTTTTTAAATTTTATATTTTAATTTACAGTACTTGTGCTTCCAAAAAGTCTATTTATATTGCAATACTGATAGAGATATTTCTAAACAGATTTTTCTAAATGAATAACCCTAATGAGGGAAGCCAAGAAAGGCCGTCTTTGCCTTTTTTCTGGCCATTTTCTTGTTATAAAATCTACTATTACAAAAATACAATAACAATTTCTATGTTCTTGTTATAAGGATGAAAAAAAAAGTTTCTCTTTAGAATAAGGGAGTTATTTTCCGTTACAACAACAACCTTTAAAATGTTATGTTTGTTGGTAATCACCGTTTATCTACTTGTAGACATGGAAGAAACAATCGTGCATCATTCTGGAACCTAAACACGGCCTGGTCCCGTCATTGATAAAATTGACACCAACTGCAGGATCGCCTGCGCAGCTGCAGTCGGGCCAACCTCCTCCTCAAATGCTGAAGTCTGATTTGGATGAGGTTATGGCCGACAACATCAGCAATATCTCTGCCTAAATTAGACCGTGATTAGTGTAGTCAATTATAACATGATTGTTATTCTGGTATTATTGGTGTATAATCTATATAATCTATAATCTTGGTATCATGGGAAAGAAACTTGTTTTCTTGTGATAACATGGGATTAGATGTCATTATCACAAGAAAACAGGCACAAAAAAAGGAAAGCAGGTTTATGTGGGCACCAATACTACAATTCAGCATCTTCCTAAATAAGATTTTTTTTCAACATTTACTTTATTATATTCTGGTCAAGTTGTAATCGAGTGTGCATTCACAGCATGTTGTCAACCCCCCCCCCCCTTTGTTTTCTCTTTAACCTGCCTTCCATCTTGTCCTCTTCCTATATGTCAGCCCCTCCCCCTTTCACTGCTTTTTTCTTTTTTTTGTTGCTCTGATGTTGTCTCAACTCTTCTTCCCCTTTTCTCACCTTCTCAGTCACCCTCCTCTGTTTCTCCTCCCTTCTCTCAGTCACAGTTTGATCCCCTCTTCTAGACGCTTTTCTTCTCCCCGCTCGGTTATTTGTCGGCTTCCTTCCTTCATCTCTCACTGCATTGCAGTATCTGTGTCAGGCATCAGCAGAACAGGCTCCCTTGTGTGTGTATGTGTGTGTGTTCTGATCCTGCAGTCCTTCCTTAGCAGTAGGACAGGAACTCAAAAGGATGCCATTTTTTCCCACACCATCTTTATCTTATTCTGTCTGGCCTCAATTGACCGGCGTTTTGCTACATGTTTCAATCTTTTTGTTCCATTTGATTTTAAATATACATATTTTTTTTCTTTTGCAAAACCATAACATTTTTTATTTTTCTATATCTGTTTTCATTTAATTTTGTCCATGTAACATTAAAAAAATAGATGTAAGAAGCTTTCTACCTATTAACCACTTCATGACATATGTCACTAATTTGCAATGTTCCCAAGAAAATTACAGGACTCCACTTGATTTTGCATCACCTTGAAATGAAAAGCACAGAAAGGTTTTTTTTCTTAATATATATTCAGAAATTAAGTCAGGCATGAAGGGGTATAAGCATAATTACATGCAAAGTTTATTACAATAGATTACAATCATATTCCTTTATTTTCCATTTTGTTTGCAAAGGATATTTGAAGTTTGTTTACTTCGTAAGGTTCACAGCTTACCTGCTTGTTGGGCCCGTTGGGCCCTGCATGACTTGATTGTCCCAACCACAAGTGTTTTAGAAAGTGCTTATTGCTATTGTGAAATCCCTTTAGGATCCTATTGCACTGCCCCCATTTCCAGCTACTTGCGAGATAAAGAGTGAGGAGACCAGACACACAGAAAGTCACTCAGTACAGGATTTATAGAGGACAGGATTGGTCTGCAGCTCACCAAAATTCAAATTCAAATTAATTTTATTTATAAAGCGCCTTTCATTTCAAACAGACAGCTCAAGGTGCGTTCCATAAAAAACAAACAAGAATACAATAAAACCAATCCCCACACATGTAATAAAATAATGAAATAAGCCCCTCATAATAAAATACACAAAAACAAGCACAAGTAAAAGAGAAATGACAGAGCTAAAGAAAAGAGAACAAGTCTGGCAAATTATGCGTAAGGCTTTCTGCCATTCCAACGTTAGTCAAGACCTGGTTGCTGCATGAAGGTCATTTTCACGCAACTCCAACCAGGAATCCCATGACCTTCATGCAGGATTCCCAAATTGATTCTCCCATCAAGAGACAGTAGGCGACCTTTTCTGATGCAGGTGGGGGATTCCTTCTAACATTGTTTGGAACCGCCCATTGATCAAAAGACTGCAACAAACTCGAAACGCATTAAACATGCACTTATGGTATTAACTTTTCTTATTTTAAGGCCTCATAGAGTATCATCCCAATTTCTCCAGTGAACTAGGTTGTTTGCTGTTAAAAGTGCCAGGTAATGTCATTGCTTTTGCAGTTTCCTGACTATTTCTTCAAGGACAGACGAGACCCAAAACGTCAAACAAGCTGTGAAGGCATCAATAAGGCCATCCTGATCATTTTCAGGTACATGGTCATTGGATCTTGTGCCACAGAATTTTCAGATAGATCTTTAAAGACACCCAAAATAAAAGACTTGCCTGGCCTAACTGAATGTACGTGCATTCCACCCATTTTATTTCACAGTTCCTGCCCTTGGTGATAAGGAAGCCTTCACTCTTCAACAATCTCAGTCCAGTAAATTAGTAGAATTGTGTCTTTCAAAACCCTAACAACCTGTATCCATAACTCCATTTATTTTTTTGATTTGATATGATTTATTTCAAGAAATCAAATAAGAATAATACACAAAATATTACAATCATCAGTTGTACATTCATACAAAGACAAATCAAACTTAGGATAATTAGACATATTAATAAATATTGCTTGAAAAGGAGTGGAAGGAAGCGAACTTATATAATCCCACCTCGTTATACCGTAATCATTTTATTATATGCTTTATCATTATCCGGTTCCTCGCTTTTATCAGACGGAATTAAGAAACTTGAAATATCAATAAAACACATGAAAACGATGAATTATTCAAATTATTATGTAAAAAATAACTTTTAGAAATCAACATGGCAAATGCAGATCATTTATCCAAAGTATATGCAGATTATGTTACTTATAAAAGTCATGCATATGATTAATAGAAATAATACTATATCAGTAAAATAGACATGACACTGCTTCAAAAGTTTCTTAGCAAAATTTGATCAAGTATCAAAAGTTAAAATAAGTGCAAAATTATGTTACATCAGGAAAAATCACGAGTCAATTTTTCAATATTTGGAGCAAGTGAAGTAATATCATTATAAATCACTCAATTTAACCATTTTCAATAATTGATTAATCATTTATTTTATTTTATCTTTTTTTTTTTACTTTTTATAATAAGGTAATGCTGTAAAGTATTACCTTATTATTACAGCCGTTCTTCTAGTTTTAAACAGAGATTATAGTTCTCTTTGCTGTTTTGTCTGCAGACATTAGATTAAGGTCCATATCCTTCTTCAGCTGATATCAGCTGCGATGTTAGTTGAGGTCAAGTTGTCTGCAGGTCAGAACTTTAGCTGAAAATTAGGGTCACTCCAGACCTTTGGAGAAAGTGATGAATCCAGGCGCCATATTTCATGAAATTATTTGGTTCTTTGGTTTATTACTCCATGTTGTTTCAGACGACCGTGATGAGACACTTCTCAAAGTCCTTCATGGTGTTCACAACAAGAACCTTGGACCGGTCCGGTGGACCAAGTGGTTTGACGTAAATCCTGCAGCCTTTAACCCAAGTGTTCTCAATCTGCTTACGCATCCTGAGAAGCCTAGCTTGTTTGGCGATTTCAGCACTCCTTCTGGTCAGATGGTCGTTCAGATAAATAGCAGATCCCTTCAGATTCCTCCTTTGGTTCATCAGAGCTAGCTTGTGTTTTTGATTCACAAACCTGATGAGGATCGCTGGTTTATCCGTCTCCTTTCTCCTGGGGAGCGAGTGGCAGGTCTCGATGATATTTAGATCCAGGGAAATCCCTTTAGATGTGAGAAATGATTCCACTTGGTGTTCCAGAGTCTCTCCACCGCTCTCCGTTTCAGAGCTCCTAGTGCTATTAGCATTAGCAATGCTAACTCCAGCTACATTTAGCTTTGCCCGAAGTTTTACCGATACTCCAGTGAGAATGATATTATTCATCCTTGCTTGTTGTTCAACATCGTCCAGTCTTCTCCAGAATGTCAACCCGGTTAATTTTTTTGCTCGTTTTGAGCTCGGAATCTTCGGAAGTCTTCCATTAGCTCCATGAGAGGTGTTAGCTTAGCGGTCACTTGCTCCATGAAAGGATACAACTTAGCTTTGATGTCATCAATAATCAGGTCAGGTCAGCTCTCTTTTGAGAAAATCAACTTTTAAGTCACTTGAAGATAGTTGTGTAGCCGCCGTGAGCCACACGCGACACTTCACATTTAGTGTCATATAAATTATATTTTTTGTGCTAAATGCTAGCAGGAATACAAAAATGTGCACATTTTAGACCTAATTTGAGTCTCCATTACTCCTCAGATATGAGGAGTTATTGCTGCCTGTATGGAAGAAAATTGACATTCCAATACCAGTTTGAATAGAAATCATAAACTAAGTATGAGTCCCATTTTATCACTAAGAAGTAATTCATGTCAATGGATATTAAGGTTTAAGGTGTTCAAGTTGGAGCCTAGTGACATGTTTAACTTATGTTATTTATTGCTGAGTAGTGCCTGTGAGTGTCTTTAATAATTATCTTCTTTAACCCCATTCTGTTCACTTCCACATATGTCAGTATTAATCTGACAAGCTTTTTTCTTTATGTTGCCTATTTTCCCCCCTCCCCCTGGTTGGGACGTAACATAGCAGTTGATTTTGATTGTCAACTAATTTATGTTTCAAACATTGAATTTGTCAATTATTTTCAAAGCAATTACATCTGGTTTTGTCCGACCATGACAGTTCAAATAGAGCTGAAAAGTCTCTGGTTTAATTTTTTAGACAAACAAAAAAAAAATACAAATACAAAAACCTGCATTATACTTAATAGTTACTATGATCATACTTGTTCAGTACCAAACCTCTAGACCTATGCTGCAACATAGTTTGTTACATAAATGTAATGGAATCATCGCATAGAATTTAAGCTTGCTGACTTATAATAATAATTAGTGTAGAAATGACAGTAAAATGACAATATAAGTAAACTCATTATCATACATTAGCATGTAACATGCAAAAACTCTTTTCAGAAAGAGAAGAGGTTTATTATCTGAGGGGATAAAACATTTTTAAACAGCAAACAGTCTGAACAACAAAGAGATACATGTTATTCAATTTACCAGTATACATGCTGCCCGAGCATGTCCATAGGAGAAAAAATGTTAAACCTGTTTGCCTTATGGGCTCTCCGAGCAGCCCATGATGTTAAAATTTTCTGCGGGCCACCTACATACCCAGAACAGATTTGTCAATTTTTCATCTGCAGATGGCCTGTATCCACCCATAAAGGCAGTTGGGACTAAGGCTTTAGAAAATCCACGGACATCCATTGTTTTAAATGTAAATTTATGGAAATTATCTTTGAGAGATATGGGAAGGAAAAATGAATTCAAGTATAAAGACTGTCTGCTCTTAATTTGGCACATTAGACAGTTTTCTTATGTTTAAATATGATGTGTTAATAGTTATTCCTATAAATGTATAACAGACATTGAAAGACAGTAGTGATATCAAATGGATTAATTTTATCTAAGAAAAAGCCACCAGCTACATATCATAATTTATGAATGTGTAAGGGGTGGGAATATATGTGTTTTTTCCTTCCTCCAACTCCGGATAAAAAAGCACTTGGGGGAAAAAAAATAAAGATTGAACTTTTGAATTCAAAAAGTACCAGATAATCCGTGTTAAGAACTTTAGAAGGAAAAAGTGAGAGCAAAAGACTGCTTTAAATGGAGATGAGGTGAAATGAGAGAACTGTGTGGTGAACAAAAGAAGGATTTGAGCAAATAAAGAGAGGGCATAAAGATAATAAATACATCTTGGGTTGGGGTGGTGGATTAGAAATGTCTGTGGATGATCCCAAAAAAATGGTCAGGTGGAATTCAGTCTCTGAATTTGCAATGGCAATAGTGACGTGGTGAGTTGGGAGAGTTTTTACAATGATGAGGGAATTTGGAAGAGTTAAATGGAAGATTGGCTTTGGAAAATTGCAATAATCATTGTTACGGATGGACCTGGAAGTGGACCAGATTGGAGGCAGAATGGTGGGAGTCAGAAAAAAAACAGAGATGATTGATGGTAGATGGAAAAAAAATTTGCTGACCAGGTTGATGGGAGACTGAAATGATAAATATACTGCCCAGGATAATACAGACTCTCACCCCAGACATTCCTCCTTTGGGGAGAAAGAACCTGGAAAACTGTTAATGGGTAGCCTATAACAACTCGGATGGAATAAACCAAGGCTGTCAAACATTAGGCCTCTGTGTCAAAACGGGCTGCATGAAGGGCCCGTCCCAGCTTACTGAATTGGGTAAATGTGAAGGCAACACAAAATACAATAAATGTGACATATACAACTTGTCCATAAGGGAACACACACTTTTTGTGAACAGTTTTTACGAATTAGGGTTCTTAAAGAGGCATTTTTTAATTTCTCTACTTGCAGAATTGGTAAGTTAAAACTGCTTTATTTTTTCTTTTACTTTGAAATTCATTTTCAAAGGCTTGTGATTTGCTTTTTGACACAATTAGAAATAAGTGGCTTTCAGCGATATAATGAATATTCAAATGCTGTTATCGAGGTAGAGTAAGGCCAATAACATCTGTTGCTATGATAGCCAGAACAAAGTGGTCTCACTGCAAAAGATGCCGTGTGTTCACATCTTTCACATTCTGAACTCATCTGAGAGCTGAACCCTTACAATGATGGACTTGTGAAGTTAAAGGTTCCAAGTTTTAGGAGCCAGAAGGTATTTTCTGTTCCCTGAAAATCATATCCTTCACTGGAGTTTATGTGTTGTTATGTTTATGTTGAAAGAAGGAACGTTTTTGATTAGAAATACAGCTAAGAACAGGATTCAGACAGTTATTGGAATTTCTTACCAATAATTTCTGACGGCTTCATCCGGAGAGAGCCAGACATCCTAAGTTAAAGTTCCAATTTGTTTTTATAAATACTGAATATGTAGACTAACAACAAATGTTCAAATAGTCAACAGTTACATCAGCTAGTGAAAAAGTAGATTTTTTTAAGATGTTTTCCTTTCACACTCACACATTTGCATTTCACCCTTAGTTAGAAAAGTTTAAAACTGCTCTTATTGCTAGGTACAGGCAAAAATACGGGCTAACTTACATGGAATAGCAAGGTCATAGACCACTATGCGAGTCCATGAAAACTTGTTCAATGACACATTTTTTACCAGCATGCAGTGGGCGACACTTTTACAACACACAAGGTAAAGTGAGGGTCAAGTAGGTAAGGCAGGCGCGTTGTACAGATTTGTCTTTTTTTCAAACTCACCAAAATCCTGTGTAATGGGCTACTGAGATCGGTTCACTTAAGGCCACCTGCATGCCCTGTACAGGTTTGCCAATATTTTTTCTCCCAGACACTGCTTATCTAGCCATAAGTGCAATTGTGACAAATGCTTTACAAAGGAATAGAGTGTGCACCATATGACAGAATCACCATCATTAGTGTGTGCAACATACATTATCATTATGGACACTTCACGATACACTGACGCCTGATTTCCACTGGTCTCTCTGCGGTGCGTCTTCGTTGTGTTGAACCACAAAAGAGATACACCGTAGATCGACCATTGTAAATCTTTTTTTTTTTTTTTTTTTTTACCAGTATGACAATTATTATTATTATTTTCTATTTTTAATGAGCTTCAAGGGAACTGCAAGAGACACCTGGGGTCCCTTTAACCCTTTAACATCAGCTGTAGCTTTAGTGTTGACATTCTTTGAACAACAAAATGTGTTTTTTTCCACATCAGAATCAGATGATTTTTTGTTGCTTGTTCAAACAGTCAAAGTTAAGGTCGGTCAGAGGGCATGTGTTATTTTGTTGTCACCTGCGACATCTTTGGTGTTAAAGGTTTAACCCTTGTGTTATCCTAGGCACTTTAAAGTTGGGAGTTGGGTAATCTAGACCCACTAGACAGTGGGCTGTACCTTTTTTCTTCAATGATTTGTGATCTTCACTGGTGTCCATGGATTATAATGAAATCTTTCCACCTTTATCCACCTTTGTCATGGTAGGAAGAACACGTCAATGTAAGGGTGGGGTCATCTAAGATAGCACAACGGTTACGATGCACCTTGAATAGGGATGCTCCTCTCTCCAGCTCCCATTCAACCCAAAAACCAAAGGCTCCCCTATGAGTGTATGTGACCTTGTGTAACTGAAAATCTTCAAATAAAACAAAAAAAGTTTATCTATACTTTTATAGTTTCACTCAAAGTTAGCAGGTTATGAAATAGCGACTCGTCGCATTTTCGGGCAGACACTCTGCAGAATTACAGGTTACTCCACTAGGGCGGGTCAGTCAATTAACTCACCTGCTCAGCGTCCTATTTAAGTCAGGTGTACAATTGTTCATTCTATCTTACCTTCAGCGCTCATTCTTTGCATGTTCTCTGATGTTGGCGAATTTTGTCCTGGTGTGTCTTGGCATCGTGATGTTTGCCCGGCCTTTCTGCTCGGATAGTGATTATCCTCCGTGTTCTGATGGGGAGATTTCTGTTATTCCTACGACTGCTCCCCCACTTTCCATCTCCCCCAGTGGCGCAGCTCCCGCATTTCAGCCAAGCGCCTGCAGGATTGGCCTGTCCATGATATTTTGGAAGGTTTGTACGAGAGGGGCGTTCCGGTGCCCGCGGGTCTATCTCATGATGACCTGTTTGAGTATTTTATGGCTCAGGTCGACGTTTCCAGCGATCGTGATGCCAGTGTTGCTCGCCAGAAAAGAAAGGGAAAAGCTCCCTCCCGGAAGCGCGCTGCCCCGGCGGTGGATCCTGACGTCGCCGTATTTCACGGGCCCTCTCGTAACTGTGTTTCCATGCCTTCGGCTGAGGCTTTCATCGTGTCCTCTCTCGCTGATATCAAGCGATCTCTGGATGCAATGAATTCCCGGATCACTTTTGTGGAGCGTGCAGTGATGCCCTCTTCGTCAGGTTTTACGGTTCCGGCCTCTTCCTCGCTCATGCCTGCGGCTCTTCCTGATCACGCGCTGCTCGACGCCGCTGGTGTCGGTGCCGCGCCCCTGCGAACCTTGGAAACCGCCGTCCCCGCTCCTTCGCTGGGTTCCAGGTTCATTCCGCCTGCTGCGGCTATCCCCGCCAATCTGAGAGCGAACATTCTCAAAGGTAACGACATCAACCTGGTTAGGATCCTGCTGTGTGGCTCCTCTTCCTCTGATCATCTTGTTGTGGATTGCGGGGATATTTCCGTGGATTTTCGTGATGTGATTTGCGAGGTTTACCCTCGTAGTTGGATGTGTATCTTGCTATTATTTCTGATCTGGCTTTGTTGTATGGCGGTTCCTTATTCTATGACTATTGTAGCCGGTTCTGCGGAAGTGTCAAGAGAAATAGCTGAAGCCTCAGCCCCACCCCTACAAGAACCAGGCCCCTGAACCTTAAGACTGGACCCAGTGTTAGGCACAAGGACACCAATCACTGAGTCATCAGCCTCCTCATTGGCATCTAACTCACCATCCACTTCTGCCACCGGGGGCACTATCACAGCCCCACTCTGTACAGTGGGACCACACAGCCGTAGCTTATTACAGGCGCAACCAAGTACACAAGCAAATCCCCACCCAGACGCTGCAACACTTTATGGGGAACAGGAAGCCACACATCCTGAATTTTATGCCTTCCGGGAAACCGCCTGTTTCTTACGTACACCAGTTGGCCCGGCAGCAGGTATGCATCACCCCCTACATGGCCTGCATATGCTCTACGAGCTTCGGCTGCTTGGTCCAGATTCTGGCCCGCCTGCTGATAAGCCCAATGCAGTCGCTCCTGATGTTCCACCACCCAAGCATGCTGGTCACCCTTAAAGATTTCCCTATCCTGACCCAGCCAAATATCGAAAGGCCTAATGGGGGCCCTCCCAAACATCAGGAAATATGGTGAGTAACCTGTGCTATGGTGTTCGGTGGTGTTATACACATACAGCAGCTCAGGAAGGTATTCAACCCATCGTCTCTTCTGATGTGGATGCATGTTCTCAACAGGTCATGTAGGGTCCTGTTAAAGCGCTCACACTGCCCGTTTCCCTGAGCATGATAGGGGGTTGTTTGACTATTTTTGATCCTGTATACTTTACACAAACCCTGCACCACATCTGCTTCGAAACACCTACCCTGGTCAGAGTGTATCCTAGAGGGGACACCATAGGGCTGGATCCAGTGCTTTACCAGGGCCTTAACAACAGTTACTGCATGCTGGTCATGGGTTGGTACTACGACAGTAAACTTGGAGAAGACATCAGTCATGATAAGGATATTCTCACGCCGGTCTGATGAGGGCTCCAACACTGTGAAGTCCATAGCCACAACCTCCAATGGCCGGTAAGCCAGCAAATGTCCTTGCGGTGCAACTACCTGCGGGTGAGGGTTCTTAGAAACAATGCACCGCTCACAAGTCTTGCAAAAAGCCTCCACGTCTCTGTACATCCCAGGCCAGTAAGCCCGACAACGGACCAGCTTGAAGGTTCGCTCTACTCCCTGATGCCCAGCTGCGGTGTGCATCTGATTGAGTATCTCATCCTTCAAAATGGCTGGCAGTATGATCTGCCTGATCTGCCCTTCACGCTGTCCCCAAGACTGCCGATACATCACCCCATCCACCTCAACAACCCACTTCCATTGTCTTAACAGCTCTACTGCCCTGGGACATAATTGACACCTCTCTGTCCGGCTTGGCCCCACACCTCGATCCCAAAACCTCCTAAAGGTAGAGATCAGACCATCACCAGACTGCAACTTCACCAGGGCCTTTACGTCCAAAGTGGGAAAACTGGTAATGGAGCTAGTGTTAGGCACACCGACTGAACAGGTATGTACCTCCTGTTGAACCACATACTGCCGAGAAAGAGCATCGGCACCTGTGTTCTGCCTGCCAGGCCGGTAGGAGATCTGAAAATCAAACCGGGCCAGCTCAGAAACCCATCGTTGCTCCACGGCACCGAGTTTTGCACTGTTTAAATGACAAAGAGGGTTGTTATCAGTCAGGATTGTGAACTTGTTACCAAACAAATAAATTGCGGAATTTTTCAGTAACTGCCCATATCAAGCCTAACAACTCCAGTTTCATGGCACTTTTTTTTTTAACTTGTCCTGTCCAACAGCTGGGCAGACAGATGAGAGCTGAGGGCCTCTTGTGTTGGACATATTTTACTTTAACTAGAGGGGTTATTAATCTTCAGACAAACCAAAGGTATGTCTGGATAACCCCTTTTGTTATTGAGGCCAAACTTTATTAATTTCAATCATGTTTGAAAATCTTTGGTGTTGGACCGGACGGAAAAGGAAAGAAGGGAAGAAGAGAGAGGGATGTTAAAGGGGGGGGAGGGTGATAGTGAGAGGGGGGGGGGTGTAAGACCATGAAGCAGCATAGAGCAGACAGGTTTACTGGTTGTTTATCATTACGGTAAGGTTCAAATGTAGTACAAAAAGGGTGGGGCCTGTCCACACACACACTGAAATGTTATCAACATACCTGCTAGCTGCAAAAAAGTCCACATGTCAACATGTACACAAAACAGATAGTGTTCACATGGCACTGTAGTTCTCCATATTCCGTTCTGAAGATCTAAGACCCCTACTGGCAAAAGCCACGGGTCGGAGTTTTCCTTCCACATCTTGTGATAAAACAGCCCAGAGTCCTTGGTGACTAGCATCTATTTCCAGAACAAAATGTTTGCTGAAATCAGCATATGCAAGAACGGATGCCGAAGTGAGTTTCTTTTTCAAACATTGAAAAGTCTGCTCACATGGAGAACTCCATAATTGCCAAAACCCATTTGTGGGCCGACCACCCTTGCTTGTAGATAGCAATGAGGCCAAGGCATGGAGAGGTGCTCCCATCTTGGCAAAATTCTTTACGAATCTCCTGTAAAAACTTGCAAAGCCTAAAAAGGACTTTAATTCTTTTAAGCAGCTTGGCCTCTTCCATTCTACAAAAGCTTTAATTTTGTCAGGATCTGTAGCTACCCCGGCAGCTGAAACCAAATGTCCAAGGTATGCCACTTCAGATTTCAAAAAGGAACACTTATGTACCAGATCCAGACGCTCTAGATGTTGCTTAAAAGTAGAGGAGAAGATGATTATATCATCCAAATATAACAGAAGGGACTGATACCTCTGATCACTGAATAATTGCTCCATTAATCGCTGAAAGGTCCCCGGAGCGTTACACAACCCAAATGGCATGCGTGTAAACTCAAATAGACCAAATGGGGTACAAAAGGCTGTTTTGCAGCAATCCTTTTCAGCCATTCCCACTTGGTGGTACCCACTAGCCAAAATCGAGGGTAGAAAACCAATTTGCCCCATGAAGAGCATCCAAAGACTCATCAATCCGCGGAACAGGAAAAGCATCCTTTCGTGTATTTGCATTTAGTTGACGGTAGTCAACACAAAGCCGAAGTGAACCGTCTTTCTTGTGCACTATAACGAGAGGAGAAGAATACGGGCTACTGCTCTCGCTGATGATGCCCTGTTGCAACAACTGAGTAATGTGTGCTTTGACTTCTTCATACTGACTAGGGGGAATCCGTCTATAACGCTGTTTTATGGGGGAATCATTCAGGAAAGGGATTTCATGCTCTATAAGCTTAGTGAATCCCAGGTCTAGCTCTGATTTTGCAAAAACATCCTCATGTTTTTTCAAAAGCTCCCTAACCTTTCTGGTGTGTTCCACGGTTAGTCCCTTTAGGTCAAGATTGACCACCTCTGATCCCGCAGTCAGCTGTTCAGTCCTCACATCCACATGCTCCTGTACCACAACCCTTTCCTCTCCTGGACTAACACGTTCAAAGCTAATGCCTAATGCTAGTGGCAAAACATCCACACAATATAATGAACTGAGTCGGCTTTGAGGTCGAAGCTCCACATCTGAACATCCAACATTAAGCACTGGGAGGGCCACATGGCCATTGTCTATAGGGACTAAAGCCTTGGAAACAAGCAGTTCCCCTGGCAAACCCCCTTCTTCCACGCTAAGTGCCTCCACAAGGGCAAAAGCATCTGAGGAGTGGCCAAATTGTAAAGTTGCTGGAACAAAACACAGCACACCAGCTGGACAAGTAAAAGGAACAGTAGAGTAAACATAAGTGTTCGTTGAACCAACCTGTTGAGACTGGCAATCTCTGAAGGCATTTGCCATGCATTAGGGACCGAATGACTGCGCGTTTCATAACCATGGTCTTCACTCTCATAAAAACACTTAATTACGTTCATCCCCAAAATGCAAGGGACAGTGTTTTTACGTTGCCACATAAGATTAGTCTCTGGATCTTTGACCACAAGGATCCCTCTACCTTTTATGGTGACACCAAATTCATGAACATCTCTTTCAAAATAGCCCAAATAAGGTATAGTTAAACCATTTGCGGCAGAGAGTGAAAGCCATTCACAATTTTTCAAAGACGGACGGAAATGTTTATTGAAACATGACTCAGTGACTGTTGACACATTTGATCCCGTGTCCAAAAGACATTTCATCCGTACATCACCAATGAAAACATCGACAGTGGGACAAACTCCAATTAGACATTCAACCTCGAGTGCTTCAGATTTCTTTGATTCAGATTCGTAGCTTGAAAAAACGAGATGGCATGGCAGAATCCTGGCGGACGATGCGCTCTAACTCCCGTCCCAGAACCGAATCCCGCACATTCTCAGCAAACTGATCCCGCAAGGCAAAATCACTACACCAAGTGTAATTTACTTCACAGCGGTTGATTTCATCCATGATTGCCATGAGCGCGTGTGAGTACTCACGGATCGTTTCCCTGTCACGTTGTTTTCTGTCAAAGAAAAGTTTCTGCAGGCGAGTCAACGAGGAAGGCTGTCCATTAATTTCTTTGCTTGGCCTCGCCCCCAAGATATATATATATACACCGCTTTCTCGCTTTGCTGAAAATGACGGAAACTTAACACATGTCATCCAGCCACTCGTAAAAGTCCGCGCATGAACCCCCGGAAAAAGAACGGCATTTCGTCTCCTTAGGGAGGTAAATGACACAGTCCTTCGGCCGCCGCCGAACCAGACGCAGCAGGTGAAGCTTCCTGCTCCCGCAGCCTCTCAGCCAACACGTCATTCATGTTCTGCAAGGTGTCCATGGTGGCTTTGTCCAGATCTATCCGGTCCTTCAAGGCATGCAGCTCCGCTCGCAGCTCCTCCATGACGACAGCGGCAAAGGGAATCCCTGGAATCCCGTGATGACGTCAGCCACCGAACACCTTATCCAGCCACTGCTTTGGTTTACGTGTCAGACTCTGGCCGCCTCCGCTCCGTAACGCAACGATCCTGCTCACAGCGCCAAATGTAGCCGGTTCCTCCGCAGGTGCGTGCCACAACAGCAGAAACAAGAGCGAAGACAATAGAAATGTTCAAACCCAGTTTTATTTTTATATTGCCATACCAAAGCAGCGGCACATAAACAGCAACCCCATGACACGACACACCGCAAAACCGGAAAATGGCCAAGTTTTACATCCCACACACACACATGTTCTCCTTATATACTGTATCACGCCCCCGAACCAAATCCCCATTGGTCACACTATCATAAAATCCTTTTCGGCTAAGGCGGCGATGTACCTCCAGAAGTTTAATCAGCGTCTGGATTGGTCCGTCGTGGATTTGACGCTCATGAGCAGACATTTTACCGGGCATCGGACTCTTACCTGCAGCGTTTGTGGCTCGTTTTCACACTCCACCTCGCTGTGTCCAAAGGCGGCAATGCGTGCCCTCTCGACTCCTCCTGGTCAGTTCTCTGGTTCTGCCCCTCCTTTCCTCCCGCGGGGACAGGTACCTTTTCGTTCCCGTTCTCGCGCTCCTCTTTGTCATTATTTCAATGAAGGTGTCTGTGTTTTTCCTAACTGTAAGTATATGCATGTTTGTAACGTGTGTGCGGACAGCCACCCTCGCTCTGTGTGCCCCTGGAGAGTCCGCTCCAAGCCTTCCGGGAATTAAACTTTGGGCATTCTTCTAATCCAGTGGATGTGTCTGCTCTCTCTGCTGCCCTGGCTTCTCACCCTAACAGTTGTTTTGTGAACTACCTTATCACTGGTTTAGTTCAGGTATTTTTTGCCGGTTTGAGTTTTTTTCCTAGTGTGTCTTATGTCTGCGGGAATTTGTTGTCTGCTTGTAGAGAACCTGCAGTAGTGGATTCTCTCCTGGCAAAGGAAGTTTCACAAGGTTATATGATTGGGCCTTTTTCTAGGGCTCCGTTTCCCTTGTGTCGGTTTAGTCCTTTAGGGGTGGCAACTCTGAAATATTCCAGTAAAAAGCGCCTTATTATAGACCTCTCCGCCCCTTATAACTCCTCTGTTCCAAGCATAAACAGCTTGATCCCTCATGAGCCTTTTCGCTCTTCTACGCTTCTGTTGATAATGCTATCTCTATGATTAAAACCGCCAGACAAGGTGCGTGGTTGGGGAAAGCTGAAATTTCGGATGCGTTTAAAATTATGCCGTTGCATCCCTCACAGTGGCATATCTTTGGTGTTAGATGGCGCTCTAAGTATTATTTTTCTGTTCGTTTACCTTTCGGCTGTCGTAGTAGTCCTCGCATATTTGATTCTCTGTCCGAGGCATTGTGCTGGATTCTGTATAATTCTTTCAAGCTTTCTTATGTTTTGCATCTTTTGGATGATTTTTTTGTGATTGACTTTCCATCCTCGCCCCCACATCGTTGCATTTCTGCGGTCAAGTTGCTTTTTTCTCATCTGGGTGTTTCTCTCTCCCCTGAGAAGACATGTGGTCCTTCCACTCGTTTAGAATTATTGGGGATTGTTCTCGATAGTTCTTTGATGCAGGCTTCCCTGCCATCCGATAAGCTCATTCGTATTCGTGAGGCCATTTCTGTCCATGTGACGTGTGACTAAAAGGGATTTGCTTTCCCTTTTGGGCCATCTGAATTTCGCTATGTGAATTATTCCCCATGGCCGTTCTTTCATTTCCCGTCTTCTCGATATTGCCAGTTCGGTTCCGGACCTCCACGATCTTGTTGTTCTGGATGTTGGTTCCCTGTCTGACTTGCATTTCTGTTCTCTCCTTTTGGGGACTTGGAATGGTGTATATTTTTCTATAATGATCATTTCGAATCTTCGGACTCCCTTCATATTTTTACTTATGCTGCTCCGTCCGTTGGTTTCGGGGGAATTTTCTATGACGAGTGGTTCGCAGATGTTTGGCCAGCAGAAATTCTCGAAGCTGTACCTAAATCTACAGCTTTGTTTAAATTATATCCAATCGTGGTACCATGCTCGCAATGGGGAATAAAGTGGTCGAGGAAACGAATAGTGGTGTTTTTCGACAACGCAGCCATAGTGGAAATAATTAATAAAGGGCATTCTAAATGTGCATTGATAAACAGTCCAATGAGGCGATTGACCTGGTTTAGTGTCATGAATAATTTTATACTTCGAGCTACCTTCATTCCTGGTCATGTAAACATGGTAGCTGACGCCCTCTCTCGCTTTAAATTTCAGGAATTCAAAAATCTATGTCCGAATGCCAATCCTCACAGCCTCCCCTGCCCTGCATTCCAGCAGATGATTCTCAATTAAATGTTTCTCCTCTTAATGAATTACTGGTATCTGCTGCTGGATACATGAGGTTTGGTCTGGCTCAATCTACTATTAAATCATGTGATTCATTCTGGACATCCTACCGCTCTTTCTGTGCAAGTATTCAAGCTTCCCCTTTGCCAATTAAGATACCATTAGTCTGCGCATCTGTTGTACACTTATTTGAGAATCGCCGGTATCAAGTTCAGAGCATCAAATCCTGCTTGGCCGCCATCCAGTTCCACACGAGATGTCGTTCCTCTTCAGCGACGAATCTTCTTGGACACCCTACCCTACGTCCTCTCCTCAACGGCCTTTTGAAGGTTCGCCCTTCCGGAAATGACAAAAGGTTACCACTTACTTCCCCTATGGTTCATAAACTTGTGTTAAGTTTACGTGCTGGATTCCTTTCTCTCTATGTAGACTATTTATTAAAGCTGTTATTATGATGGCATTTTATGGTTCCTTAAGATGTGGTGAATACACTACTAGAACTTTGTCTTTCGACCCACAGATGGTTCTCACTTTTTCTGATTTAACATTCACTGAGCACTTTTATTCCATCAATCCAAAACATTTTAAGACCGACAAATTTTGTAAAGGTGTTCAAATAGTCATAGCCAAAACTAATACTGCTTTCTGTCCTTTCGCTTCCATGCAACGCTTCCTGAGTCTCCGACCTAGTACTCCCTGGTCAGCACCTCTTTTCCTCGTGGATGGCTGTAAACCCTTGACTAGAAGTTGGACGGCTTCCAAGTTTCATAGTCTCTGCTCGTCCTGTGGTTTTCCGTCAGACATTTACACCTTGCACTCCCTGAGAATTGGCGCCGCAACGACTGCTGCTCTTCACGTGCCATCATCTACACTAAAAGCAATGGGAAGGTGGTCCTCATCTGCTTTTCAGAGATATGTTAGATTAAATTCTGATGAAATATTAGCGGCTCAAAGGAAAATAAGTCTGGTTTGAATGAAGATTATGTTAAGCCAGGTGGAAGCCGCGAATAATGAGTATTAAATGCATTGGTGTTTAAATTGAATCAGGTTGTGTAATCTTGTTGGCTCCCCTTTATTCTTCCCTCTCTCTTCAGATAATGTTCCCCTGGTGAACGGGAGCGGCCCAACGGTCAATGGTGCCGGGGTAAACACATAGCAGATACACAAGATAGAATGTTCCCTTCGTAGAGTGGTTCTCGAACGGGAGCGGCCCAACGGTCAATGGTGCCGGGTAAACACATAGCAGATCCACTAAATAGCATGTTCCTTTCGTAGAGTGGTTCTCGATTGGGAGTGGCCCAATGGTCAATGGTGCTGGGTAAGCACATAGCAGTCATATTGGAAAATGAAATGAAATGAAAGTGGAATGCCGCCAAAAACACACCTCATCTTATTTACACACTGATTATAAATTCACATTTTCTTCTTTCGGATGATATTGGAGTTGGGGGTTTTGTTACTCGAAAGTGTACGGAAAAAGAAATATCTTAAGGAATTGAATGGAGCCTTATGCCAAAACGAAGTTGTGAATCAAGTTGTGAATGCCAACCTAAAGTTGTTGTGAAAACCTAAAGATTTTGTGAAATAAACATTCTTCTGCAAGAGTTGTCTGACTGAAATGTTATATAATGAGTATTCCTCCATAGCAGAGTTTGTAACTAAATCTGCAGCTTCATTGAAACTTCAATGAGGTTTTCTCTTTTGGTAGTTGCTTTGGAAAATAATGCTGACCAAATAGAGACAGATTTCACCTCTTAACATCATGGGTAACGAGCCCGCAAAGCATCTCCTTTACAACTAACAACGTCTTTGTGTGAGAATTTAAACTGTTTGTTTTCAGACAGGTACCATGGTGTTCGCCATCTGTTTTCTTGCTCAGTCACCAGAATTTTTTTTCTTCATTCAGCTCCTTCTGTTTCTCTCTTTCTATTTTTCCATGCAGAGATGTGGAGCAGATTCTCAGCTGGACTAAAAAGAATAAAACACACAAAAAATGCCTCAGATTTACACGGAACTGTGTTGCCACAAAATTCTTCCTCTTTTGTTTTATATTCAAACTCTCATCGTGTATCATACGTCCAAAGAATATGAATGATCAGGTGTGCCACTGTTAATAATAAATTATGTTAATGACTGAGTGGCAGCACACCCACCGAGTCATGAATGATAATTATGCAGCACCCTGATGTGTGGGGGTGGGTCAGGTCTGGAAATGGGTTTCGGGCTTCCATTAAAAAACAGCCCTGCTTTGATTTTAATTCCACAACATGGCTTGCCAGACAGTTTCCATGAAATGAAATGACCTGCCACCTGCTCACATTTAAAAAATGACAGGGACGGTTAAGAGACTGGTCTCACCAGAGCTGAGTTGGAGTTGAAGTAAATTGGTTGGGTATTAGAGTGAAAGTCCATGTAATGACTTGCTGTATGGATTTGCAGATATGCTGCAATCCTCACAGCCCCGTTCTGTGAAGGGATGCTCCCTCACTAAATCCTGGTTTGAATATTCACAAAGGTGTGCATTTTACTGTAGCTGATAACAACACCAGCCAAATCTAGGAGATGTTCCAATCAGGTCGGAAAGGGAAAATTTGGGTTGTATTGCACTGACGTAATTAGGATCAAGTTTCATTTTGAAAAATGTTCAAATTAAATTTCACTCATGCTGACGTTAGTTAGGTCTTTTGGTCCAGAAGGCATTTTCTGCTTTGGAAGAGGCTTGGTGCAAAATGTCGAAGTGATGCAAATCTTGCTCCAGGCCTTTTTCTTTCACAGCTCTATTCCGATATATCAAAGACTTGTGTGCCATGTGATTCTGGTCAGGCACAAACTGCAACTATTAATTTCTCCTCCACGAACAATTCACACAGGTTGACACTACCATGAATGAAAAGGGACGCCATCGATACTCCAGTATCAGTCCTTGATTGGTCAAGGTCAAATGACCGTGCACTTTGTACACAGAGCAAAAAAAGTTCATCAACATAGAAATGTGTCTGTATGTGTTTGAGTGCTAGGGGCCTTTATCAAGGGTAATAACTTTACATAACTTGACATCTTCATAAAATATATGAATGATTATATTAATTTAATCAAGACTAAGTTCTGATAACCACCCCCACTATCCTGAATTTGTTTAAGCGTCTTAGGTTTTTCTTCCATTTACACTGAATTTTACCTCTAACTTATAAAATCCCAAATAAACAGAGGAATTTCATTATATTTGACAAACTAATTCATTAGTCACTCAGCATGATCCTGCTAGCTGATGGACCTAAAGCTAATCTAAAATAAATTTGCAGAAAAAAGGTTGATCGGGTCCGACAGTGTTGACAGTTTGAACCTTAGCGGGGAAAAAACAAATGTGACAGACATTCACTAACTTGCACTCCCCAATTGCAGACAGCTGACTGTCAGCTTGGCATATTCTGATCTCACGAAATGTCACTGGGTTGCTCGGAGATGGGAAAGGGTGGTTCTAATGTCCTGGTGCACTGATTTACTGATGGTGTCATGAGTTTCTGGCTCCTCCGTCCGTGTTTGGACAGTGATAAGTGGATTTCATCGTGTTTTGGATTCAAATTTTTGGCTTCTTGCAGAATTTTTAAGAAAATATAAACATCATTTACAGGTCTTATACAAAAATGAATGATATTTTCTAAAATTTCTGGAGCAAATAAAATGGTAAATTCTGAGGGATGGCAAAAGATAAAACTAGTATTTTTTTTATGTGGATTATAATTAAAAAAGAACCTTTCAAGGTTTATAAGAGATAGAAAAATAATTTAAAAAAGGGGAATAGAAAAGAAAAGAAAACGTGTCAGCAGTTTTATCTGTCTTTCAGCCAGTAAGCAGAATCAGATGCCAGTGAGCACCAAAAGCATGACAAACTGATTGTTTCTCTTTTATTAATGCTTTTGGAAATCACTTGTGTAGGATTTGTTATTGTTTCAAAGGTGCTGTATCGTGACATGAAAGCTGAAAATGTTCAGGATACCACTCCAATACTAAGAAGGTCTGTGTTGGGGGATGTTTATAGAGCTTTGAAACAGTTTTCAATTTGAGGTCGTGTCTCCCTGCCAAAGTGTAAAAATTCAATGAAGTGGGTTTACATGTTCTATGCGTTGTTTTTTTTTTTTTGTACTTCCGTGGTTTATTCATAATTCATCTTTAAAAATTTCACGTGAAAAACCACAACATTATGTGTAAAATGTACGTAGCGGCAGTGTGACACGGCCTTTAAACAAGACAGATGGAGATTGCTCATTCAATTGTAAGTTTTCAGTATTTTTAAAAAAAACAAGCAAATTGTAATATTAAATAGTTAAAAAAATTATTTCCAAAAGCTAAAATAAAATAAAATTGAAATTATTTTGGTTTCTTGGAAAACACAATTAAAGAAAGTTTAAGAAAAAACATTTTCTATTTCGCTTGTGTTTTAAACAAACAAACAAATGTCCAAAGTCTTGCTTTACATTTCAACTTAGTCTTTTATCTTTTTCTAGTGAAAATAAAGGAATGTTCTTAATATTTTTAGATCTACCTTTTTAACTTTGAAATTTCAACTGATTTTCTGCTGTACTACAATAACCTAAAACAAATTTACATAACACTTACAGCGCGCTACAGTACTTCTCACTGACAGCACCCATTTCTGAGTTCTTTATTTCATGTGACTGTATACTGTTAAGTTCTGTTTGTCTGAATTTGTCATAGCTAACTAGGCTAGACAGACCCAGATGCTGGAGCCTGGAAGGACGACAGAAGGTGGGTATGGATTAGTAAGGTTCGGGGTCCGTGGGTCCGGGCCAAAACTTGAGGATCGGTGACGGCTAGGAGGTCCGGCTATGACTCGTGTGGCGCCTTGGCGATCGGCAAGGTTCCACAGAGAGGTAGGTAAATCCAGATGAACTTCTGCTTGGCGTGTCCAGCTTTGGACGTCCACTCGTGGTGTATGAGATTCCTGGAAACAGGACAAGGTATTCGTGAGGCAATGGCGAGAGGTACATGACCAGAGACTGTGAGTAGACCAAACTAACACCATTAGAGGCAACAAACTGGCAATGAATCCTGGTCTTGAAGCTCCTTAAGTAGGTCTGGCAGGCAGATGAGTTGAGTGGACGCAGCTGGGATGAATCAAGGGCCAAGCAGAGAGGGGAGGGGGAGGAGTCTGACAGAGGCACCATGACAGAATTTTTTTTTTTTTGCCTTAGAACACATATTTAATGTTCTTGAAACTTAAAACAGTTTGTAACAAAGTTAAACTATTACCATTTGAATACAAAAGGTAATATTTTAAACACATTCCTCCTACAACTTTTATCCCCAGAATGCTGACATTTTTTATAATGTCTTATGTTATCATATTGTTGCTGTGAGGATTTAGTCTTTCAGTGGTATTTTTGGTCATGTTGTGTCCTCTATTAGTCACTCCAGGTTCATGCTATTTATTCACAACTGTCTTTTTTGCTGTTAATTTTCCTAGCTGCATAGAAGTCTCGGATTTTAAGTTCTATCTTGTCAGGACATCTACTATAACAATCATCTATATATTTTAGTGCTCATCATTTTAGGGTACTTAGATTCTTTAAATTGATATGTTTACACATCAGATTGTATTCCTTGTTATTCAGTTTCTATATATGTAACACAAGAAAACCAAAACAACAGAAAAAAAACAATTGTATATTAATCCTTAGTCTCTCAAAACCGATAAGTTTTCTTCACGGTCACTCACACTCCCGACACATAGGCATCATCCACAAAGGAAATCCAAACGTAAAAAAGGAATCCTCTCACCCATGAGTCCATTGTCCAGGCGAGTCCAAACAGAGATGAATCCCAAGACGAAATCAGATGCGTAGGGTGTTATGCGCCTCTTTTCTCTCTTCAGGTATCTTGTAGACTCCCTAAAGTTTTCCCCGTCTTGACAGGATATCTATCATATCAGTCACAGGTACCTTCAGTCACATGACCTACTGCTGACGTGTCCTTAATGCAAAAAAACAACACATACCATTAATTTATTTTGAAAATTCAATTTCCTGTCCCAGCACGAATTGCTGCTGAATTTTTTAGCTGAGCTTAGACATCTGGCAAAAGAAGAACTGGACTCCTTTACAAACATAGAGCATTTTTCTGACATGTTAACCATATGTAAGTATGTTGAGTCAGGTTAAAGACTGTAGCTTCACTGTCACATGTCTTCAGTTCTCCTTGGGGCAGCAGTTTTTCTTGATGTTTGTCTGTGATGGCACTGAGTCTGAACAGAGACAGAGGCGGCAGGCTCAAAACCCTCGGGTTACCAGAAAACGGGAAGAAAACCGCGTGGATTTACTGCAAACGTTCTTTTTTCTTGTATCACTAACAATAATTTATTAATGTTAATTTAATACAATGAAACAATTAAAAAAAAGAGGGACTAAGGGACTTTTTAAAATGAGGCAAAAAGGGCAGTGGTTTCTCAACCACCCCTAGGGCCCCATGTGTGCACATGCCTGTGTTTGATTGATTCCTGGGTTGCTTTATCTCACAATTGACTTCAAAGCAACAAAAGGTTCAAGTTAGACAAAAAAGTACCCACTTCCACACAACCCTAATAACGTTTTTTAACAGCCTATTAGACAGAATGCTAATGCAAAAAGATTATTAAATGGCTTGAACATTCATTTTTGGACAATAATTGTGGTTAAATAATGTCTTGCCACCCCCGCCCAGGTGACACATTTAGGTAAAGCTGTGAAACAAATCCAACAACCTCAGAAATTTAAAGGTATTTTTTGTGATTTATTATTAGTACAGTTTGCTATAAAATATTTAAACACACAAAGAAAGATATGATCAAGTTGTGTTTCAGAAACAAGACCTTTATAACTATACATTTGTTGCAGAACTAGGGTTACTGACAGCTAACATCTGGTAAATCCAAATGGCCTGTTCTGTCAGAAATGACTTCAAGGTAACAAATGCAGGGACACTGTGGGTCTCCTGCTGAAACATCAGCTTTAGCTCTGAAGGGGTTGCTTCTGGGTTTCACGGAGAGAGAAAAGATCATCCATATTAAGGATTTGGTTTATAAGCTGTGAGCTCAGCTTCTCTTTCCTTTAACTCTCTCCTCTTCTTCTCTTTCCGGCCTTAAAACCATTGTCACCATTCCTTTATTATCCAATGTTCTGGACATCTGGGTGCTCAGTTGACAAAAATGTATTCACTTTTCTGAGCCAGAGGGGGCCATTGGTAAGTGAACAGAGATTGACAAATCAATGGTCATTCTAAACTCTGTGTCTTGTCAGGGATACTATTGACAGACACAGAGAGGGGTGTGATTGACTGACAGCAGATCGCTGGAATCGCAGATCGCTGGAAAGAAACGATGACTGACTAAAGCCAGTTCCTGTTCAGGTTGTCATCAGTGAAAACAAAAAAGTGAAACTATTTTCACACTTTCAAACTGGGCTGATTGGTCCAAGACAGACGCCATTTTCTGAGACAGAAAAAAATGGTGCATAGTTGAGTGTGGAAGGAAATGACTAATGCAGGGGTCCCCAAACTTTTTCTTCTGAGGTCCACATAAATGTTTTCTTCTCTGTTGTTGGGCTGCGGTCAGTTTGTAGGGATGTAACGATTAATCGATTTCTATTTCTGTGATTCAACCAGCTCGATCTGTCTGAAGGAGAATTGGATCCAGTTGACCTACAACATTTAGAATTAGATAAATCGATAATCAAATTGATGTTGGAAACTAGCATTTGGATTAAGAAACGGTTTTACAACAACTCATTTTGCTGTGTGTGCTTTGATGCTCCAAGTTTGAAGTCACAACCCCTGTGACCAAAATCTAATTTTTATCTCACTAGCCAAGTTGGCGGGTAGGTAGAAAAAAAAATCTACCAACCAAATTATTCCATTACTTTGCAAATAAAAGCCATGGGTGTTCATTTAAAAATGGAAATAATGTTGAATGAGGGAGAGGAAGTCACAACATAATGAACATTTAAGATAAAATCAACTCTTTTCTTTTAAGGAACTTCTGTACTGATTTCTAATCAATCTTTGTGCTCTGCTGTTGGTGTTTCCACGCTGTCTATGACATGTTATATTTTCAATCACAAAAGAGTTTTTTTTCTGCTGAACCCCCCTTCCCCCCAATGAGAAAAAGGGATTAAGTCAGTCACCTGTAAAGTTAAAGTTAAAGTCCCGTTATCTGTCACACACCTAGGTGTGTGATATTTGTTCTCCACATTTGACCCATCCCCTGGGGGAGCAGTGAACTGTAGACACAGTCGCGCTCGGGAACCATTTGGTGGATTAACCCCCCCAATTCAACTCCTTATTGAATTGAGCTGACCCTCCAGTCACACGGCGAACACTCTTCCACAAGGCCACTGAGCTGACCACTAGTCTGAACCAACTGAACATAATGGCATTTTTCATTCATTCATTTTCTATTCTGTTTTGTCCCTTTCTGGTCACGGGGCCTATCCCGGCCACTTGCAAGCGAAGACAGGGGACAACCTGGACAGTGTCATGGCTACAGAACAATTTCGAACCCGGAAGAAACACAGAGGAGGACGAGCGTGGCAGGTAAGTAGATTTAATGGACAGGTAAGTTAGACTAGCGTGAGCAGGATTCGTGGGGATCACTACACGTGAGGCAGACTTCGGTGGGGTCACTGGTGGGTTCCTCCCAAGGTCCTGGAAGAAGTTTTCCCGGTCAGTGGAGATCCGGAGGACAGGAGAAACTGCAGAGGCTCGAGGTGTGTCCAGAGGAGTAGGCAGGATGGGAGTTCCGGGCTGAGGCTGATTCATGCGACCACTAGTGGCTATGGATTCCTGGGGGTGAGTAGACAGAGAGATTAGGCGCAGGCTTGGCGTAACGAGAAAATACAGAACTTGACTTGGAGACCAAATATGCACCATTAGGGGCAACGGACTGGCAAGAATACTGATCCTGGAGCTCCTTATGAAGGCAGGTGATGAGATGAGGTAAGTGGTCGCAGCTGGGCTGAATCAGGAGCCAAGCGGAGAGGAAAGGGGGAGGAGTCTGACAGAGGCCCCATATCAGACAGGTCACCAGTCTGTCACAGGGGAGCAGATTAACAGAAAATGCACTTTTTTTCTAATACCGCCCCCAGGTTATGTATTTTTATATGAAATCAGAAGAAAGACAGCCTAAAAACGTTATAATGTGACTGAGCTTTGTGGAAGAGGGGTGGGCCGACTCCAAATAACGGAAGCCAGTGAGAGAGCAGAGAGCTGGGAAAATAAAATGAAATAAATAAAATCTCGATTTCTCCGAAAAGAAATAATTTTCAACACCAAACTCGAATTCAATAAAATTGTTATTATAATATTCAAATCATTTTTCCTTTGCATTATTTTTCTGTGGAAAAACAGTGGGCTGAACTTTATGAAACTAATAAGTGAATGGATCTCTCATTCATTTTTGTTTACTCGTTTGTTTGTACACATTTAATTTCTACCTGATTGACTCTAGTCTTTGAAGGGTTTCTGTCCTTGTCTTCTTATGACCCCTCCCACGGTTGCTGCAGATCGCCTGGATTCCATTTTCTGGACACCATTATTTTTTTCCCCACACCTTCGTCCCTTTGAACAGTTTTACTCCGTGTTGAGGTGTCAAAAATTGGACAAGAAACTCTGCTGGTCAGTTTCTTTAATTCCACACGCAGTTTATCACAGAAATGGAACATTTTGATTGGTTTTCCTGGACACAATTTTCTTTTTTTACAGTGCCAATGACCTCTAGCTTAAAAATGTTTCCTTTTTGTGTTTTATCTGTAAAGGATGTTATTTGAGTTTTAATAATATACATATTTGTATGGACATTGCTGTATTACGTTTATTGGTGGATGTTTATTATCAATCTGAAATTGAAAGATTTAATCAGTATTTTTAAGTTCAAACTATTCCTTTTCTCCGATAAATGGAATTTTTTCAAATACATTTCAGTCAGACAAATCATGCAGTAAATAAGATGTATTCCATATGTATTTTAGTTTGGAATAAGGCTCCGTTCAGAAACATAAAACAAAGATCTCCATAGAAAACTTTGGCTATTAAACTACCCGTAATGGAGCTCACAGGTGGAAGCTGAGGAGGAGGGTGGGGCGACTAACGCAGAGCTCGCGGAAATGGAAGCAAAAGATTGGACCGCACACCCAGAACTTAAGTAGGACACTTAAGTTGATTAGACTAAACCGCCCGCAGGGAGGAGTAACCAGGTAAATGCACTGCTAGACTAACCTACCTGAAATATTCCCAGGGTCTTTCACTTCAGTCAGACAGCTCATGGAGTAAAGAACATTTATTCCATATTTCTTTTAGTTTGGGATAAGGCTCCGTTCAGATAAATAAAACAAAGGTCTCCATAGAAAACTTTGGGTAGTAAACTACTCCTCAAAACCAAAAGGAGATCAGCAAGAGTTTGAAGAGAATGTGAATGTTAAGATCAGGATTATATGTGTTTAAGTCAGATGAGGCCATCGAAGAGCAGGCGAATGGAAGGGCATCTGAGGACCAAGGAGATTCAAAGATCAAATCCAGCTTGGCTGAATTCGATGTTTTGTACTTGAAATCAGCGGTTCTCAAATAGGTGGACAACATAAGCTCAGACTACTGAAATTTTAGTTAGAAAAGGGATGTCTGGATACTGGCAAAGGAAGAACAATTGAGATCCATGAGGAAATGTAGGTTTTAATAGTATTTTAGGCGGGCTGAACCTCATGCATTTAGAGGCGGATGACAACAAATCTCTAAATGCAGATGCTTGTCGTCGAGTGTCATCTGCTTGAAAGCAGGGCAGACTGGGGATTGGCTTGCGGACACGAAGCTAGAGAGCGTCAGTGATATAGTTTCTACGGCCAGGGATAAAATTTGCGGGTAGTATAAAGATATTTAAACACTAAGCCATGTCAACCGACGTAGCATTAAACCATTTATCATCGCACTTCTTGAAACAACCTTTGTAATAATTTCCATGGCTGAATTCTCTCAGAACACCATGATCCGTTAATGGACCATTAGAGAGGATTTACTGGCGGACTCTATTATACATTGAAAAGAAAGAACAAACCATTTAACAGGCTCAATTATTTGTTTCACAAATAAAAGTACTTTAAAAACGTTTTTTTCAACAAATAACTTGTGTACTGTCAAATAATAATTTGAATCATCAATATGAACAGAAAGCTTTAATTTGCGGAGATTAGCCCCGCCCACCGCGACCCGAGTAATTGGATTAAACGGGAGAAAATTGAAAATGATTATGAAAAAAATATAAAGTACAGTCAGACAAATAGTGACTCAGGTGTATTTCACTGCTCTTCAGACTGAGCCGCTGCATCCTGACTCCGCTCTGCAGTGTTTTCTCCTTCTGAAGCCCGTGGTGCAGCTGTGTTTGTTCAGGAGAAGAACATAGTGATAGGCAGTTGTTGTCGCTCTTTTTCTATGGGTTTTAGAGAAACTCGAAATTGCAGGATAATTTGCATGTACGTGTTGTAAATTTGGCAAGCTGTTTTACGTACCTGTACAATTTAAACTGCAACGTTATTGACGCACAGGTAGAGAAGAAGTGGAGTGACTTTTTAGCCAATCAGAATGCAGAACACAATGCACGATGAAAATCCGTGAAGTAGCGAAACCGTGAAAAGTAAACCGCGTTATAGCAAGGGATCACTGTATTGCCAGATTGGGGTTGTAAGGGTCTGTAAGCACTACGGGACAGGATGTAAACAGAGAGCTCTCAACAGGGAAAGTGGGGGTTGCACCAATACTTTAAGACGCATTTCTAAAGAACTCCTGCTGCATAGGATTTAAAATTGAATTAAAATACCACTAGGAACACTTTGAAAATGTACTTCGAACCTTGCGACACAATGCCTCTAGGGTTAAAATACTGAACTTTGGGGAAGAATTAGAATCTCATCAAACCGTCAGGAACTCATATTCTTGTCTCGGAATGATCTCATTAATCCATACATGGAGATGTGTTTACCAATATTTTTGAGTAGCTCTTCAAAATAAAAATAAAAGCAGATCCCTCAATATCATCTGTGTCCGCAATGCATTAACTGCCTATAAGATATACAGCCAATCCTTCCATCTACCAATGAGGCTAAAAACTAATGTCAGGAACATCAAGGCTATGGACACATTTTTGGATAAGCGTTGTGCAGCCAATTTGACACAAGTCCATCCTTATCCTTTTTTTTAAATATACAATCTAGCATACAATCTGACTTATCATAGTGCTTGTAATTAGTTGTTAAATATATTTGTATTATCCCATATTTTACTTAGGAATACAATAAAAAAAGGTAAATGGCATCAAGGGGAGAAAACTGAACATGCAATCTTCCAATCAGAGGTCAACCAATCTACATTTGCGCCAAGGCCACCCAGGCACCAAAAGTATGTACTACAATGCTTTTATAAAATTTTTTGCAAGAAAATTATACCTGTCACAACATTTCCCACGTGTCCTTAAGACTTAGTTTCACCACTAAATAACCTCTTTGAGGCACTGTTTACCAGAGTCTTTTTTATGTGAAAAGGCAAAGTCATCTACCTTTTGTTGTAAAGATTTCAAATAATTTGCATATATATGAGTTTTGGTTTAAATATTGCAAAGTGAATAATCATATTAAGACTGAATGTCAGCATCTAGAATACCAGTATTCCCACTTGAATATCCCATCCTACAATGCAAGATGGAGCATGTAAGCACCTGGATTAACTTTGTGGGTCCGTGACTGCAGAATGCATTAACTGTATTATCACCACAACACAACCCAAAACAGAATCAGAAGTGGAATATACACCGGAGGGCGAAAAAAAAAAGAGTTGACAAAGGAGGAGAGGAAAAAGCTGGGAATGGTGTGAATGAGAAATAGTCTCATTATGCAGGAAGTATGAAGGGCAAAATCAGACAGCTTCACACAAACGTGACTTTTGATTTCATTGCGAGAAACTGTTGAGACTGTGGTTCATGTGCAGAGTTTATGCAGCCCCCTGACACCATCTCTCTGGCATTCATTTTTCAGCAGGGTCTTGTTGGGGAGATTGTTATTTTGCTCAGAGGAGAGATTACTGAAGATTCCCAAATCCATTTTCTCCTATCAATTATTCAAATCTGACCGAGCCTCATTATGCATGGAACCTTTTTTTTTTTATTTTTTTTTTCAGCTCAGTGAATGAATCAGTGCCTGTGTAAGTATGTACACCCGTGGATGCTTACATTCACCCCGTGTAATTCAGTGCTGGGTTATTGGAGGATGAGAACTCAGTCACCACTTTTATGTATGAGTGTCGGAATACTGTAAAGAATTTTTTTATCTATTTTCCTTGTCTTGGATGTTTTCTAACAAGTATCAATCCTCTATAAAATATTTTTTTTGATATTTCAAATAATTTGTTATGGTGAGCGGTAGGACCCCAAAGCAGAATCTGACTCAGAGGACAGTTAAACAGTTTTTATTCCTCACAGGACAAGGAACAGAATTGGACAGGCAGCAGAATCAGGGAACTAAACTGGAAAACCACAGATATGTAGAGCAATGGAAACGTGATAATCCGGCATGGAGAAGCAACAGGCTCAAGCATTTAAAGACCTTGATGAGATGAGGATCAGGTGTGTCATGTAGGGAGGCACCAGGGAAAAAGTCAGCCACACCCACCTGGTCACACTGATCACAACAGTGCCCCCCCCTCAAGGGACGCCACCCGGCGGCCGACCAGGCCTGTCGGGATGACGAGCATAAAAGTCATCAAAGAGAGCAGGGGACAGGATAAAGGAGCGGGGAACCCAGGAACGCTCCTCCGGGCCATAACCCTCCCAGTCCACAAGATACCGCAGACCGCGACACCGTCGCCGGACATCCAGAAGGCAGCGAACAGGAAACGCCGGATGATCATCCACGACCAGGGCGGGAGGAGGGGGCTCGGCCGGAGGGCTGAGAACACTGCAGGAGACAGGCTTCAGGAGAGACACATGGAAGGAAGGGTGGATGCGCATTGAGGCAGGCAACTTAAGACGGACCACCGAGGGGTTGATGACCCGGTCGATCTCAAAAGGGCCAATGAACCTCGGAGACAACTTCCTGGACTCGCACTGCAGGTGGAATGTCTCGTGTGGAAAGCCAAACCTTCTGACCCGGTTTGTAGTCCGGGGCTGGGACCCTGCGGCGGTCCGCCAGAGTACGGTTCCGAGAGGCAGTGCGGGAGAGGGCTGCCCGGGCCTCGTGCCAAACACGACGGGCCCTGCGGAGATGGTCCTGGACAGAAGGGACGGCCACAGCTCTTTCCTGAGAGGGGAAGAGGGGAGACTGATAGCCATTGGACGCCATGAATGGAGAGAGACCTGTTGCAGAGGAGACCAAGGATTTGTGTGAATACTCAATCCAGGGAAGATGAGTTGACCACGAAGCAGGATGAGTAGCTGCCACACAGCGCAAAGCCGCCTCTAGGTCCTGGTTAGCCCGCTCAGTCTGGCCATTGGTTTGGGGGTGGTATCCAGAGGACAGGCTAGCTGTGGCCCCAATGGCCCGACAGAAAGCGTTCCACACCCTGGAGGTGAACTGGGGGCCTCGGTCTGACACAATGTCCTGGGGCAGACCATGCAAACGGAATACCTGCTGGACCAGGAGGTTGGCTGTCTCGAGGGCAGAAGGGAGCTTGGGAAGTGGCACAAAATGGACAGACTTTGAAAAACGGTCGACGATTGTCAAGACTGCTGTGTTACCTTCAGAAGGTGGAAGGCCAGTGATGAAATCCACAGCTATGTGGGACCAGGGTCGATGAGGAACTGGGAGTGGTCGCAGAAGACCTGCTGGTGCTCGATGAGAAGCCTTTCCACGAGCACAGACAGAGCAAGCCTGGACAAACTCCCGTGTGTCCGCAGATATGGAGGGCCACCAGAACCGCTGTTTAAGCAACGTCAAAGTCCGGTGTATTCCAGGATGGCAAGCCATCTTGGAGTTGTGGCCCCACTGCAGCACAGAGGAACGAGCAGATGGGGGAACAAACAGAAGACCTGTGGGACATTCAGGTGGAGAGGGAAGGTCCTTCAGAGCTCTCTCAACCTCACGCTCCACCTCCCAGATGGCAGCACCGACAACACAGGAGCGAGGTAGGATTGTGTTCTGAGTGGTATCACAGGAGGCTGGCAGCTCGAATTGCCTGGACAGGGCATCAGGCTTTAGGTTGCGGGACCCTGGGCGGTAAGTGAGGGTGAAATTGAAGCGTCCCAGAAAAAGGGACCGCCGAGCTTGACGGGGATTCAGTCTGCGGGCAGAGCGGAGGTACGACAAGTTCTTATGATCTGTCCATACCAGGAAAGGTTGAGATGTTCCTTCCAGCCAGTGGCGCCATTCCTTCAAGGCCAGCACAACTGCCAACAGCTCACGATTCCCCACGTCATAATTCCTCTCCGCAGGAGACAGCTGTCGGGAGAAGAAAGCGCAGGGGTGCATCTTCCGATCTGAGGATGAACGCTGAGAGAGCACCGCCCCAACTCCAGATTCTGAGGCGTCCACTTCCACCATGAACTGAGCTGTAGGATCAGGATGAGACAGTACAGGAGCAGAACAAAAAAGATTTTTCAACTTAATAAAGGCTGCCTCAGCTCCTGAGGACCAGGAGAAGGGTTCTCGTACAGAGGTCAGCTTGGTCAAGGGAGAAGCCACAGAGCTGTAGTTTCTGATGAACCTCCGATAAAAGTTGGCAAACCCCAAAAACCTTTGGAGTTGCTTCCTGGTTGTGGGTGTAGGCCACCCTTCTACAGCTTTGATCTTGGCAGGATCTGGCTTGAGTTGGCCCTTCTCAATCACAAACCCAAGAAAACTGACACTGGAGGCATGAAAGTCACATTTCTCACCTTTAGCATAGAGCCTGTTTGCTAACAGCCTCTGTAACACAAGCCTGACATGTTGAACGTGCTCATCAAGAGTTCGTGAAAAAATCAGAATATCATCAAGATAAACAAACACAAATCTATTCAACATGTCACGCAGAACGTCATTGATGAGACATTGAAAAACAGCTGGAGCATTAGTCAGTCCAAACGGCATCACTAAATACTCAAAATGTCCCAGAGGAGTATTGAAGGCCATCTTCCACTCATCACCCTCCTTTATTCTCACTAAATGGTAAGCGTTTCGGAGGTCGAGCTTGGTGAAGATGGTTGCAGTCTGGAGGGAGCTGAAAGTCCATGAGTGGGAGAGGATACTTGTTTTTTGATTGTTATATTGTTTAGACCTGTGTAATCAATACATGGGCGAAGGGACCCATCCTTCTTATCAACAAACAAAAATCCCGCTCCAACAGGGGAAGAGGATGGACGGATAAGTCCAGCAGCCAAACTCTCAGTTATATATGTCTCCATCGCATCCCTCTCAGGCTTGGAGAGGTTGTACAGTTTACTGGAGGGTAGAGAAGCACCAGGTAACAACTCAATCTCACAGTCATAGGGTCGATGAGGGGGCAGAGAGGAAGCACGGTCCTTAGAAAAAACTTCCTTGAGGTCATGATAATCCGATGGTACACAAGAAAGGTCAATAAGCTTAGGAGGCTCAGGAGAGGTGGAAACAGGTGGTACAGCAGCATGTAAACAGTGAGAGTGGCAAAAAAGACTCCAATTAACTATGGATTGAGAAGACCAGTCTATGTGTGGATTATGGAGTGAAAGCCAGGGCAGACCCAACACCAGCAGAGAGGATGGAGATGAAATGATGTTAAAACTAATCAGTTCTCTGTGGTTGCCAGAAACCAGCAGGGACACAGGACGTGTTCGGTGAGTGACACAGGATAACAGTCTACCATCCAGAGCTAACACTTTTTTAGGGTTTGGTAGAAGTTCAGTGGGGATGTTGGATTGGGACACAAACTGAAAGTCAATAAAATTGTCATCTGCACCGGAATCCATTAAAGCCTGGATCTGTAATGTTGTGGTGTCATATGAGATCGTACCTTTAAGATGGATGCGTCTGGAGGAGGGATCCACAGGGGTTCGGCTCACCAGTGCCCCTCCTGAGCCTGATGAGCCCGGTCTTTTGGCCGTACGGGGCAGTTGGGCCGGAAATGGCCAGACTGGCCGCAGTAGAGGCAGAGCCGCTGGTAGATGCGGCGCTGACGTTCCTCAGGTGTGAGAGTCATCCTGCCGAGCTGCATAGGCTCCTTGCTGCAGCGCGCTCTGTTCCTGGGGAGGCGTGGTCGTGGAGTCCCGCTGAGTTGCAGGTGGAGGGAACACCGGCAGATGAAGGGGCGTGACCGGCAAGGAGCTGGCGGGACGAGAGGGTCGAGCTGCTCTTTCCCTGCGTCTCTCGCGAAGGCGGTTATCCAGTCTTATGGAGAGGGAAATTAACTCCTCTAGGTTGGAAGTTTCGTCACGAGCAGCTAGTTCGTCTTGATCTCCTCTCTAAGACCCCGGTAAAATATTCCGGTGAGGGCCTTTTTATCCCACCCACACTCCGCAGCGGAGATGCGGAAGTCAATGGAGTACTCCGAAACCGAAGCGGCACCTTGGCGTAAGGAGAGCAGGCGATTTCCAGTCTCTTTTTCCTGGAGAGGATGATCAAAAACTTTGAGCATTTCAGCTGTGAATGAAGCCAAAGAGTCGCAGTGGGGAGAATTACTGCCGGCTAATGCAACAGCCCAGGCAGAGGCTTTGCCTGACAGTAAACTCATGATGAACGCCACTTTGGATCTTTCAGAGGAATAAGTGAGAGGTTGCTGATCGAACACGAGTCTACAGTGATGGATAAATGATTTGCATAGACCTATCTCTCCGGAGTACCTGCTGGGAGTGGGGATGAAGGGCTCACGGGGAGATGATGCAAGAACGTGAGGAGCAAGTGACGGGGCTGGATCCGATACTGCGGCTTGAACTGGATCCGGGGATCTTCCTGAGGTGAGTTGAGACGAGACCTCCTCCAGGCGACCGCCGAGACGATTTATTCCGGTGGAAAGATGTTGAAGGGTGTTCATGATTTCCTGGAGAGCTTGATCATGCCGTCCAACAAGAGCCCCTTGGGACGAAAGGGCATGTTTAACTTCTTCAAACGCTGCGGGGTCCATATTCTGGCCGGATTATTCTGTTATGGTGAGCGGTAGGACCCCAAAGCAGAATCTGACTCCGAGGGCAGTTAAACAGTTTTTATTCCTCACAGGACAAGGAACAGAATTGGACAGGCAGCAGAATCAGGGAACTAAACTGGAAAACCACAGATATGTAGAGCAATGGAAACGTGATAATCCGGCATGGAGAAGCAACAGGCTCAAGCATTTAAAGACCTTGATGAGATGAGGATCAGGTGTGTCATGTAGGGAGGCACCAGGGAAAAAGTCAGCCACACCCACCTGGTCACACTGATCACAACATAATTCATTGTTCTGATTTCAGTCAGACAACTCTTGCAGAAGAATATTTATTCACAACATCTTTAGGTTGACATTCACAATTTGATTCACAACTTCGTTTTGGCATAAGGCTCCGTTCAATTCCTTGACACACTTATTTTTTCCATACACTTTTGGGTAACAACCCCCAACACCAAGATGATCCAGAAGAAGAAAATGTGAATGTGAATGTATAATCAGTGGGTAAATAAGATGAGGTGTGTTTTCGGCGGCATTCCATTTTCACTTCATTTCATTTCATTTCATTTCATTTCATTTTCCAGTATGACTGCTATGTGTTTACCCGGTACCATTGACCGTTGGGCCGCTCCCTTCGAGAACACTCTACGAAGGGAACATTCTATCTAGTGTATCTGCTATGTGTTTACCCGGCACCATTGACCGTTTGGCCGCTCCCTTCGAGAACCACTCTACGAAGGGAACATGCTATCTAGTGAATCTGCTATGTGTTTACCCGGCACCATTGACCGTTGGGCCGCTCCCCTTCACCAGGGGAACATACTACCTGAAGGAAGGGGAAGAATGAAGGGGAGCCAACAAGATTACACAACCTGATTCAATTTTAACACCAATGCAGTTAATCCTTCTCATTCGCGGCTTCCACCTGACTTAACATATTCATCATTCAAACCAGACCTAATTTTTTCTTTAAACCACTAATATTTCATCAGAATTTAACTTAACATATCTCTGAAAGGCGGAAGAGGACATCCTTCCCATTGCTTTCAGCGGAAATGATGGCACATGAAGAGCAGCAGCTGTAGCAGCGCCTATTCTCAGGGAGTGCAGGGTGTAAAGGTCTGACGGAAGACCGCAGAACAAGCAGACGTCTTTGCAGCACCAGATCAAGGACTGCGGGGTGACATCATTCGCCGGAAACGAAGAGCAGACAGGGAAGTAGGGGTTCGTAGGCTCAGGATGCGATGCATAGATAAAGACAAAGCATAATTAGTCTCGGCAAAAGAATATAGAAATAACCCAGAAACCGCTTAGTTTTTAAATTCTTGATATAAATGGAATAACAGTGCTTTTAAAGAACAGTCCTGAGAAGTGAAATTTAGTTAGTAATTAAGTAAAAGTCCCTTTATGGATTCATTGCATCATAAAACCGCCAGAATCACAAATTCCAGTAAAGAATTTATAGAGAAATATAGAACCTGCAAGAAATCTTAACACCAATTTAATGTACACTAATGTAAGAGATGTAACCTTTAACAATTACAGAGGGACGCACCTTCAGAAGGTCATCGAGGAGCAGGTGATGGAAGGGTAACCAAAGACCAAAAAATATTTGTAGATGAGGAAGATCATCATCCCAAGTAGCAATGGATCGCAGCTCGGCCGGTTATGACATCAGTGGTCCTCAAATAGGTGGACAACGAAGCACATACTATTGAAGTTTTAATTAGCCAAGGGCATCTGGATACTGCAAAAAAACAAAAAAAGAAGAACTTCCGATCCACTAGGGATCGTAGGTTTAAGAATTTTAGCTAGACTGAACATTAACATTTAGAGGCAGAGAATAACGAGCCTCTAAAGGAGATGCCTCTAGCCGAGTGCCATCTGCTAAAACAGGTCAGAGAAAAGACTAATGGACACAAGATTTAACTCTTGAACTAAGCTTGAGAGAGTGTAAGTGATAATTTCTCCGGTCAGGGTTAAAATTGCTCATGGTGTTATTAAACACTACCCAGTCAACTGATGACACATAAGATTATCATTTCACATAGAAACAGCCTCAATATAATCTCCATGGCTGAATTATCTCATAAATTGTACTATGCAAAAATTTAAATAAATAAAATCTCATCTAACTACACGATCCCTTACACACCATTAGAGCTGTGAATTCAGGCAGCCGGACAAACACAAACCACTCTTCATAAATCTTCCCCCCCAAAACCAGAAGGTGCAGCCTCAGAAGAACAAGTGGGGGGGCCTGGAGACACGACAGTCATTACCATAACAAAACCACTCCAAGCATAGAGAGGGAAAGATCGAACGCAAAACACAAAATCCAGAACTGGAACATGTAGCCCATGATCGAGCTACCCAGAACAAGAACACAAGATGAACAGATTAGCGTGGGAACAAAGCCACAGCAAATTTCAGGTGGCCCAATCATTGACAAATCATATTCAACCAAGAATGAATAAACAATACACTGCACAAAGCTAGAGATGACATAATGGGGAGCGGCAAGCATCAATAAACCATCCAGAACCATAGAAGAAAAATAAAACCGGATGGGTGGAGGACCATACAGTATAGACAACGTGGAAATACATTTTTTCCACTGAGATTCAAAAGATCAGGGATACAGAGGAAATTTGGCCACCCAGAAATCATCAATAACTCGCAAAAATGAAGGGGACCCGTCACCTATAAATATCCATTGCAGGGCTTCTGATAATAAAGTTGATATTATCAAGACTGCCACGACAGCTGAAAGGTAAACCGACAAACACGTCGAGCGCCATCTGAATGCCAAGGGACACCACTGAGAGGCATAGAGGCAGAACAGTGATAACATCGGCGATAACAGTCATCCTCAGCCTTATATCCCGTTCGGAGGAAAATCGTGGAGACACCATAGGCAGACGAAGAAATTTTTATACTAATCCTGAAGGCGCATGGGAAACCAGGCCACTGATGCCCAAAAATGAACTGCGAGGCGTTAACATGGTCCAGATCAAGAACGTCAACCTGAACACTTCCTAGGGGCCACCCTCAGTGGCGGCTTTGAAAATGATGCCCCGGAAGAATCCATCACATAGCCCCCAC
This sequence comes from Oryzias sinensis, assembly GCA_037389245.1. Classification (NCBI taxonomy): domain Eukaryota; kingdom Metazoa; phylum Chordata; class Actinopteri; order Beloniformes; family Adrianichthyidae; genus Oryzias; species Oryzias sinensis. Next base: position 10,656,743 of record CM074503.1, on the reverse strand, counting down.
AAACCTCCAAACCAACCAGAGAGAGAATAACAAATTAACTGTCCAGCCGAGAAAACAAGGCCGCGACGAGACTGACACACTCACCAGTGCGGCCGACGCAAGTCCCTGAATCCAAGGCAGGACCCACTGGGGTACACAGAGCGGGGAAAAAAACAGGCGTAGCAGAACCAGATGCAGAACGGGCGGGGGCAACGAACGAGGATCGCCGAGTGAATAAAAGGAGCCATAGACACTGCATAAGAGAGACCAGTCATAGGAAAATGTCCACAGAGCAGAGACTGGTCCAAGAGACACTGATTCACATTCTGACCAACCAGCAGCTACAACAACGAAGAAAATAAACAGAAGAACCGCCACAATAATAAAGCCAGCATCGAATTAAAGATAATTAGATTTTACACTCAGCTCCCAAACAAAACAGCCACAGAAAAAAAAATGTTAAAATCCACAACAAATTCAGCCAGCATGAGAAACCTGTCCAAACGAGGACCGCCAGCCTTCACAACCACAGAAAAGACCCCACGACCCCTGAAACGACAACCGGAGACGCAGAACTAGGTCGCAGAAAAGGAATCAGAAGTGCATCATGATGGACCATGAGACAAACTACAATTCCCAAGATCCTTAGGGGCGTGACGTCGCCGAAGTAAACAGGAAGTAACACGCAGCCTTAGAAACTACACGGGAAAAGGACTCCATGACGCTCACCGTAGATTATAGGGGTGACCACGGCAGACGAGAAGACCCGGACCGCTCCTGATCGGGGAGCACGGACATCCCGAACATCGCGGAAAGCACACCCCCTGCAGATGCACGCGACCGCGGCGAAACGAACGCGCCGCGCGCCGTCAGCCGCCCGCTGATCGCCGCAAGAGAGCAGACGTGACGAAACGAAAACCCCACATCAGAAAAATGGGGATCATCCATCCGAAGGACGGGGGGAACACAGCAAGACGCCGAAAGATAAGGAGACCCGCGGGCTCGGAGACCGGCAAGAATGAGCGCTGAAAGTAAGAGAGAATGAACAATCGTACACCTGACTTAAATAGGACGCTAAACAGGTGGGTTAATTAACTGACCCGCCCTAGGGGAGTAACCTGCAATTCTGCCGAGTGTCTGCCCGAAATGCGATAAATCGCTATTTAAAAAAATGAAAATAAAAAAAAAAACAGTACGTTCAGTCTCTCAGTTTTATTGGCCAAGTATGAGTGCACTTGTGCTCTCGTGTACACGGACAAAGTCAACAAAAACAAAGCATAAATAGGTTTAACACATTTAAGACAGTTCAAAAGTTCTCATGTTGTGGTTTCATTCTCTGGGACTGTTCAAGAGTTCATCAGAGGGACAACTTGAGGGAAGAAGCTGTGGTTGTGGCAGGTGGTTTTGGCATACGTCCTCGAAACAACAGTCTGAGGGGCCGGCTCACTTCCCCTCCCTGGACCGGTACAGATCCTGGATAGAGGGGAGGTTGGAACCTACAATCCTCTCTGGAGAACTGGTTCTCTGAGGTCTGTCCCTGTTGTGTTCAGTTGCAGATCCAAACCACACTGTGATGGAAGTGGTCAGGATAGTATGGATTATTACACAACCGAAGATGGTCAGGGAGGTCGGACTTCATATCTTGACATTGGAAGACGGCCCAACAGGGGTTGTACTTCCTGTGGGAATCTATGTGGGAAGTCCACTACAGGTCCGGTGAGAAACTGGACCCTTGGAACCTGCATGTCTCAATGGAAAGTTCTCAACACAACAGTTCCTTTCAACAGAGTGGTTTAAAATGGTCCAGGTGAGCATTTCCTCTCAAAGTTGGGCCGTCACTGCGCAAGCAGGGTGAAGCTGACGATGGAGGTCATCCAGCAGCTAATTTTTCTGCTGGGCTTTTGGTACTTCAAACTTCACAACAACTTTCTTTTATCGTAATGACCTTCAGTCAATTAATGGGTTTAAACGGTAGCTCTGCCCGAACCTGGTTCTTTCCTTTTTTCTATGGACTTACAACCAACAGAGGCCCAAAAATGGCACAGCTCGGTCCGGCTTAATGGTACCATTTTATAATGGAAAAGCTCAAAATACCAAACCTGACCATACCACTTAGGGTGGGGGTAGGAAGTTCTTCCTCAAGTTAACTGTTTTTTCCACAGTTTTAAGTGGGTTTAGTTCCAGGTGGTTGTGGCTGCACCAGAGGACTAGCCACACCACTTCTAAAATAGATGTCATGAAACGGATATCTATTTTTCTTGTTTGTTCACATCCAAATCCTAAAAATGATGATGTATTTTGCTGTCTACTGGTGCTGTCAGTGTATAAAACGTGCCATTTTGGAGGAACATGTTGTCTCTTTCAGAAAAAAAAAAATCATTAAGTCCTAGAAAGACAGCAGTTGTAGGTTGGCTTTGTATCCTATAATATTTATAAAAACTGCACATTTTTCCTGCATTTAATAAAATATTTATTATTTCTTTCGGTTTCTAAAATTGTTGAAAAATTAGGCTTTAAACATTCTTGGAATTTTACTTCCTAAAATATTTTACCTAAATATTTTTTTATGGAAATCTACAATAAAGCCAAAAATGAACAAGACAAGATATCTACAGTTCAGTATTTACTGAGAAACAAAATAAATTAATTAATTAATAAATTAAAGTTTTTTAGTCATTATGGAAATTAGAATGTTTTAATTCAAGTGCTTCATTCTTTAAAATGAGGAGGAAATATGAAGTCAAATGTGCACAACAAAAGATTTCTGAAGAAGGAAAGAAACAGAGTAGTTGTCTGATTACTTTGGCGCATAAATATGTTTAGTTTACAACAATCCAAGCTTTCAGGGTGGTTCCGATACCCATCCTTAGTTCGACTTCTATTTGACCTGTATTGTTTTTTAGCAATGATCAAATTTGCATTCTTCCTCCTTCTGTTTCATTCTATATCTGCCTTCTGCAAATCCTAAGTTTAAGTCAAGATCAGCCCACATGGTGTTAATGAGAAGAAGACCTTACATGGTTAGATGGTGATCAGATTCCATGGCTACCAGGAACTAGTTTTGCCAATATTCCCTGTAGTCTCAGAGGTGCTTTGATGACAGACACTCAATATAAGCTTTTAAACGCTGGGTTCCACAATAAGCAAGTCTTTAGACAGCATTTTATCCAGCCAATGAAAATATAATTGCTTGCATAAAGTCAGTAAATGTGAAAAAAACAGTCTGATATTTTTGTTCAGAGCTAAAGCCTGAACGGCCCACTGGAAATATCCAAGTTGTAAACTGGTTGGTGAGCATTCAGAACCAAAATGTTCATGCTAAATATTTTTTTACAGGCATACTGCGAGTGACAGGTTTATACAAAACGCAAAGGTAAGTTAGGGTGAAGTAGGTAAGACCGAGGGCTGTTGTGTGAATTTGGCATTTTTTCAACACCAAATCTTGCAGACTGCACAAGAGGCAGCTTATTACATGATAACTGTGCACCACCTGCATGCACTCTGACTGTTAGAAATTAGACAATCAATTTGTTTCAGTGGCTGCACGGTAGCGCAGTAGTTAGTGCTCTTGTCTCACAGCATGAACGCAAGATAAAAGTATATATAGTCTTTTTATGCATAGAGACAATAATTTGTGAAAATGTGTCTTCTAAAATATGGCAGATTGTAAAGATACTATTTCAATTTTGTGAAACCTTCAGTACACTCAGAAAAACCGTTGAACCACTGCAGAATATTGAGTTATGTCAAAGGAAAGGTAAAGCAAGGAGGTTCATTTAGAAGATAGAGTGAAATACTTTTTGCCTAATACATCTAAAGCTGGCATTGAAATGTTAAATACAACGCAGCAAAACGGATTATTGAACAATACTAAACAACTGGAAGTCTACCATTTTCTAAATTCTACATTATTTTGATGGTAGAGATGAGTTATAATTGGATTGGTAATTGGCCTGTGTTTGCAACATCTAATAAAAGGCACACAGAAGTTTCTAAAGGATTTCCTAAGGAGATGTATGAAGTGTTTTCCTGTCAAACAGAACGCTACAGGCCGGCTTTAACTCTGCCTTTAACGGCCACAAACCAAATAGGAAACTGCCATCCATCAAACAAGCAGAACGGCTTACCACCCTCTGCACCTTAAAGTGTTTCCTGTAGTGACCAACAACAAAACAAATGAAAGGCCCTCTGTCGTTAAGCCGCCTTAGCAAACATTATTAATAAACTAAAAGTGAAGGACTGGCAGAAAAAATGTTAGACGCAAAAAAAGGGTTTATCAAAACAGAGGGAAAAAAAAAGGTTAGAAATACTGCAAAAACGCTCCTTTAAAACTAAGTGACATTCAGATAGTTATGAGGATCAAACACAAAATTACAACACTGAACAAACAGTAAAACCCACATTAAATCAGGGCCACACAGCCACAAACAAAACAGATTAAAGGATTTGCTTCGGAGAGAAGTGACAACTAATCCAAAAATTAGTCACTACAACACAAATGGTACCAGGGGGTTTAACAGCACCAGATACTGCAACAAGCATGCAGTGTACGGAAGTCAGCAACACCACCACAAAATCCCAGACCAATGCACAAAATATTTACAATATTTATTTGTACACAACTGTTGATTTCACCTGTGTCTCTTCAGTGACAGTAGTCCCTATATCAGTTTACATTTCTATAATAACCTGCTAGACATGTCTGGTGTGCTCTAATGAACTCTAAAATTAGCCAACTGTTTAACACACTGATGCCTATTGATGCAAATATGCATCAAACCAATCTGGCTCGAAAATGACTAGAAGATGTGCATCTTTAAAGCAAAAACATACATGGCTTTTTTTCCAAGCTAGCTATCAAGGAGTTAAAAAAGGCTGTGTAAAGAAATCCTGAATCTGTTTGCCAATTCCAGATATCAGATTATAGGCATTGTAGAGGGATTTCTAAGGGATGCTAAAGTCACAGGTCTTCCAGATGGTCCAGAACTTCTAATTTAAATTGTATATCAACAATGTTCACTCTTTTTAATAGGAGCTGTTGTCTTTTTGACTTTGGCATTACAACATTGCACCATAAAATGATATATTTAAACCTTTTACACTGGATATGTTGCCGACGACACCTAAATAACCCATGCATTACATAAGTCTTCGACTATTTACATGATCAAAGTAAATCAGCTATTTTGATGTAGATGCCTTTTTGTATTGACTTTTCACTGATATTAAAAACGGCACAAAGTGGCTTTTCTCTGCAACAGAGTCAGCTGATTTATGTGAATTGAGGAACCAATTCACTACTGTAAATTGTTGCAAATCAGTGCATAAAAGCTGCTTTTCTCCACGTCAGAATCTGATGAAATTCAGATAATTGTGTTAATGGTTTAAGAGTTATGGTAGTCAAAAAAAAAGGAAACACTAGAGCTTAAAGCTCTGGTGTGAAAGAAAGGGTCAATAGTATTTCCCTAACTTCTTCCTTCTTTGACTGTGATCACGTAGAAGAAAAAAAAAGAATATTTGACTGTAGCAGAGCAGTCCTTGTTTGATGGATAAACTTGTCAGCTATAGTCAATGGACTTGTATACTACCGAGGTTTTTTTCTGTTGTTGTTGGTTTTTCATTAGTTGGCCGCTTGGTTCTTACCTCTTTGATGCAGTATAATAAAACAGTAATATTACTTGCAAAGAAAATAATCTAGTTAATGTCTTTTTATCTTTTGGCACGTATTTGGCTCATTCTGACCACAATTCTTGTATGTTTTATGTTTTTTATATTGAGTTAAATAAACTGCACTTTGAAGTTTTCATGTCATGTCAGCACATTTTTTAAAATATGAAATAGGAAGAAAAAAAACTGCTTTAGTTTCTGCAGACTTCTGGAAAGCCGTGTTTTCTTTTTTATATTTCTAACTGTGATTTCCTAAACTCTCGCCTGACAAGCATTATTTTTACAACTGTATACTAGAAATTACTAGAAATTTCTGTAATATTGTTGAATAACACAGAGCCTTTTTACCTTTACATGTGTGTAAAGTAAGATTATGCATCCATACTGTTCAGTCTGATGGTTGTAATACATCTTTTCGTGAGCTGCTATAACGAGGAAGAACAAATTACTCTTTGCTTGTTTGAGTTAGACATCCCTGGTGCAAGGACTGAAATGGCATTTTGTTATGTAAGGCGGCCCTGCAGATTCAGGATTGCCATAAATCAATGTGATTCGTCATTTTAGATAGCACACCCATCAGTCATTCTTCCTGCGGTAGGCAGTCGGCAAGGCTGGAAACTATTTGCTCACTTGTGTCTTTATTAGTTATTTTAAGGTTTTATGATCATAATTATCAACCTAATTTGTACAACTGTTCATCTTTACCATACAGAAATATTTCTAATAGTAGTTTAAGTTTGTCGCTATCACCTAATTTGAGGTGGTATGATTAAAAAAAATATGTATCTGAAATTAACTGGTGACACTGGTGGGTACTGGAGAAGGAATGCACACAGTTGGATGTTCAAAGCCTAAAGATAGTGCTATTGAAGCCCTGTAGTAAATGTTCTAAGCGGCAGTCTGCAGAAAAGAAACGTTTAAGGTTCGGGCCGTTGCACCTCTTCCTCGAAGGACCACAAGACAAGGATGATGGAGGGGTTTATCCTGTGGATTTCTACCCATCATCAACCAAAGTAACCAAAAACTTTATTGCTAAAATAACTTTTATTTATCTATCTTCAGGCTTCACAGATAGTCAAATGTTTAGTTTATTTCTAGAGGAATAAGTCAAAGCTAAGGTTAAGACATAATACAAAGAATAAAAAAATAAAATAAAAAAATAGAAAGGCTAACAAGGAAGCAAAATGTAAAAATATTTCCAATATTCAGAATTTGTTATATTCTTGTTCAATGAAGTTGTTTTTTTGCCACATTATTTGAACTGTATTCCAAGGATTGTCTATATACAGTGAAAGATCAACAGACTACATCCATAGGTTTTAGTTGTATATCATTTATCAAACAAGTAATTGGGCCTCAAGTGAATCAAATCTTTTTGCAGTACAGAAAGAAATCTCCAATCATAGGAGCATTGTAGCTCCTTCAAAAAGGATGACCACCTTCTATGGTTATTTGCGGTAAAAATACTGAAAAAAGACGAGCTCAGAGTTTAAAACATCTCAATGAAATTAAAGAGACAATCTATTAACTGCAACAATGACAAATTTTTGATACATAGGATTTGTCCTCTGATCATACAACCTTTTTTTTCTGGAGTATACGTTCCTCCAGAGTAGAAATCACAAGAGTCAAGAAAAATGCATACATGACTGATTTTATGACATGAGCTTGCGGGCTGCATTTGGCCTGCAGGCCGGACTTTGGACATGCCTACCTTAAACTGTTACATAATTGTAAATGATTAGGTAAACACTGAATAAAAAAGAAACTGTTTAAACCCATTTCTGAAAGATAATGCACACATGAAGACTTTTGCCAGACTCCTGCCTCAGAGCTAAACTGACGGGTATTTGGAGGCTTCAGGGATCCAAGGAGCTATCCAGGCCAAATGCATCCTGGTATGATCTCCTGCGAGCAGGTCCTAGGTGACAAGCCTAACAGTAGTTCTTTCTATTGCCCAGACTGATATCACTGGGGTCCAATCCTGGAGCCAGGTCAAGGATTTGGGTTCATAGGCAAGTGTTCCTATTACTGGCTTCCTGTCACAAAACCTGTCCAGGCTCTGGCAAATAGCCTATGTGGGATCACTTAAGGCCGACGACCTGCAGGAAAATCTACAGGGGACTGTATTGTGTAAATTTGGTAGCAGGCCCAACCCACAATAATGCAATCTAACCATCAGGACATGGAATATCACCTCACTGAGCAAGAAGAAGCCTCAACCTGTGTTGGACTCTCTTCCACAATGCCTATGGTCAGAAGTGAAAGGCTGGTGTTGCCCTGCTCAAAGTGCCCAGCTAGTTGGTCATGAGGTTTTTAATTGAACAAGAGAGATGCTTCCCTCTGCACCAGTATTGAATACCTGGTCATCTTGGAGTGTCTCGAAGAGGTTACAGAAAGTGCTTCGATGGTGGATTTACTACAGTGCTTCTCAATTATTTATTCAATCAATAAATAATATTTAATGTAAATTGATCTGAAACAATAACACAGCAGCACCAATATAGTTAACGTTTTTAGCCTGAAGAAACGGGTAAAAAACATTGGGCTGATTTTTTTTCCAAATGATGGATTGTTTATTTATGATGTCAAAGTGCAGATGTTTTTGCCATGGCTAGCAAGCGTGGTTGACTCAGGTGCTGGAACCTGGAAGGAGGCTCGGCAGGCAGTGAGGTGAGTAATAATGAGGTTTTAATCAGATAGTCAGGATAGAGTTGAGTTCCAGAATCTTTCCAGATAGTCCAAGGAGAGGTTGGAGGGTCTTGCTGGCAGCAACCGCGTGATCCGAGACGGAGCTGGAGAACGTCAGAGCGAGACGGCGAGAGATGAACCATAATCAGGTAAGTTCCACAGGAAGGCGAGGTCCTGGAATGAATGTAGAGACAAAGCAGTTTAGTCGAGAGCATGAGACAGGCGAGGGCAATAATCAAGGAGAGGCCAGGAGATGCACCATAGGAGTACAACGAACTAGCGTCGGTTACAGGTCCGTGGTCTCCTTAAGAGCCTGTTGGCTGACGAGGATGAGGAGGTGAAGCTGGAGGCATCAGGTGGAGCTGATGAGGAGGAGGGGTTTGCCGGAGGCACCGTGACAGTTTTACTGCATTACCTGCTGTCTTTATGTCAAATACTGACAGCAACTAATCGACAGACAGACAAAGAATTCATTTATGGAAAATAAAGACACGCCATCAAAATGTCTTCAATAAAGCCGCGTGTCTGACAGGAGATGGGAGCGCGCAGCTGCAGGGATGGCAATTCACAGGTTTCAGGCTGTTACAAACTTTGTGATATGACAGATAAAAGGAAAACAATAATGGCGCAGATTTTTTCCAAGCACTGAGCCGCTGTCACCACCACCCCTCCGTTAAATTTGTGCCCGAGACAAATGCACGTATTACTTTTGCCTGAAACCGGCATTACTGCGCGCCCTCCTGGCATCGCATCGCGCCCCCACCCCACTATTTGAGAAGCAATGATTTACTATAATACAATGGAATGTATTTTCATATGATAATAAACTGAGCTACACCAAAATCAGAGCAAAAATGCCCCAACATTTTATAAACGTGTTGTTGTTTTTTTTACTGTTGCACAAAGCAAAAAAGGCATATCAGGTACTCAGATTTTATTTTTAAACTTTTTTTTTATAGCCTAGTGTCAATTTGGTGCTAAACTATCTCTATTTAGTGCAAAGACTTTTAAAGGAGGGGTGGCCTGACTGAATTGTTAGTCAGAGGGTAGCAGGTTCAACCTCGAGACCACAAGCAATAAATGAGATTTCTTATGTTGTTTACCTCACTTTCAAAAACCCCACTGTGGCATCATGTCCTTGCTCCAGGCTGCTACCCCAGATGTGCAAGTAGTCACTGAGCAGCTCGTAGGTGTTAAAGTGTTTAATGGTGTGTGTGTGTGATTAAAAAGGTTAGACCAGTGGAGCAAACAGCCACATGTTCCAGTCAGCTTAGACCCTCTTAAAGCCTGAAATAGACCCTCAATGGTCAGATCCAAAAAGTCTCTCCATGTACCACACAATAACTCATAAATCCTAATCCCCATAGTGTCACATTTTATTTGAAGACTTTAGCACTAACCTTTGACAGATTGTATATTTTTTGCAAGATAATTCAATATAAATTAAATATGTAAACAAAAAGACATGTTAACAAGGATTAAAAAATGTTTTTGTAAAGTTCAGCCTACTCTTCTTTTTTACATCAAAATAATATAAACGGAACGTTATTAAAAAATTCTCACTTTGCAAAATTCAAAGTGTTTCCACACATTGGACTGCAATGATGGTTGATCATGTTTTGCTGCCATCATGTGTGTTGTTCCCTGCACTAAGCCACTGTCTCAATCCAAGTGGTATTTTTTTTTAATTTTGATTTGATTGCAGTAAATCTAATTTGGAAAAAATATTTTATGGGATTGGTCGATTGGATATGTGATTGTGTGGCCCTGGAACAAAGTAGTAACCTGTTTGGGGTACACCCTGCCTTTGCCTAACAGGAGCCGGGTTGGCTTCAGCAACCCCGCGACCCTGAAAGAGATTCAGCGGGTTTTGAAGATGGATGTATTGATTGACAGGACCAACTTGATCATAAGTCAACTCAACTTTATTTTTTCCTATAAAGGTAAATTATAAAGTCAGGCTGAGATTCTATACAATCCAAAAAAGAAGCTAAAACTGTGAAGATAAGACCTTTACATTCTGGTAAAATATAAGCTATATTTATATAAGAGGAAATCCGGAAAAACATAAAAAAGGAAAAGCAGAACTAAAAACAAGTTGAAGGCAGAATGAAAAAGAAAAAAACAGAGGAAGCCACAGATAATATGAGTGATGAAAAACTGAGCAGAATCCTTTAAGTCAAAGATCTTTCCTAAACAAGACACAAGGATGCAATTGGCCAGTACTGACTCTGACAAACACACACAGACACAAACTTCCTCTCTGAAGCTGATCTATTCTCCTTGCCTTTCCAGGGTCACTGCTTGTGTTTGATTGGCTGCCACACCATAATTTAGAGGAAAGAATGTTGCTATGACGACAGCAGTCAAGGCCGGAGACAAAGAGAGTGACGTGTGACGAATATTGACTCTTTCACTGTAACACTTGGCCATTCCCCTGTCAGTGAGTCTGCATGAAGGAATAGAGACATTTTCTCTGGACAAATACCGTCTTCTAAGTAATTTGACTATGTTGCCAATTTCCCTCCTCCAACTTGAAAACATGACTTAATAGAGTTTATGCTTAGCTTAGATATTACTATTATTTTTTGGCCTTGTCCTGTTCATTCCGTTAACCAAAAAAAGTATTTTTTTGTTTGATTCCTGGCATCAAATCAACATCCTGAACAGCTAATGCTCTTAAACATCACTATTGCTAAGATGGCTGCTGCTGTGTCTCCCAAAACTACGCGACTGCATCAACAAACGCTGACACACAGATCGCTAACCACCTAAAGGACATCCAGAAACTCTTTGATGAGCTGACGTCGAAGAACGATCTGTTCAATTCTTTGGTGGACCTGGCACATTAACAGTCCACATACATTGCCTCCCTGAAAGCAGCTTTTCAAGACACAGTTCATTGGGACCCTGACACCTCGCTATGATGGTCCCATCCTCTCTAATATTTCAGCTTCAATGTATCTGACGATGTCCTGACAGCTACTCCTCCACTTGGTTGTGAAAATTCTCAACCTGTCAATGGTTTTCGGACCAAGAAAAAAGGCGGCCCAGCATCTGGAGGTTCATCTTCCGCCAAACGCCAGTGTTCTTACGATATGTCCGACCTCATGAGATTTTCCAACCTGTAGCATAAAATGATAGATATAGCCATTAAACTGTCCCACCTTATCAGATAATCAATCCCACTATATATGAACGAACGCACCGTTTTGATGGTAGCTCGTAAACACAGCCTCACGGCGATAGGACAGCCTCCGAAGAGGTAGGACAGCCTTAGATCGAAGAGGTATCCAAACCCAAGGGGTGGTGCTGACACAAGATTACAGAGATAACACTAAGCACAAGATACAAGGGGTAGCATTAGGTAGGAAAAAAATCATGGGTAGGACAGGTTGTTAGAACGCCAGCTGCTCCTAAGAGACGCAGGCGGTAGACGCTCTGACACCCGCCGCATCCCATAGGACTAAACAATGGGGGGGTTTCCATCTGTAGTCACGGCCTGGGCATCAGGTTCAAAGTCTGCTGTGTCGGCTCCGGCAGCAGAGATAGGACAGGCCATAGGTGAGAGCCGACACCTCCGCTCCTCCTGGTGGCTCACCTGCCTCAGTGACGCCAACTCCCGCTTGTCCTCCTGCCGAGACGGGCCCGCTTACTGTACCTCGGCGGCTAGAACTGGCGGCCGTGGGGATCACCCTGACTCGTTTGTCGTGGGAAACTCCATGGTCAGGCATGTCTACGTTAACAGGAGCCGCACTTTCTGTCACCCGGGCAGAGACCCTCAAGAAAGACATCATCACCCTCATCAACTCCATCGCACAAGTAAACAAACGGTGCATCATCATCGCTTCTATCTCCCCGCTTCAGAGATATTGAATTCAGCTGTCTGTGACAACTTCACATGTGGCTGTATTTCTAATAATATTCCATATGCTAACATTTTCACCCCCTTCTACAATAGACCATATCTATTTAAACCAGAGGGCATCCATCCAAACCAAACAGAATCTTATCTTCTATCCATGAACATCAAAGTTACACTCCGCTCCACTAAACTGTTCACGTACTGACTGTACCACTGCCGGAATCCATAATCAGTTAAAACCATATCTATCACTTAACACGTCCCAGTTCACATAACAAGCAGATTTCCTAAACATCCCCGGTCAAGATCCACCAGCTTCACAGTCAGAAATCTCCATCATATTCACACAATACCTGACAAAAAGATGAAACAATCTATCTGCACTCACACACGATTTTGAACTTCGCTGTTTTAAACATTTGCTCTCTTTTAAACAAATATTTTATTGTGAATGACCTTATTTTAGATAACAACATAGACTGCCTATTTTTTAAACTGAAACCTGGCTTGGCACTGATTTTCCTGTTATTCTCACTGATGTGACCCCACCAAATTTCAACTAATTGCTAAATATAGTAAATTACTCTGTTCAGACAGGTGCCTTCCCCGCTGCCTCTGAAACTGCCATGATGAGGCCTCTTATGAAGAATGGTAAATGGCGTATACTTATATAGCGCTTTCTACCTTCTTACGAAGGCCCAAAGCGCTTTACAGTCACAGTCCCATTCACCCATGCACACACACATTCACACACACATTCACACACTGATGGCGGCACCGCTGCCAAACACTGGCGCCAACCTCCCACCAAGGCAAGGTGGGGTTCAGTGTCTTGCCCAAGGACACTTCGGCACATAGGCGTGCAAGGCGGGAATCGAACCTGCAATCTTACGATCATGAGTCGACCGCCCTACCGCTGCACCACGGCCGCAGCGGTAGACAACTTAAACAACTTTAATAATTATCGACCAGTATCCAAATAAGTAACATGATTAAAAAACAGTTATAATTCAATTTAATGAGTTTTACATGAAAAAAAAAAAAAAACAATGTGGCGTCACATTTACCTTTTGGCTTCTCACCCAACAGGCTTTACAGTTTCTGAAGGCGGGGTCTGATTATCCCATATAAATAAGGTGATTTTCCAGGCTTAGTTAGTTGGCACATAAGAGAATAAACCTTCGCATTTTCAATTGGCAATTGTCATTGCCATAATAACGTCTTTGAAAAGTGTGGTTGGGCGCTCCCTTAGAGATAGGGTGAGAAGCTCGGTCACCCACGGAGAGCTCGGAGTAAAACCGCTTCTCCTCCACATCGAAAGGAGCCAGTTGAGGTGGCTCGGGCATTTAGTCCGGATGCCTCCTGGACGCCTCCCTGGAGAGGTGTTCCGGGCATGTCCCACTGGGCGGAGGCCCCGGGGAAGACTTAGGACACGCTGGAGAGACTATGTCTCTCGGCTGACCTGGGAACGCCTCGGGGTCCCCCCAGAGGAGCTGGAGGAAGTGGCTGGGGCGAGGTAAGTATAGGCATCTTTTCTTAGACTGCTGCCCCCGCACGGATAAATGGAGGAAGATGGATGGATGGAGTTGAGTTATTTTCCAGTCTTTTTGCAGAATATTGCACGCAAAAGGAGCAGAGTGGACAAAGGCTTTTTTTTCCCCCCCAGCTCTGTGCAGGAAAATGGAACAGAGAACAACAACTACTCTTTAGATCTTAAGGAGTAAGTTTTCACATTTCTCCTTGTGATTAGGGAACAATGTAGGGAGGCAGTAATCCAAGCAAGGCCTTGTAAATAAAAAAGGACCAATGTCCCTGCCTCCTTGTGGCCAGAGAAGGCCATTGTACTCTTGTATACAGGTCACAATGATGCGTCATAGATCTACCTGGACTGTCAGGAACTCTGTCAGAAACTCTGGTACTACTGGATCTGTGTGCTGCATTTGACACAGTAGACTGATTTTAAAGTTCTTTTATTGGTTTACAAATGTTTTTTATGGTCTTGGGCCTTCAAATTTGACATGATATGATCCTGTGGTAGAGTAGTCTGTGAACTTGAGTCGCGGGTCGCTGATATGGACAGGTCCCCAAAGTATTGTTTCTCCACTTCAGCTCAAAGCCAGATTTCTACATTGCATCATTTTAGTCAATTATTTCATGCTTTACCATGGTGTGCGTATGTGTGTATGGGTTTTATACAAAATATTTGTGTAATGCTTTGGTTTTTGTTTATAAAAAACGATTATGTTTTCTTATGTAAAGATTTTGAGTAACAAAAGTTGGAAAAGTGCTATTCAAATGAAGTTAAATTTGCTTTGCTAATGTAGTAATATGTATTATTAAACTAAATTTAGACATTTTTTTTAATCGGATTATTGCTAAAAGAATAATCCCAAAAGATTAGGAAAATTGCTCTTCCTTCTGCAATATCGCGCCAATGTTTTAACTCTACCTGAACATTAGATGCCCCAATTCAGTAACAATTGGCTTTCAACTTTTTCACGAGCCAAATCCAACTCTTAAGGCTGAAGTCGAGTACTAAAAAATTCCCCGAGTGTGATTTCCTCTGGGAAATCACAACTGCAATCCTGTGTTAGATATGTATGAAGTCTACACCACTTGCTCTAGTTTCATCTGTGAGGAAACTGAGGTCTGTATTTTATAACAGGAATATGTCAGTTCTTGAAGACCTGACATCTACCCATGCACTTCAAGCTTCACGACAGCATCTAAAAAAACTTCACTATAAGCAATGAAGCAAAAATTCTAGTTTTAAACTCACTGAAAGGACATGATTGGAAAACGATGGCGGCTGTAACTTTTCTGTTTGTTTTCCCACTACTCTTTAAGCTCATATAAATATTGCAATAATTGTGTTTAGGAAACTTTTTGGTTAATATGACCTCAAAATCTGAAAGATCAGAGTATAAAAGTACTTAAGTTATCTACAGTAAAACACAAATTCACACTATTTACCACAAACCTTTTGTTACTCAGCCAATTATTTTCAAGGCCATTGACCTTGAGTGCAATTCTCTAAAAGATAGGTAATTTAATCTGTCTTCATAAATACATAAAAATCTCCAGAGCATCCTTGCATAACCCTCTATAAATGACTTGTCATGTAAAGGAAGAAGCCTTTGTTGTGTAACACAATAAGCAGGAAGTGAGTGAAATATTTAGCAGACATCCTGCTGTGATCTCCCTTGCTGTGCATTCTGATTCGGTCATGCATGGTTGGAGATGAGAGGGCTCCATTATGAAGATAGAAAGGGATGCTGGTAAAGATTGGACAATCGAGTGAAAGGAGCATTTTAAAAATAAAATCGAGTTTGCATATAAGACATATAACAGATGTTATTCTTTAAGATGAATAATCACCAGCAAATAATCAAATTGCAGCATAAGATAATAAGTATTAGTATAAAGTCAACATACTCTATGATATAAATATTTGTTATTTTTCATATTTAATAAATGAGTCACACTATTGTGTTTCTTTTTTACACAGTACGATGACCCAAAATGATCTCCACTTCCCTGGTTATTTATTACTTTTTAATTTTGAGTTGACAGTGCCACTCTGCAAGTTTAATTCTTAATACTTTATACAAACACAATGATACTTTATTTTACTTTATAGCTAAAAACAAATGAAGGTAAAAAGCAAGGTGATAAAGTGTCACACACACTCCCATGTGCCGACAGGCATTCATCCCTGTGATTCACAGCAGGGGAGAGATTCAGAAAACAGAAATGACGATGCAAGCGTGAACAAATGTGAGCATAAAACTGGTTTGCGTACTTCCTTTCAAAAGCTTTTAAATGGAAAAATGGGTACATGAGTGTCAAGACTGCATATTTTTCCATTGTGTGATCTGCACAGTGATGACAGCATACAGGTGCTTTTTTTATAATGGATATGCTAACTCTTTTTTTTTCTCCAAACATAAGGGTGTTATAGCACAACATACCCAGCAGAGGTTTTTCTGCATTTATGATTAAAAACAGCATTTGGAATAATAGCTTTTTATAGGTTTTTTTTTTTTTTTCTGTTCTTGGAGTCCAAAGAAGCAAAAGTTTTTTTTTTTTTTAGTTTTGTTCCGTATGAGAACTAGCCTGAGTGACCCCCCCCCCATACACACACACACCTCATGTTCCAACAGGAAGTACCCAATGGCTCCAAGATGCCAAAATCCCATGTACTTCTATATAATTCCACCCCTGTTTTACCATTACCCTTTTCATTACATGTTTTATCAATATATCCGGTTAATAACATTTTATCAGATATCTATGCCTTACCACCATAGTTTCGGGTCATTAAGAATACTTAAGTATCAAAAATCACATGACAAGGATGAATTACCTTGTAAATCTGTAAAATGGACGAAAAAATCTATTTTGGATATCCACATAGGACATACAGATCAATTACGTAAAATATATTCTGATTATTTTCATTGGAAAAATCATGACTATGTTCAAAAATAACACTGTATCAGGAAAATAAATGTAACACGGTATCAAAAATCGTCAGAGCATATGCAGATAAAGTATCAAAAATATTTCAATAGAAAAATTATAAATCATTTATTGGGGCAAGTGAAGTGACATTATAGATAACTCACTTTATCCATCTTTAATAATTGATAAAGCAATTTAAATATTATAAGGTAATGCTGTAAAATAATAAGGTCCACATTATGTCTATTGTCCAGGGTTGATAATTCCATCCTTTGCTGCCTGATTGACAGCCGTCTTTCTGGTTTTAACAGAGTTTATAAGTTCTCTTAGTTGTAATGTCTGTGTCATGACTAGTGGACGAGGCAGACCCAGATGCTGTAACCCGGAAGGAAGACATAGGTAAGTGAGTGGGTAAGTAATAGGATTTATTTTGATCCGGCGTGGTAAGGAGTCGTGGCGTCACTGAAGGCTCTGGCGTTGTTTGGATTCTTGGTGTGGATGGAGATCTTGACGAGTTCAGGATTTGTGGCGTGACTGGAGTTCCGGCGTTTACAGGATGCGTGGTGTGGCTGGAGATCTTGACGTGGATTTAGTTTTCTCAGGAGTTTCAGGAACGTAGCGGCTGCTCTTGGGAACATCTGACGCAGGTGACACTCGTGGCTTTAAGTCCTGAGGCAGGAGAACAAAGTTAGTGAGGAACCAAAACATAGGACTCAGACATGAGTCTAAAGACCAGAATAGGCACCGTCAGGGGCAACGAACTGGTGATTAATGCTGGAGCTGGGTCTCCTTATGAAGAGCTGAGGCTTGATAAGGTAAGTAGTCACAGCTGGTAGAGTCAGGAGCAGAGAGGGGAGGGGGAGGAGAACTGATAGAGGCACCATGACAGTCTGCGGACAATTTTTTAAGGTCCATGTCCTTCTAAAGCTGTTATCAGCGGAGCTGAAAGTTGAGGTCAAGTTTTCTGCAGGTCAGAACTCTCTGCTGAAAATCAGGCCAATCACTGTTGACTTTTAGAGAGAGCGCAGATCCCAGGCGCCATATTTCCTGAAATGATATTTGGCTCTTTGATTCATTACTGCATTTGTTAGCTCAGACGTCCGTGATCAAACACTTCTCCAAGTCCTTCATGTTGTTGACAACCAGAACCTTGGACCGGTCCGGTGGACCTGGTGGTTTAACAAAAGTCCTGCAGCCTTTAACCCCAGTGTTCAGAATCTGCTTATTTACACGCCAGGCCACTGACGAAGAGGGGTCAGCGGATGCTGAAGCGCATAGTGCAAAGGGGTCGCTGACTGCACAGTCATTTGGCACAAAGCTTCTAACTACATGTGACCTTCAGATTAGACCAAGTACATTACGCAGGGAGCTTCATGGGATGGTTTTCCATGGCCAAGTAGCTGGATCCAGGCCACACATCACCAAGTGCATTGCAAGGCGTTGGACGCAGTGGTGTAAAGCACAGCGCCACTGGACTTTAGAACAGTGGAGATGCCTTTTCTGGACTGAAGAATCATGCTTTTCCTTCTAATGGAGTAGTCTGGGTTTGGAGGTTGCCAGGGGAACGTACATTTCGGACTGCATTGTTCCGAGTGTGAAATTTGGTAGAGGAGGAATTATGGTGTGGGGTTGTTTTTCAGTAGGCTTGGCCCTTTAGTTCCAGTGAAAGGAACTGTGAATGCTTCAGGATACCAAAACATTTTGGACAATTCCATGCTCCCAACCTTGTGGGAACAGATTTTAGCGGGACCCTTCCTCTTCTAACATGACTGTGCACCAGTGAACGCAGTGTACATAAGGACATGCATGACAGAGTCTGGTGTGGATGAACTGGACTGGCCTGCACAGAGTCCTGACCCTAACCCGATAGAACCCCTTTGGGATCAATTAGAGCGGCGACTGAGAGCCAGGCCTTCTCGACCAACATTTGACCTCACCAATGCGCTTTTGGAAGAATGGTCAAAAATCCAATAAAAACACTCCGCAACCTTAACCGAGAATTCCCAGAAGAGTTAATGCTGTAAAAGCTACAAAAGGTAAAACAACATCATATTAAACTCTATGGGTTAGGAATGGGATGACACTTCATTTCACATTTGAGTCAAGGTGGGTGAGCGAATACTTTTGGTCATATAATGTACCTAGGATCAGGTGAACTTGAACATATACGATGATCATAGGTCTAGTAACCAAGAAGCTTTTTTTACACAGAAAATCTGCAAGAGTTGTGCAGGATTCATTCGTTGGCTTGTCTGTGTAATACATTGATTGCCTGTTATCAAGATATTTACCAAACATACACCCAGTAATAAATGGTTTAAAGAGGACAAAGTTCATCTGAAAATAGTATTAATAAAAAACTTCCTATAATTAAAAAAAAGTGGTTAGTCATTATAAAATATTTATTTATTCTTCATTAATTGTATCTTGTTTAAAAAAAAAGGCTTTCTTAGATCATTATTTCCTTTTGTGTTTCAAAGAAGTTAAAAAAAACGTTTTTATGATGATTTTTTAATGTATTATCTTACTTATTCATCATTTTGATTTTACAAACCCTTTTAGCTGTGAAAATTTTCTCAGTTTCATTCAGTTTAGTTATTTTTTATCTTGTTTTTAATAGACTTCCAAGTAGTAAGGAAGCTTTACTGTGCCCTTTTTTTTAAGAAAAGATGATATTTTCATAAAGCTTCCCATATGTGCTGTGCCATTTCAGGGAAGGCACTGGGACTCAACATGATTTATTGACTGTGTAATAATATATCAGATCTCCATGGCTTTATTTACATTTCACATGTGTTATAAAAAGACTATTTAAAAAAAAGTATATCAAAGCCATTTGAAATTTTAGCTCAAAATGTTGATATTGAACACTGTTCTATGCTATGCAGAAGTGGGATAATACATTGATTTCATGTTTGTAATGGAAGCAGGTTGTAACTGGATAATATACACAACATACTATTTTTATCATGTTTTAAGTATTTACATGAAATTGAAACAATACAAAACACAGTAAAAAGAACTACAGCGGCCTTTGGGTCAGCTTGTTCACTTTCGTTTCCAGATTCCATCTGTTAATAGATCAGAATCTGCTTCACAATGAGGGGGTCATTGTAGAATCATGCCTGGTCGAGATGGTCATCTTTTCTAAAACGTAGAACACAGAGTAAAGAAATAGAGATGGAAAATGATGACCATAAGTGTAATCATAATTGTTTATTCTTTTTTAGTTTTACCTTTCATATCAAACCTATAATACACTAAATGTTTAGGATAAAATAAACAATATATTTTTGTTTTAAAGTGTCTTCTTTTGTTAATTACAACAACAATTTGAAGCCAATTTAGGCAGGAACTATGTACTTCACTATAGGCTTCCCCTTTAAGATTCACAAAATGAGCTATGATGTTCTGAAAAGCAGAAATGATAACTCTGTCAGTCATAACATGATATAATTGCTTCTTGGACATTTCATCCACTAATGGCAAACCTTTCATCACAATCCTGAAAACCTACAAGTAGAATGAAGTTTATCAATTAGGAACAGTTGGTGAGTTTTTGTTTTTCCTGGTCAAACAACATTGTAGACCTCATTTCTGAATTTCAGATTCGCTGCTTGTTGACTGCATAGAATGAAAGGCTTGCATGGAGCACCACAATGCATTAGATAGATTTGAAGTATTAGAGGATAAAGGTTTTAAAAGAGTCTAACAGGCAAATGCTTAAACCCGTTAACATCCAAGATGTCACTGGCAACACCTAAATAACACCCTTTTAAACAACGTAACTAAAAAAAATGATGTAATCCCCGGATATTGACAGAATCAGATGATTTACATTGACTGTGTAAGCATGCCACTACTTTAAAGTGTTGCATATCAGTGCAAACCTGCGTTTCTTCAGAATTCACTGGAAGTACACCAATTGCGTGAACAAATAAAGAGTGACGATAGTCGAAATTATGTCAACACTGACCGGTCAGGTGTTAAATGGGTAACCGTGGTAACCCTATCATATATCCCTCAATAACTAAACTACATAAGAAAGGCATGCCCTTGTTTATCATCACAATCATTCAGAGCAATCATGTTATCTGAAGCGTGACTACCTTTTGAGAACCTGCTAAACGTATTACTAAGCAAACTCTGAATTACCGCACGATACACACGCTGACCAAAAATATAAACGCAACACTTTTGTTATTGCTCCCATTTTTTATGGTATGAACTCAAAGATGTGAAACATTTTCCACATACACAAAATAACCAGTTCTCTGAAATAATCCACAAAAGGGAGTGAAATCTGTGGCAGGGGAATGATAACGTAAAAAAATTGCACTGCGTAGTCAGAAGCTCTTCGCCTGTTTTCTTTCAAACACTGCGGCTTGCTTTACAATTCAGTTTTCCTCTTTTCCTCGTCCTTCTCTCTACCTAGTCATTCATCTGAGAGGCGAAAGTGGAGTTTTCTAATTTACCTGACTGGGGTGTGTAACAGGCTTTTGAGGTCGCTGCTGATATAGGTGAAGACTAAGAGGAGTACACAGAGGACACAGTGAATGACGGACCAAATGGAAAAAAAAAAAAAAACAGAGGGTCACTTTGTTATATTGTTGATGACAAAAAAACTTTAGATGGGCTGCGAATTCACAAAAAAACGAAATATCATCAAACCTTCAATGAGGAGCAACAGAGTAGGCATAGGACAAATCACCACAACATGTTCTTGATTCCATAAGCTACATTTTTTTAATTAAATTATTCTGTAATACATTGACATGAAATCGTTCACGTTTCATTATTTTTACATGAATTATTAATTACGTTAATATTCATAAGGATGATTAAAAAAAGTTGTCTTCTGTTGTTAGAGAAGAACCTTGGGGTTGACTTTACAGACTAAATAAAAGTTTTATTTATCGTATTGTTTAGTTCCACTTGATATGTAGATATTCTATGGCTGCAATATAATGAAATATCACAATTCAACAGGCTGAAAATAACACAAAGACTCATAATGACAGTTTAACAAACTGTTTGATCACAATAATAGCTTATGGGATCAGACAAAAGCCCATCGTTGGTGGAGCAGGTGGAAAGACGCAAAATCAGTTTGGATCAATCTATTGCACCCCTTGGGGCATTTTTTGCGTAGTTTACACTGCTCAATATGCTACCCTGCACCTTGTTAATTACAGGGCTGCTCATTTAATCTCCACTGACATATTTAATCAACTTTTGAGTACAAAGCAATCATCTACTCACCCACACATGTGAAGCCAAAAGGAAGGTTTTATTTGTTCAGTGAGCGCTTTTCCAACAAACCCCATGACAGGCTGCAGCTTAAATTCCATCTTTCTTTCATGATAAGGCATAGAAAAAGAAAAACTGTCTTCTGGAGGAGCAGTTGTAGAAGAATGTAAGAATGCTATAAAGCTTAGTTTGTTGAGGAAAGAAAAGAAATAGATTAGATGGAAACTCAAGAAAAAACAAGACAATTTTACAGACAGTTCAAATGTTAATGTTTTTACTGAACTGAATACTAAACATCTGGGGGGTATTCCAGGAAGCATGTTTAAACTACCCTGAACTTAACCCTGAACTCTGGCTGAAATCCACCTGAACTTGCTTACTCTAGGTATGTTGGTTCCAAAAGACTGGATATGAATTAGCGTAATTACGCCCGACTTGGTAACCCTGGGTTAATGCACGTGCACAGCAGGTACATAAAGACATTCTCAATGGATCGCCGATTCCAAAGTCACCATGGAAACGCGTGGAGAAAAAAAGAGAGTGCTATACTCTAGTGAGACGGAGTCGGAGATTAATGACGGCATATGAAAATTATACGACCATCAAAAAAGTTATACGGCTGCATCAGCAAAACAAAGAGTTTCTTCTTGGAGAAAAAGAATGGACAAATTAAACGCAAGAGTTTCTGATCTTATTTCCATTTTCCTTGTGACTCATATATATATATATATTTACTAAACACATATGGTCAAAAAGCCACACTTAAACCCAAATCCGTCCAGACAGGCAAAGGGAATGGTATCCCACAATTCCTTGCGGTGCCAATCTAACAGCAGCACCAAAGTTACACCTATTTAATTGAATTCATTTGAATGAAAGTAAAATAACTGTCTGATAACTATGTGTT
The DNA here is from genome assembly GCA_037389245.1 of Oryzias sinensis. Taxonomy (NCBI): domain Eukaryota; kingdom Metazoa; phylum Chordata; class Actinopteri; order Beloniformes; family Adrianichthyidae; genus Oryzias; species Oryzias sinensis. The sequence continues at coordinate 10,633,920 of CM074503.1, read as the reverse complement.
ATTTTTAAGCTGACTTAACTAAAAAAAATGATTTATCTGAACTGAAGCAAATAATTAAGTTAGATCAAAGTAAATAGTTTATCCTTCCAACATCCATACCTGGTCTTATCACCCTCTCATGGTGGAAAAAGTATTATCTGAGCTTCTTCATCAACTAAATCAGGGGTGTCAAACTCATTTTGGTTCGGGGGCCACATTTAACCCTTCTGATCTCAAGTGGGCCGGACCAGTAACATTAAAGCAAAATAACAGGTTTGTTTTAGTTTTTTACTCAGTTGGAAAAAATGCATCAATCAACATAGTAGCCTAATCACTTGGGGCCAATGGATCTCAAATAAAATTAATTAAAGTTGGTCTATTCAAATTAACACAGACTGAATACTGTATATCTGACACTGAAGCAATCCAGAAAGCGTTCTTTATGGTAAGTCTCTTAGTGGTGCTGAATGTTATATTCTTAAGGACTGCGATGTTGATGACATACAAAGCATTTGAAAGAAAGAAAAAACTGTCCATTTTTCCTGGAAGGCTCTTCACTCCACTTCACGTTTGACAACATTTTGGTCATTAGGGTGTCGCTAATGATCATCCTTAACCCTTGTGCTATCCTAGGCACTTTAACACTTGGAGTTGGGTCATCTAGACCCACTAGACAGTGCTCTGAACCTTTTTTCTTCAATGATTTGTGATCTTCACTGGTGTCCATGGATTACATGAAATCTTTCCACCTTTATCCACCTTTATCATGGTAGGGAGAACACGTCAATGTAAGATTGGGCTCATCTAAGATAGCACAAGGGTTAAAGCAAGATAACAGCGGTAAGGCTCATAGGGAACCAAGGTGCATCCTACCCAGACACAGAGCTGTTATGTTTCGCTTTTGGCACATGCAGAGATATGCTGTTTCAACTGTTTTTCCTTTCCTTTGCTCCCCCTAGGGGCGGAATTGCACATTTCGGTTATTTCTTTAAAAAATCATAACTCGCCGCAGGAATGGACTAGAAACTTGCTTTCTTTCTTAATCATCCTTATGATTTTTACTCTTCATGTGTGGGCCGGAGTAAACCACTTGTATTTTAGGGAGAGCTTCTTGTTACCTGCAGTGAACCAACACTGCCTTTCCATATAGAAAAGGTCCCCTCTCCCCTTTCACTTGCACTTACCACACAAACATAAAGCCTAAATTTAACCCTTGTGCTATCTTAGATGATTCCACCCTTACATTGATCTGTTCTCCCTACCTTGACAAAGGTGGATAAAGGTGGAAAGATTTCATGTAATCCATGGACACCAGTGAAGATCACAAATCATTGAAGAAAAAAGGTTCAGAGCACTGTCTAGTGGGTCTACATGACCCAACTCCCAGAGTTAAAGAGCCTATAGCACATGGGTTAAAGGGGGACTTTAACTTTTGCTGCACTGTGACGCAGTGATCTGCACTCTTACTTCACAGCGAAAAAGGCCCCGGTTCAAATCCCTGCTGGGAACTGTCAGCAGTTTCTAGCAGGGGGGGGGATAGGCATAACATAAAGAAAAAAGTTAAAGCAGGTAGGGTTTAGCCTGACAGCTCTGCTGTTAATTAGATGGACAGATACAGGGGTGAACAGAATGGGGTTAAAGATGATATTTAGTAAAGGGAAATAAACTTAAATTCACAGGCACTACTCAGCAATAAATAACACAACCTGAAGTGGAACTTAAACCAGAGGGACAGTACTAAAAAAAAAAGCTTAAATGAAAAGAAGACCATAAAAAAGGCAAAACAGGCCTTTTCCACAGGCTCCTAAAGCCAAATCCGACAGCAACAATGGATCCCTCTTATGGAATTCAGCTGCCCCTGGAACAGGGGCTGAATATATCTACATTCTGTTGTGCTCCTTCTATGATGACAATGAAGCATTTTTTTCTATTCTGCTTTATTTTAAAGAAGCACTGAAAAACGATTGTGCTTTTGTCTAAGTTTTAACAGCTATGCTGTTGGACAGAGTTGGACATTAGAACGCCTGATTAATAGTCTTCTAAACTGATGACGTCTATGGCTGTTCCATGGGCAAGGCCTCAGAATTAGATACATTTATCATATCAAGATAATGAAAGAATCCTAGAGTTGAAATCCTTCGTGATTAGAATTTTTAAATATTTACTGTCCTCTGAACTCTTCCAAAATTAATAAGGTGTTATTCCCTCTTCCTTTCTACTCCTTTCAATTTGCATTTCTATACCTTTTTTCATTGGTAAAGGTATAAATGATTTATTCGATGGTTTCTCTCGAGTTGTAGAGAAATCTCTTTGGGGCACACACTGAAAGATTCTTGACAATAAATAAGCGCACTTCCACTTATGCAAACATACTGAAGCTTCTTCATAAGGAGCTCTAGACATTTTATCTAGCTACATTAGACTCTTCATTTAGCCTCTTCTCTGCCAATAAATGCATTTTGAAAAATATGTCAGCTTAAACTACATCATAGAAAGATATTTTTTTAACAGTGCCTATAAAAAATAAAATGTTAATGTAGATTTTATTTTCTTTTTTCCCTCCCAAATTTCTCTCGCTGTACAGGCATTACATACCATACAAAGGGTTTGACAATGCATAAAACTGTGAATTACAAAAAGCAATTAAGGTTAACAATAGTTAACTATTGGCAGTGTATATGTCCATGGAAAAAAATGCACTTGTTAGTTAAAAAAAAAACAGGAGATACAGTAAAACATGGATGCGGACTTCTTCTGTTTTTTTTTTTGTAAATAAATAATAACATACTGTAGTGCCAAAATTAACACACCAGATTGAGGATTCATTATCTATTAATTAATTTAGTTTTTGCTTTTATCATGTCACACAGTAAAAATTAATATTAACAAATATTTTAAAAGTTGAGATGTTTTGTATGTTTGATATAAAAAGAAAACATTTAAAGGAAACATGCTTTATTTTGAAAGGTCGCCGTTAAAGTTGCATGCAAAAGTGTAAAAGGCGAGTAGAGCTCTGGCCTGCTGCTGCTGTTTTTTTTTAATTATCTGTATTTCTTTGGCAGCCTTACTTGTAACTGGACTTAAAAAAAACTGTTTTACTCGGTCAAAGATCCATTTTGAGGAAAATTGTATTTTTGGTGTTTTTAACATGTTCCTATGTCATTTTTCTCATGATGGAGGACATATATATAAAGAAAATAAGCTTAAAATTACATTGCTGGGTATTTCTTTCAAATTGTTGTGAATCAACCAAAACATTCCGTTTGAAATAACTTGTAGTTGTGTCGTGGAAGCTACAATCCACAACAATGCAAAAAGCTCCCTGCTTCGTTCCATTCCAAATCATCTACTTGTAGACAAATAGATCCATGTCTAAATTTTACTTGTCTGAGCTGGAATCTAGCTTAAAACTCCACGGCTGGATAGCTCCAATATTCGCCATTTTGCTGCACCCTTACTGTTAGGTTGGGGTTGTGAGGGGCTGTGAGCTAGTGGGAGAGCATGTAAACAGATGGATAATATTGAAGTGGGGGTTGGCTTACTCCATACCAGTGGTCCTGCCCAGCTTTGTTGCTTTTGGCTAAAAATGGCATAGTCATAATTACAAGGCCACTGGGAACGCTTTTACAATAATACCAAATAAGATTGGAGTGGGATGTTATGAATGGCATTGAAAATTCCTCAAGCTTGTCCTTACCTTTTTTGAAGAAAGAAGGTTGTGACAATGATCCAGAAGAGTTCAAGTGTGAGATCCACGCTGACACTGACAAACATGTGGGAACCTGTATAGCTTTATCTTCATTAAAACACCACATGCCACTTTACTCGTAAAGAAACACAAAATATGTGTCAGTAGGAGTTGAGAACTTTTAATAAATACAAAGTAAACACTTGAAATATGCTCACAGAGGTCAGTAATGATTCACCATCAGTTCTCTCTATTCAATTTATTTAATTAAAGCAGCACTTGTAGAATAATTGATGAGAGCACTTCTATTCCCGATTGTCTGTCAGATCTGCTTCATGTCAAACACTTTTCACTGATTTAACTCCACAGCGAATCCGTTCCCTCTATTGACGTTAAATGATGCTGACTTTGCCCGTACTGCCCGTCGTCCACCAGCTGCTCTTCTGCGTGTGCTCCTTTGAAGTTTCTTGTCGTGTTCGTGGTGACCTTACATGTGACCATTTTCCTTTGGTTTGTACCTTTCTGAATACGGCATACCTTATTTTCCGCACTACAAGTTCCTTTTCGAAGCTTCAACTTTTTTTCACCGTGCACCCTATATTCCAGAGCCCTTCAGAAAATTGAATAATTCTAGTTATGTTTACTGATCCTGAAGCCATTTACACGGCGCCCTTTCATTATGCTGTTTTTTTATGCGTTGCAAACAAGGTCGAGTGTTGTTGTACATATGCTAACAGGGCTAACGTGCACCTGTCGGACTGTTTTTAATACAAGTTGCAAACAAGGTTAAGTGTCATTGAAAATACAGTAATGAGGCTAATATGTAGCAGCGTTGGGCGTGTTTTTTCTCGAGTTGCAAATATGGTTGGGTGTTATTGTCAATACACTAATGCGACTAACGTGTAGCTAACAAGGTTAGGAGTTAGTGTGGTCATAGTAACATTTGTTTTTGCTTTATCAGTCAGTTTTGTAACACAAATAAGGTTGGGAGCTACAGGTATTGTGAATTTGCTAATGTGGCTAACGCGTAGCGTGTTATCAATGAGTTCTAGAGTTCTTTTATATATAGAGGTAATAAATGTAAATGTATATATTTTTTCTGTTTCACCCCAAAATGTGTTCATCCAAAAGAGACAAAAAAAGTGCTCATTTCCCCCTGGATGAGCACTTTTGCAAGATCTTTTTGTTGATTTGTGGAAATGAAAAGAAAGAAAACAATGTGAAAAAAAAGTTTCCCAACAAAATGATATTATGTGCATTATTCTTCTAGAAAAAAAATCAGCTTTGCATGGATTTGCAAGATTATACTCAGTTTATATTCATATTAACTTGCCTTACTCTCATGAGGTTTTTATTGGATTTTGTTCTTAGGAGTCCAGAGAAGAAACTACGTTTTTGACAATCAGAGGAAATTTAATAGCCCACCTATCATTCCATCTACTGACCAGGAGCCCCATGTTCATCTGTTTCTGCAGTGCTGCTTGACGAGAGATTCAAGCCACTGAAAAAGCCTGCAGCCTACTCTTTCTAGTCTCTGCAAAACTAGGGCATAATAAGAAAATCACATAACATGTCTACCATCCTGTCAATGTCACTTACCCATAAATCAAATGAGTCTCTCTGTTCCTGTGTGGTTTTGGGGATGTCTTTTTGCCACCCAGATCAACTTATGTTGCATTCAATTACTCAGTTTGAGTCATTTTTTAGACACTAACATCTTACAGTTTGGACTAGTTGTAGGACTGTTGCTAAGGTTCTAATACAGTTCCAAAGAAAAAAGAAAACATGTTTTCCAGTGATTCGTGATATAATTTTAAACACTTCACAACTTGTTACATATTTCTTTCTTTGTTGTGTGTTTACTTACCATTTGTTACGTCTAGTAAATTCAAATCATTCCAATTCTTACGGTACCCTTAAAAAACAGTTCAAGGAGGATAGACTCCTTGATGGATGCAGAGAATAAAAGTCTGGTCCAGCAGACTGCAGCTCAAAGTGCGGAAGGCGTTTATGCTGAATCTGGTTGAAGGATCCCAGAATACTTTGCAGCTTGTAGGCTTCAGAGCTGTCTGGAGACTTGTGCGGAACCATATCAATTGCACCAACAATATGCAGTCAAGCATCAGATCCAAACCACAATCAATGGATTACAATGGTCTGGTCTGATCATTGACTATATTTGAGAACTGGACTGAGTCATCCCTCCCCTGCCGCGTCCCAAACAGGAAGTACCTGCTAGCTCAAAGGAGACAAAACCCCATAAACATTTATTGGTAAATCAGCTAATACTCAGTAATTTCATTTGTCAGAATAAACATTCTTGCTATGCTACCTTTTTTCCATGTCTAAATTAATCCTATTTTTTTTTCATGATATTATTTCTGCAGTGCAAGTTTTTCAAGTAATAAACTGACCAATCAGATGCAACAATAAAAGTATGTGGTCTTGCGTTCAACATTTAAATTTTTTCGAATCCGCTTCCAGGTGGTGGGGGTGTGGACTTCATACAAGCTCCCTCCTGGCTAGTGAGAGTAGTTGCCATAGAAATGTAGACTCAGACTGATTTGGACCAATCACTGCTCACTGAGGCTGTCTGACTCCAACATGGGATCCATATTACAGAAAAATGACAACTGAATTTATTTCATTTTGTTGCGAGTTGTTATGGGTGATGTCCAGTTCTCTTATACAGTCAGTGGGTCTGATCAATACTTTTTTTAATACCCCAGCACCTTCCATGGATCTATTTAACTGTTTTAGCAGGTAAAAAGTGGTAATAGCTGTAATGATAAACACGTAAGACCAAGCTTAATATATGAAAAAAAATACAGTTTACCTTTTTTTAATTTTATCCCTTTTTATTTTACACATCATAACAACACAGTACATGTTGTTTTTTTGTTTTTGAGTTTTTTTTCTGTACAGAAGCTTTCCGGGAGCGTGTGGCCAACACAGACCATAGTATACCAATGCCAGTGAAAAGCTCACAAAGAAATCATGTTCTTTTTTTTTTCCTGTTAAAAAATATCAATTTCATAAGAGGTCCATTAGATTCTCAATGTGTTGTTTGATCTTTCCTTTATACACCAAGAAAAGATCTGTACTCTGCAGAAGGTAAGAAAGGCTATGTGTGAAATCTCGCTCTTCCTTAGCTGATCCCATTCATCCAAATTCCTCCAGTGGTGGAGCCATTGTGATCTCCTACAATGTGGCTCTATCAATTAGTGAGGATCTGTTAGTGCAAAAGAAGGCACTGACTGCTGTTCTCTTGCCAAGTTATGGACACACACTCAACGTGCGTGTGTATGTATTAAGAATTATGTGCTTTTTGTTTCCAATCAAAAGATCTTTCTCTTCTTTCCCTTTTTATTTCCCTTTTTGTAGGACTGTCAGATAAGGTGAGTGTGAATCGGGAAATGACATGGCAAGCTCATTGTCTTGTTTTTTTCTTTTGTGCTATAAAGTGGAACCAACGAGACAAGTCGAGGATAATACAAGACAAGGCAAGAACTCCACCCGTTGCCAAAAAAGATGACCAGGAAAACTGAACCAACAGGACTGTAAACCAAATACAAAAGGCTGTGAAGAAACAATATGAAAAGAAGAGCTGAAGAAGGCTTCAAAAGGGGGTGAGGGATTCAAAGAAACGTGGCTTTCATTTTGACACCAAAAACCCCGAATGAAAACTCAACAAAAAATACATTCGGAACAGTATCAACACGCTGTTTCAAATGTGAATGAGAAGTTCTTACCTTCACCCATACACCTTTAAACAAATCCAAACACACTGCATACTCTCACACAAAGATTAAACAGTTATGAATGAAAAGTTTCTGTTTTAGCTGCTGCTTTGCTTCAGTTCAAACTGTGCTTTCCAGAATCCAGTCAGAGTCGAGGCGCCCTTTGTCTGAGTCTGCGCCCTCGTCTTTGGGGAGAAGAATGCCGCTCATTGATCGACTTCTTTTGTCCCGCATCAAACGCCCCAGCTTGGGCGCTCCCGTTGCTCCCTGATGGGGCGAGTAAGTCTTTGAGCCTCCTTCACTGAGGGAATACCTTCTCCTCGCTCTGCTTCTGCCTCCCTCTTCCACAGGAAGAGTCTGGTACTTAGTAGAAGATGAGGCAGCCCGGGGCGCCCTGCGTAGGATGGGAGTCTCTCTGAATCGCACAGAGGGAACAGGGCTTGGAGCGGCAGAATGACTGCCGAATGGGAAGGGAGGTAGGATTTGGGTAAGGGAGGTGGAATTGTTGCGGTTGGTGTTAGGGTTCTCTATAGGGTTGGGAGCAGATGAGGGGATAGGGGCAGGATTGGTTATAGATGATGGGGAGGACAGAGTGGGGCGAGGAGAGGAGGTGGATGGGAGTTTCTCAGGTATCTTTGTGGTGTTGGAGCAAGCTGAGGCCGGCTTGCTGGGAGCAGGCTTGCGCTTCGGCTTGTGCAGGGAACCAGTGGAGGAGGCTGGCAGGACAACGCTGGTTTTGGATCTTTGTTCACTGGCCTTCTCCTGTTCCTCCACACCAGATGTTGGGCTTTTCGACTCCCAACTCTGGCTGAGGACCGATGTTGCAGTGAAGTAGTCAGGCAGGGAGCACTCAGATGACTGGGATATTTTGTCCTTCCCCCCACACGCTCCTCCTGCAGCTGCTGCTCCAGCTCTTTTCTTTGTTGGCGCTGGAGGGTCCTCCAGTCCAATGGATCCATGTTTGGACGAGCTGGGGGTCATGTTGGATCCCTGGGATTGCTGACCATTCGTCTGTGAGTGCATGTTTATCATTGACATGGAGACGCCTTTACCACCCCCACCTGGGTTACACACCTGTGAAAAAGCAGAACATAAGTCATTCGTTTTGGGATAAAAAAAAAAAAAACGAATAGCCACATCCGCTAGGCTAGAGGGTTCTGTAGGTGTGTGCATAAATATTTTTTACTGTCAACGACACAGAAGAAGTAGCGCCGCTTAATCTTATGCCAGGCTTGGTAGAATTGTTCCAACGTGACACAGAGGAGCAAGAATTCAACTGGTTTAATCCTTGTGCTATCTTTGACCCGACCCTTACATTGACATGTTCTCCCTACCATGACAAAGGTGGATAAAGGTGGAATGATTTCATGTAATCCATGGACACCAGTGAAGATCAGAAATCACTGAAGATTTTTCTTGTGGGGTCTAGATGACCCAACTCCCAATGTTAAAGTGCCTAGGATAGCACAAGGGTTAATGATTTGAAGCCATATATAGAGTTTATTTGCCTTGTTAGCATATTCTTTTTTGCTGTGGTTATGGGATCATATGTTGCGCTACCTTACTAGATTGCTGCTGTTTCATGAAGCTAAATTGTGCTATTGAAGCAAGCATATTTTTAAAAATTGTCTTTTTAGAGCAAACTGACATGCAGTGTGACAAAAGAGACACATTGTCCATCCCCCTAAGGCAGGGGTGGCGAACACGAGGCTCTTTGCGTGTCATCATATTGTGGCGACCAGGGGGTTAGCCCCGCCTTCAGCCCCTAAGACTCATGAGAAGTGGGGAATTGTGGGTGTAAAGTTTCTCCCCATGAGTCAGGGGGCTGTTAGCAGAATTGAGAGCCATGCTGTTTGGCTGTTTCCGGGCGTATAAACGTATGCAAACATCAAAGTTAGAAAGGAGCAATACAAACTACCCATGACTTTGCTTATTCCTCTCTGAGATTGTAAGGAGTTGGTTGATGGATTTGTCATGGATGTGTCACGACAATAATTTCGACATACTGAGGCTCATTTCATAGGTAGTTCACTTTTATACAACTCTCGAATCCATCAGAGAGTATTAAAAATAAATACTAAAAAGACCGCTGGGCAGTGTGTGTTTTGATTCTGCTCCCGACACATAAGTGATTGGCGGAATCATTTGTGCGAGTTACGCCAAATGCCGGAAAAAATTACTAAACATTTGATGCGCATGCAGACTTTTACTCTCATATTCAAAATGAAGAAATTCAGAGTATAAAGAGAATCACATAACGTTTCTGGAAGAATGGTAAGATTCTTACTTTTACTGAACAGAATGGCAAAAAGTTCGGCTTTTGGTGTCAAACTTGTTCGCCACCCCTGCCCAAGGGTTTGTTTGAGCCTGAAGGCAGGGCTCCTCATCCATAGTCCTGGATCACCCAGCTTGTTTGCCAGCTACCATTTGCAGCTGATTATTGGAATTCAGTTGAGGATTTCCAATCAGACTCAAACAAAAATAAGTGGGGCCAACACACTTCAGTCTTTGAACCTCAAGCTTTTCTCTGTTCCAAGTGAAATGGTCCAACTTAACAACTAAAACAATGAACAAATTCACACTTTTGATACACCCCAGGGGAGGTAAACGACAGAAACAATTGTACGTTGTTGTTTATGTGCAGCTTTTTTCTCTTTGTTTATATTTACATTTAGATTTTATGATAAAATATATCAAACCCTTCTTTTATTTTACCCAGACTTAAAATTGTTCCCAGACAGAACCACAATGCAACTGATGCAACAGCTGGATCATATTTATTCGAAATATCTATGATTGATAAAACCATTACCATTCCAATTGGCAAATAAATACATAGTATTCGTGTTCTCACAATTGTAATAGTTTATTTAGTTTTTAGACATTTATTTTTACATTTACTGCTGTGTAAAAAGTTGTATAAGTCAAAATCTTTTGCACTATTTTTGACACTGAATTTTTACCCTCATTTCTTTCATATTAATTCTCTTTTAATAAGCGACCATCTTAATGTCATTCCTCCAGCTCAATAAAGAAATCAATTTAATCCATTAAGAGGTATTTAAGAGTGGGCCTTAAGAGGGACAGATACCTACCTTGTACCGTATCATCAGGATGATGATGAAAACCAGCACAGAGGCCACAATTATCCCTCCGATGATGATGATCATAGTCCCACCGAGGAACTGAGACTGCATAAAATGACATCTCATGTACTCCGACTCGGTGGTGAATTGCACACAGCCAACCACCCGCGTGGCTGTCAGGGAGGTGATGACATCATCATAAATGGCCAAAACGCAGAGATCGTACTGAGTTCCCGCTGCCAGGTTATTGACCAGGAAGCTCTTGCTTGACGGTGGGATCATTCTACAAGGAGGAAACACAAAAGAAGAAAGTATGATTGATGCACATATTAAAATACTTTTTGTTTTATGATTTCGAAAACCTTTTCTGTTCTTTTTTCGAAAAGCCAGATGCTGGATTACTAAGAATGCTACAACATTCTTTGCATTTTTAAGTTAGAATACTTTAATTTGATAGATAAAAATGCAAAAAAATATAAAAAGTGTTTTAGTAAATTTATTTTAACACATCATTTGTTGACATCACAGTTTTTGCAACAAATGCAAATATTTCACCTTGAAGCAAAGGTCATAAAAACAGACAAACTTATTTATTTGTTAAGGGATGACAACATCAAAAAAAAATTAACAAAACCAATCTTTTTTTTTTCAATTCAAAAAGGTAAATCGGTAAAAATGATCTGGATTTTTGTCCACAGTTGTCACACATATTTGTTGCTTTCACCTATGAAGTCTATCCGCACTTGGGCTTTCCCTACTGGAATGCTTATCAAAAGCCTATTTAAACTATTAAATTAAACCGTTAAATTGGTGGCAGTGACTCCCAATTTTTTGCCTGAGCAGGTCGGCCAGTGATTGAAAGGTGGCTGGTTCGATCCCTGCTCCCCTCAGCCAATTGTTGTTGTGTCCATGGGCAAGACACTTGCCCCGCCCTGCCTTCAGCGTCGCTCCACTGGTGTGTGAGTGTGTATAAATGTCCCGGAGATGGTCAGAGGTGCAAACTGGCAGCCACCTCTCTGTCCGTCTGCCCCAGGGCAGCTGTGGATTCATCAGTAGCTCACCATCACCAAGTATGAATGAGGAGTGAATGAATAATGGAGACATTGTAAGAGCCTTGAGCGCCTGGAAAAGTGCAGAAAAATCCAATCCATTATTTTATTATTATAATAAACCGCATAGGGCAGCTAGTTCACTGCTCTTCATGGTCACTAAGAGTAGCAGAGGGGAATCTGTGTGGTTAAGGAACTCAATTTACAGTGTGAGCCAAGCAAAGGTTAGACAACATATTACATTTTAATGGGCAGAATTAAGAGGTTCAGGATAAATTCACTACAGTTCATTACAGTGTTCTGACTAAAGTAGCAGCAAAAGCTTGCGAGCGTCTGTGTCAGAGTCCCTATGAGCCCATGAATACTAATTGAACCATCTTTACAATAGACGGCGAAGAGTGTTATTTTTTCTTCACCCACTGTTGATGTTTTTTCCATTTTAATGAGACAACCTCAACTCAAACAGCACACACATCTAAAACTTTGGCTATCATAGTTTCCAGTTCGGAGTGAATGATTTTTTTTTTTTTTAATGGAAATAGCTAAGGGTCATGACAAACCAAAGCACCTAGAATTTGTAACATAAAAACAAGCAACTTAACAAGATAAGTCATGAAAATTGAAGTAAGACTCAAGTAGGAATCCCACTCATACCTCTTGACCTTTAATACTAGTAAAAGTAAAATAGCAACATAACCTCCCTAAAATGAGTCATTTAAAGTGTCATCCTATGGTGTACATTTTATTAGAGTTTTCAGATTTAAAAAAATGTTATCTTCCAGAAAATTGCCATGTTTATCTATTGAAATCCTAAACCCAAGTGTGAGCATTTAGGCATCAATGCATACAATCTAACAATTTATCATTACCATTGTAAAACTGAGAAATTATAAGATAAAAAAAAAAGTTTTGTCTTAATTCCAAATAGGATTTTTGCCTTGGTGTAGAACCTGGATTCATTACTGTGACAATTATTGCTATTTAACCCTCCCCAATAACCCCCCCTTTTAGTAATAGGTTTAGTGTCAGGAATTAGTGCCAGTGGACGAATTGGGCTTAATCCTCAAACACAATTTGGCCCAACCTCTATATTTCAAAATATAGGGGGTTGTCAATTAGTTTTACACTTAATAGTAGAGGTAGGTGGAGGATTTTCAGAGCCTTTCCAATCAAAGGTTATTGTGTTATCCCAATTTGGTGACGTGGGGATGCTGGAGCCTATATAGCTACCACAGTGTGTTCCAAATTGTTATGCAAATTGTATTTAAGTGTCAAAAAGATCAAATTCTTTGTTTTTCAATTAAACCCATGGATGTCATTCTGTCTCGGGGCTCTTTGGTTCTTCATGGGCAGAGAGCTGGTCGGCCCCTTAGGGTCTCTTAAGGTGTGAAACATATGTAGAGTTTCTGACTAATCCCAGTCTTCCATGGTACAAAAAAAAAAGAACTGTGCTTTCCGTAACAAAATATCTTCATGCATGACAATGCAGTATCTCATGCAGCAAGGAATACGCCTGCATCATTAGCTGCTATGAGCATAAATTGAGAGAAACTGATCGTGTGGCCTCATCCTCCAATCCTCAACCCTATTAAGAACCTTTGATGCAAACATCTATGAGGGTGGAAGGCCGTTCACATCCAAACAGCAGCTCTGTGAAGCTATTCTGACATCCGGCAACGAGATTCAAGCAGAAACTCTCCAAAAACTCACACCTTTTTGAAGAGTTTGGCGATTTTACTGATCTATACTGTGGGGAATTCTCTAGGTTATGATACTTTTATGTCATTTTATTTCATGCAATTTCATATAAAATATTGTACTTTAATTAATAATGTAAATTTATTTCATATATACTCTCTTGGTGGCTGGCCATGGTCAGCACGGGACAGAGGATGAAAATTAGCTAAGGCTACAATCCTACGTATGTGTAGTGTTATTGTATTTCAGAGCAACCCACACTGTTTTTGTATGCATTGTCCCTTTACTTAATAAATACAAATACAATACGATACAATTTCAATAGATGCAAAAATTGTGTAGCTGCTACAAAATAAGGGGTCCTACTGTATGTCAAAATGTGACTTGACCTATTAAGATGTTGTTGATTGGAATAGCTTTTGATTTCAGTAATGCAGCAAATTCAACAAATGACCATCTTCAGTTCTGTAGAATGTGTAAAATGTTGTGGAACTCTGTGTGGAAAAATGTGAATTGCAGATTTTTTCTTTTTGAAAAAAAAAATACCGTTATCTTTAGGAGGTTTGTTCAATTACATTTAATATACAGTGGGGCACAAAAGTATTTAGTCAGCCACCAGTTATGCAAATTATCCCACTTGAAATATGAGAGAGGCCTTTAATTTTCATCTATGAGAGTCTTCCCAGTCTGGTGCAGGTCAGCAATTTTACTTCTGGTGTCCTCAGACAGCTCTTTGGTCTTGGCCATAGTGAAGTTTGGAGTGACTGTTTGAGGTTGTGGACAGGTGTCTCTTACATAGATAACCGGTTCAAACAGGTTCCATTAATACAAGTAAAGAGTGGAGGACAGAGGATCCCCTTACAGAAGAAGTTACAATGATGACCAAATACTTATTTTCCACCATATCTTGACAAATAAACTCTTTAAAAATCAGTTTTTCTGGATTCTTTTCACATTTTGTTTCTCTTAGTTGAAATTTTAGCTGTGATAAAAACAGCCCAGGGCTCTTTCATCTTTTTAAGTCAGAGGACTTGCACAATTGGTGGCTGACTAATTACTTTTTGCCTCACTGAATACTCTAATGTTTAATGACTTAAAAATATATGCTGTCATTTGCATTGAGAATTTAGAAAAGCATAGAAATATAGCAATGCATGATAATTTGGAACGCGCTGTAAAATGGGATGGAAGGGTACACCCTGAACAGTTTGCCGGTCCCTTGCAGAGCAACACAAAAACAAACAACCGCACGTACACAAATTCACCAGTTAACCTATAAAGCATGTTTTTGGACTGTGGAGCCTGGAGTGCTTGGAGAAAACCTGTTCATGCACGAGGAGAGCATGCAAAGTCCACACAGACAGATCCCAGATGGGATTTGAGCTATAGGACCTTCTTGCTGTGAGGCAATAGTGTTAAGCACTGCACTAGAGTGCAGCTCATTCTATGGGTTAATGCTACAAATAAATGGATAAAGAAAGATGTATACACATCCTTTTTAGGAAAGATTTAAAAATAGTTCTAACAACTGTTTACTTTGATAAATGGTATCAACTTGCATTACGCTTTTCCACTTATTTCAAGGGGAAAAAACTATTTAGCTTCTCTTCTCTTCATTCACACACATATGTATCACAATTCATAGCAGAGCTGCCATTCATCATTAAGCCAGGCCACCAGGAGCAATATGAGGTTTAGCGTATAACCTGTGGTCCTCTGACCATGCTACCTCTGCTCTTGCATTGAATCAATCAGTTCGTCTTGTACTAATATGCTTTTTTTATGTTAAAGAAAACCTTTAAAAAAATGAATTTTTATTAGTGCATTGGCAGCAGTCCAACACGTCTACAGATGTTTAGTGTTTGTGTCACTTAACTGCTTATCTGCTTTTTACAACATGTCTTTAATCACCATTGGTGCTCAAGGCTGACACACTTTGGTGATAAGAAAAAGCAGCACTAGAAGTCATAAAGTGACTCTGGATTACAATCCTGATGAATCATTTCAATGCAAGGGCGTACTTTTATTCTGCTGCATCCCTCACATTCAGTTACAAATCAATACAGTTCAGTAATAAAAAGACAATTCCCGGCCAAGGTCGTGTCAAGAAGCTGCACACAACAAAAACATCCAATCAAGCAACTGTTAATAATTTTAGTCATTCCAGATCATTATAATCCAAAAAATAGACCACCTTAATACAACAAAGCAATAAAACAAACTAACATTTCTGGTTGAATTGTAGTTAACTATCTTAGATGGGGATCATTAACATCACATCTAGCATGTATGCTACACGATGTGACTAATCTTTTCATAGAATCAAATTATGTAATCTTATCAAAAGAATGTTGCTTCATGGCCGCTTACTTCAGGATTTGTCAGCACCAAGCATTCCCCACATACTGCATATCCCTTTTGCATTTATCCAAATTTTGGAGACACATGAATGTGCCACCATGTGGTTAGCGGTTTATACAAATTTGTAATCTCAGGTGGTCTTCCATCCAAGGGCTACCTAAGCCTGATGCTGTGTTCATACCAAACACGATTCATGCATCAAATTTGCAATCGAAGGCCTCTCTTTTAATGCATGTCAACACTTGTCTGAAAAAGGTGTTCATAAACTTAACGCTCCAGACGCCTGTGGGAGGAGCTACTGTTAAAGGTTTTTGGCCTCATCATTACATGGAAGCATTGACTGTATATCTCCTAGACAATGAATGAATGACAGATTATAGTGAGAGATCAGGTAATTAATTATTTATATCCCAATTTGGGTTCATTAGATCATTCAGAGACTCTCCCAGTACGGTGAGCTTCACCATCTACTGCAGAAGCTGTGTCTATATCAGTGTTTTTCAACCAGTGTGCCGCGGCACACTAGTGCGCCGTGGGAGATGGTCAGGTGTGCCGTGGAAAAATTGCCCTTATTAACTGATCTAAAAACATTTCCCATCTCCAGGATATCAGCTCTGTGTTCATCCAAACAGGCCCTGATAAAACACTGAGTAGTTAGGAATATTAAAGATCATAAAATACTTTTTTCTTTGTGTTTATTTGATTCCATTAAAGACATTTTGATAAGAATGACGGTACCGCCATTTAGCCGCAGCTATAACTGTTTTATGAAAAGTCCTGCCCCTTTAACTGTCTCCACCAATCATTCTTGGAGGCTTAACCACATGTCATCAGTCTGACCAATCAGAAGTGGTTGAAGTCTTCACTTCCTTGTTCCGATTTAGCTCATAAAGTCGCTCAGTTCTAACAAAAATACCAGCTAAAGCTCACCTTTAGCGATGTAGCTTTCCACAGAATCCGGTATCAGACCGTGGAAAAAGTGAACAAAACAATGAAGCTCAGAGACACAAGTCTTTCTGGCGTTCGGCGGCTGATTGCACTACATCTCCCATGATGCATTGGGTTAAAGTGACAGTATCTCAGCGCACAATGAGTATTTCTTTGTTAAACATCTTGAAAGCACAACAAACACACAAACAGTTTTTAAATCTTCTAACTTAACTTTTATTACATCTTTAAAAAAAACAGCTGCAGCTTCCAGCTTTTTCTGCCACAATTATCACAAAAATGCATGTAAGATTGCAGAGGGTCTTTAGATCAATACAGGCTATGAGTTTCTCTTTTTTTTTTTTTTTTTTAGATGCCGGTGTGCCGCGGGATTTTTGTCAAGGTCAAAGTGTGCCGTGGCTCACAAAAGGTTCCCAAGCTACTGGTCCCTAAATATTTGGCTGCTTTCAGGGTACTCCTATTCCTCTGCGTGGTTGATGACTTGCTGTCGCATTAGTCGGCGGCAAAATGAACAATCTTTTATGATTGTCTGATGGAAAAAAGAAAATCATAAAGTTCAGGGTAAAATGACGTTCTCTTCCATGTTGGTTTTTGGACTCTAGCCACTGAATCATCATCAGCATATCCATGCCCAAAATGCGTTATTTTTTCGCATTGGTTCCAGATTTTGCTTTTTGATTAGCCGGGATGCTGAAAAATGCTGAACAGATATACCGCACCTGATGTTCAAATGTGGGAATGCAGCTTAACCATGGTTAGTCTACGAGGCCGGGCCACTAAATTTAGCCTCTATCATCCATGGAACCTCTTCAGTTAAGATTAAATGTTCTCTGTCATGTGAATGAAGCAATGGAATAAAACAAGTTTTCAACACTTTTGTGTGGTTGGCCATACATCACTTAAAATACAGTTAAATATTGTGGATGATAATGAGTATGCCTTGTCTGTTTGCTTTATTGAATGTAGTCAGAGGTGAAAGAAAAACATTTTCTTTTTCAGAATCATTTCTGTTCCAGAAACCGTACAGCTCAACAAGCCGTCCCATCAGAAACACCAAATCCATCCAACCTATAATCTGACCAATGAAAACCAGCACTCACAGAGAATGAAATCTTCTGTTAAGCTGTTAATACAATACGTCAATAATAATAATTCAGTCATGAAAACAACATTTGGACTGCTGGGTAGCCAGAAACTCAAACGTACATTTTCATGCTGATTTCGTTTTGTGCGTTTGTTAAGTGTGTTTTTTCGTTCCCATTCTCTTTTGACTGTGAGAGCTGCTCGTTTTTTGATATCCACGCTGAAGCTCATTCATTGTGGATAATTCTTTTGTGTTTGAGTCAGATCCTCTTGCTGCCTTGATATTTGAGCCCACTGTGGGCAGATGATTGCCTTAGCTGGGACCATTACACTAAATCTATCTACTCCAGTTCTGCCGTCCACTTAGCCGAGCTCCTGTGTGTGTGTGTGTGATGTGTATGTGCGTGTGTTCCTGGTTTCTAACGCGACAGCACAAAAGACAATGTGCCATGCCATGTTTGAAATTGCAATGGTCTGAATCTAGACGTAACTAAAAGAAATGCCTCGCCTTTCCCTACACGTATGCCGATGCGTGTAAAATCTGTGTCAGGAATCGTCTCCTCTAATAACAGTCTGCTCATGTCAGTGTCTCTCACCACGCCTGGCCTTTGCCAGTATCTCCGTGCACTCTGCATGCTGTTAAACTGAAACCTGTGCTGCTTTTTTTCCCTGCATGGATGTGAGCTTTCCACAAGCATTTGCAAACATATTAATTCACCGAAGCCTTTCCGCACTGCGGCCCCGGACAAGGAGAAGATCGCTAATAGAAAAGTCCCTGCTTTTATTTGGGGTCTCCATACAATTCACTGTCTCCGTGCACAGAACAGTGAATTATGACACTGGTTTGTTCTATTTTGAGCCATTTTACTTGATTAAATACTGGATAAAGTCTGTGAGCTCCAAACACATTAACTTTTCAGGTGGGACAAGCAGAATTCTTGGCAGTTATTCAGCACACAAAACCAGAGCTATCCAGTTGAGCTGGAGCCATGGGATGAGGTGGCAGGGCTTCTAAAAACTCAGCTGTGGTCCCCCCCCCCCCCCCCAGCAGTGTGGTCCAGTTACATCATATGTAAACTCCTACCCTTCAACAATGTTCACTGCTCCAAGCTGTCTCATTAGCAGCATTACATAGCTGCAGGAGAAAAAGTACTTTGCAGGAGAAACTGTGTTCTCTTTTGAACAATGCAGCTATTTGGAGCTTCCAAAGTCAGTCAGTTAGCTCAAAAAAACACACTACTTTTTGTTTTCTAGCACATATTTGCACCCAGTCGTTCTGTTCAGCAGTGTCTGTAATATTTTAGCATAAAATAGTAATATATTTCATCTTCCTAGTTGTTTTATAGTGCTATAAATCATTTAATAATCTTGCTTTAGTACCCCCTATCTAGGAGTATTTTTTCCTCCAGTTTACACAAATACAGTACTTTGGAAATTACTTGTATATTTTATAGTAGTACAAAAGAAATATACACTATGTGGTTTGATCCACACTACAATTCATTTCCCTGAAGAGTTCATTTTTTAGGGTAGAGCAGGAACTTAGTTTGTTGCATTATTCGTTTTTTTATTTAGTACATTTCAGTGTTTGGTTAATTCTTAAAAATAATATTTATAATGTAATAGCAAAATCAAAGGAATTAGGACTTCTGTCACATTTTTATTTTCCAATTTCCTTGCAATGTTGAGAGGTGAATCCCTCAAGAAAAGGGTCTTAATTCACAACAAGCGAGCAACCTTTAAAAATAGAACATGTAGCATATAGAATCAAAATGTGTAAAACGGAACCTTTTTCTTTTTAGGAGAAAGCGTTGACCCACTTTGATGAAAGTTGTCTTTAACCTGTGGCATTTTCCCCTTAATGGAGGACATGTATAAGGAAAATTAAGTTTAGAGTTGCATTTATGAGGATTTCTTTATTCAAATTATGGTGAATTGAGAGCAGATGAAAAATTGCTGTTGGAAAATTTTGTAGATGTAACATAGGACCTACAACAGCAAGCTACAGGCTCCTTGTTCCCCTACTGATGCATACAATTAGACAAATAGATCCATGTATTTCTTGTCTGAGCTGGCATCTGGCTTGAAACTGTATGGCTCAACAGCTCTGATTTGTTCGGTTGGGGTTGTGAGTGGCTGTAAGCTGCCATAAGGAGAGTGTAAACAAAAGGGATGATGGGAAATAGGTGCAGGCTTACTCCACAGAAACAGTCGCTCTGCAGAAACTGTCATTGAAAAGGACTCAGGTTTCTGGATTGTTTGCTAAAAACAGCATAATCATGATTAAAAGACCACTGGGAATGCTTTTAAGATGGATCAAAGGATGATAAAGATCATAAGTGATTCAACATTAAGGTTTACTTTTAAAGATAAACAAAATACATGGTTATAGATAATAGAGATAATTAGATGCAGGACATCTGCTGGCTTTTTTCTAAATATTAGCCTTTATGTTGTCATAGCATAAGCAAAACTTGATTAATAATAAGTATTGTTCAAACCTCTTCAATAACAGCATAAAGCACCCTGCCTTTGCCCAACAGTAGCCGGTTGGGTCCGGCAGCCCCGTGACCCTGTAAGGGATACAGTAAGTTCTGAAATGGGATGGACGAATAGTATAAAGCCGGCATGTTGTAAGTTCAGCCCATGGGCCAAATGTGCCCCACGTTCAAATCTCCAATGGCCCACAGGCTCCTATCTTAAAAATCAATAATATAAGGCCTCCAGCATTTCAACTGTGCGTACGATTTCATGATTGTGGTTAGCTAATTGAAACTTTAACCCTTGTGCTATCCTAGGCACTTTAGCATTGGGACTTGGGTCATCTGGACCCACTAGACAGTGCTCTGAACCTTTTTTCTTCAATGATTTGTGATCTTCACTGGTGTCCATGGATTACATGAAATACTCTTCACCTTTGTCACGGTAGGGAGAACACGACAATGTAAGTATTGAGTCATCTGGACCCCATAGGATAGCACAAGGGTTATGAAGGTTCAATATGAAGAAAACTTACCAGACAAGACATGCTCTCTACGACAGGCTAACTGGGAATGAATGGTGCAAAAAACGGACAAACTGACAGTAATCTTGGTTTAAAAAAAAAAATCAGCAAAAAAAATGGAAAGCAAGTTTTTAAAGTTTTAATAATGGACTAGAATATGTCCATTTGACATTTTTTGGAAAAGAATAAGTCACATTGATTTATGTTTGGCACACTTTTTCAAAATCTTCCCTTACAGACATCTAAAAGTTAAAGGAAGCAAACTTCCACCTCATTATTGTGTGCCTGCCCAGATTAAACAAAGAAGACAGCTTTGTGCTCGCTCATTTACTCCACTGAGAGCATGCTGAGTCAGTAGCTCATACAGCAGATGGACACCATTGCAAACAAGAAACTCACATCTTATTGCTTGCCACATGGCCAGCTTTCACAGTATGGCTTTGGAAACCACTGGGACTTTTTGTCTCCCTTCAGGACAAGAGCCGCATTACGAGATACAAATAATCCTGCCCTAACAATTAAAGAGCGGCGTGTTAAAACCGCTGACATGTTCTTTAGGGAAACCATAGGATACAGAACCCAGCTGCATACTCCTGCAGGCTAAGACATTACTGTGATGTTTTTTTTCTCTTCTTTTTAAGAAAGCACACTTGTTACTCAGTTTTTTATATTATTTTATGCCTGTTGTTCAGAAAATTACAGTTGTCATTTTTCACCTGCTTTTTTATAAGATCACATCAAAAAATCTTAGATTCCTTTTAAAAAACAGCTTAATTTTTTTCACAACTGCACATATGATTTGTCTGCAGGCGAAAAATGGGCAAACCTGGTGACTCACACAAAATTATAGACCTCGCAAAGCAAAAATGTTTATGCACTTTTTTTTTAGAATAATAATAATAATGGATTGGATTCATCTGCGTCTTTCCAAATGCTCAAAACGCTTACAATGTGTCCAGTATCCATGTAGAAGCACAAACTTTGGTTGATTCAGGAAGCGGTGGAATCAGCTCTTGCTAGCTGTGAAATATTGGTTAGCAGTTAGGATGGAAGCCAAAGGGCCGGCGTGCTTTCCATCTCCGCTTCCCTCCTCAGAAATTCCTGTAGCACCTCCTTCCGACACAAAAGTCTCATAGAAGCGTCTTGAGCTGTCTGAGTTCGGACAAAAAACCTTAAATATTGAAACGCTAATTAGCAGGATAACACTGCCAGCCAAAAGCATATGCTTTTTTTTTTATGTTAGCGATTGTTAAGCTCTTAGACATATTCATGGTATTCTGTTCTACCTTATCTAATCCTATTGCTGTAGATATGACATACAGCATATAATAATAATAATAATGAATTGGATTTATCTGTGCTTTTCCAGACACTCAAAGCGCTTCCATTGTGGCCATTATTAATTCACTCTTCATTCATTCTTGGTGATGGTAACTTCTGTTGTAGCCACAGCTGCCCTGGGGCAGACTGACAGAGGCGTGGCTGCCAGTTCACGCCTACGGCCCCTCTGACCATCACCGGGAGCATTCATGCACATTCACACACCAGTGGAGCCACACTGGAGGTTGGCTGGGGGGAGCAGGGATCGGACCGCTGGTCAAAGGTTAACCTTGAACTTTGAATTTAGGCAAGCAATAAAAAGAAATCCAGACCTCAAGAGAAAATAAAATAGATTTTTGATTTGATTATTTATTTTAATATTATTCTGTCAAGCATTTCTTTTTACAATTTAATCTAATCAAAGGGTTAACTATTAAAATAATGGAAATGGGGTTTCTCTTTTTCTGCCCAATTTTTTTTTTAAACATTTTGAGTCCTCAAAATACCCAATTTATTTGGAGCCCTGGACATGACATAAAAAAGTCCCCTCAAATTAACACTTTTTGCTCACTTATTAGAATCTTGAGAAATATGTGAAGCATTTTTTGTTCTTAATAAATAACAAATACAAATTTAAAACTTTTACAATTTTATAGTTTACAGTAAGAGACAACACCTGTGTTTATCATTGTAAATGTTATTCTATTTCTTTGGTATTTTATATGCATAAGATGCTAACTTGTGCGCACTAAATGATTAATACCAATTTGAGGGAATTTTTTTTTTTTAATGTCATGTTCAGGGCTGCGTACTCTTTAGTTTATGACATAAACTTTTAATTTTTAAATTATAATTCTCTGTCTATCCTCTGGAATCAAAAACTTATAGAAACCTTTTTTTTCTTTGAGTAGAGACTGATGTATTTTCATGCTGATCTCAATCCGAAATGATTATTGCATTATGGGACAGGTGAGACCAAAGTTCTAAAACAATGCAAAAAAAATAAAAATAAAAAAATAGAAAGATTCCACAATGTTCAAAATTGATCTGCATTAAAAGGTTCCCGTTCTGCCTTTTTATAAGCACAGATGAAAGGTTGAAAGGGTGACCATCAGCCTAGACAGGAGAGGAACCAAAAGTCGGGTCAAAGACATTTGGAAATGGTAATGGACTGCATTTATTTAGCACTTTACTTATCGTTACGACCTCTCAAAGTGCTTAACAAGCAAAAGCCAACACAAATGCAAACCTCCACACAGCAGTTTTATGCATAATCATCCTTTAAAAGACCATAAAGTGTTTGTTTTCTGTGCTTAATGCACACTTACAGGCAAACATGGGGCATAGCGGCTTGCCCTGGTAACTTCTAACCACTAGATTACCCCTTGCACTTACTGTAGGCATAATTAAAAATATAAAAAATAAAAATAAAGGAAGACAGGTCAATTTGCCAGTTACCCACTAGGTGGCTTGTTGTCTACGCAAAGTGGTTTCCGCTTACTTTATGCAAAACAGTTCTCTATACACCGTATCTACTTGCATACCTTCATTAACCTTGATTAATGTGTTGCATTAGCTGTTAAACTGTCATATCCTGCCTATTTGTCCACACCTGACCTATGTCCACACCGTCTGTCAGGTAATTTGTTCAGTCGTTCCAAATGCTGCGCGGCTCCATCTAAACACTGGACATCTGATGGAAGCGCAGACCGTGTCTATTTTAGGTCCGTCAGTTAGAGACCTTAATTAATATGCAGTTTGACTGTCAGACTAAATTTGTTTTTTGCTAGAGGTCAAACTGTCATGAATTGTAATTTTTCTTTTTTGCCAAATGCTAAAATTCTTGCCAACATGATTGATAATTATAAGAACACATTATTTTACATTATACTATTTGTAAGATACTTCCTATTTTGACCCCAATTGTTTATTAAAATAGATCAACTTAGGCTGATCATCATGATTTGAAGCAGTTCTACAGGCAGAGGCAGCATGTAATCACCACCCAACTCTAATTATATGCTTTTATTTTTGTGCTGCAGATGTTTTAGCTTAGCAGTCCACAACATGGTCCAGTAGCAAACTGGTTTTATTTAAAACTACATATTTTACATGTAGGTTGTAAAACATATAATAAACAAACATGCATGAATATTTATGGTCTGGATAAACTACAACAAAATCCTCACTTTGTACAGTATATTTAATTCAGATTTGTATGATGCACAGTTTGACCGAACATAATTTTTAAGCTACGTTAGCAACGTCCTCTAAAAATTTATATAAACGCTTGTAAATTCTGCGTTCAAAACTATTGTGTAACTGACCTGTTTTTTGGGCTCTACACACTGAACGTGTGTTGAAAGTAAAACCAGGTCAAATCAATCAGGGATTGGATTTGGTAGTGACGTCCAAATGGCGCCCTTTTTAATAGACATAAGTGCCAACCGTTTTGTAAACTGATGATGACAGAGAAATTAATATATTGGGTTTGAACCCGGCTGGACACCAAGTATTTTATAAATTGGAACAGAGGTGTGGAAGAAAAAGCCAGGGGTAAGATTTGCGAGATTTGCGCCACTTCAGCTTTTCACACCAAGCCTCTTCAAACTGTAGGTGGGCAGGTAAACAGTAACAAAAGAAAAACAAGAACAATTCCCATTCTGCTCGTCCAATCTGAACACCATGGACTAAAGTCACTAAATCACTGCCTTCAAGTTCCTTTACTAAACACTAAGTTAAACAAGTGCGGCAGATCCCATCCATTTTCAAGGAAAAAAGGATTAATGGTGGCTCCACCCATTACTACTGACCTCAAACCTAATGCGGCTTGCACAGCAACCAACATGAGGCCATGCTAATAGATCTGCCTCAGCCCAGCATGGAGGAAGCACAGAACAAGCTACCTGTCTGTCTCTGCTTTACCAGGCATAATGTTCCCAATGCCAGAACTAATGGATAACAAGCACCCAGTGTGCTGGTAGTTAGATCTGTTACTGGGATTTCGTGCTCAGACCAGGTGGACACTGGTATCACCTCAGCTTCTATTTTTAAGTCATTTACTGCCGTTCAATTAGGAGAGTAGTTTTGCACTTGCTGTAAAAAGGAATCATTATCTATCTGGTTAATTAACCGGCAGAGATACGATAAATTATGATGGCAACAATGTGAGACTGAAGTGCAAATAAGGTGCAAAGTAAAGCAATGAAATGACTTGTCAGACAGTATAATTTCAATTTCTAAGGTCATATATCTTTACCTCTGACCTATTTTAGTTTGTCATAGCAACACCACAAAAAGAAATTAACAAGGCAACTGTTAAAAACAGTTTTTTTTTTCATTGTCTTTCCTTCTTCCTTCCTCTACATGTACTTCCTGTGTTTAGTGAAGACACATGGTGGAGACCTGACGAGCTGTCCAATCAGAGCTCAGAACCAGCCACCAGGCCTGCATATAAACTCTTGTGGATCACAAGGAAAGGAGCTCTTTCTTGATCACAACTTTCATATGAATGCGTATGGCCCCCTTTAAGCTGGAGAGTGTGGTGTGTGGACAGATAAGACGGGGTATCCTGTACACCTCATAAAATGTATCGTCTGTTATGCATACTCTTGTATGTTTTCGTTCCTTTTTTGTAGATTGGTCAGTTTGTTTTCCTGTTTCTGTTTTAGGACGGTGATAGCTAGGCTGTGTTTTGTTCTATTTATTTCATTTCTTTGGCCCAACTTTGGTTCCTACCTCCCCTGCTCCTTTTATCCAATAAAAAACTAAAAATTCGACCTTTGTGTGTTTTTTGTTGAGATACCTTCCAACCCTAAACCTGCATATATGTAGATATAACATTAACTTTTTTTTTAATCTGAGAGAACCTAACTTTAGAAACAATAACCACTTAAACAATTGTAAACATACTTTAATGCACAATAATGTAATGCATATTCTATTGGCGACCTTGAGTGCCCAGAAAGGCGCCTTATAAATAAAATTTATTATTATTATTATTATTATTGCAGATGCAGAAATGAATACATTGGTCCATGGACACCAGTGAAGATCAAAAATCCTTGGAGAAAAAGGTTCAGTGCACTGTCTTGTGGGGTCCAGATGACCCCACGAGAGGTTAAGGATGCTCTGTGTAAGTGTTGCAGCCCTCTCTGCAGCACTGTGGATTTGATAGTGACGTGTGGGTGGCATCCGCTTCAAAACAAGGAACTACCAAAGTTGTGAACATGATCATGAAGGAGGCATTAATAATTGCGGTTTGTGTCCGGTCGGATTAATGACTCCAAGACAAACATTTCTAGAAACAGAGCTGTGAAAACAAAACATCTCTGCACTGCTTTGACTTCGAGCCTCTTTCTATACTACATGGTAGACGAGCGCTAATAAAGAGTAAATACACAAACAAATAACCCTCCACACCCTGTCCCTATGTGCACGTCTGATGCCTGTCCTATGTAAAAACAGCCGCCTGTATGCGCATTCATAAAAACAAAATGACCCAAAAAAGAGACGCGTCGACCATACCCAATCAGTGTCAAAAATTTTTAATATTCGATCAATTGACTAACCGTTGACAGCCATAGTAATAACCTTAAATGGACAGCCGGTGGATTACAAATACTGTTATAGGACCCTGACATTAGTGAAAATATGTCATAACTATAATTTTGATACAGTTTTGTTTTCACACAGTGTAAACATTTAAATAATTTATACATTTAGCAGGTTATATGACAAAAAAAAAAAGCAGGAGAGACGGTTCTTATAAACTTTTACATAGATACCTGTCTACATCTTTATTACTTTGCTCTGTCTGACTGTATATATTTATTTTAGGACTTTGTGTTTGGCGCTAAAAGGTAGATTTTGTGTTTTTGCCATCAACAAACTTTCCTTTTACGCGTACTCCTGCTTTTTAATTGTTCACATGCATCTGCATAATTTGTTTCCTCTAGATTTTTCTCTCTTTGGGATCAACACAGGTTTTCCTATTCCTCCTTGATTCATGGCTTAATATTCTTTCGTGTTTCAACTCAGAATCACCCTCACGGCGCTAACAGCTCCCTTTGTGCAGCTCGTCTCTGTTTAACACCCCGTGGACTACTTAAAGCAGGAAGACTGTTACATTAGGGTTGCTATGTGTTTATGGTGCTATAAAAACAGGATTGGAACATTACAATAAAATAATGGTGGGTGGGTTCCATGGCCTAAGCACAGCTGAGCTAGGTGTTATGTGTGGGCCTTGGGGATCAATGGCAGGGATACAACTACTTCCTGCTTCGCAGAGATAACGGGTGAAAACAAGAGGTTTGGGAGAGTTGGCATTCCTGTCGCAATGTTTGTTACAGAAGTTCATTAAAAAACAAAGAATCCTGCTATACTACAACTTTCAAGCAGACTTTTTTATGTAGAAAAAAAGAAGTTTTATAAAACTGTATTACATATTGTAAAAAGTTAAGTTAAAATTGAAGTCCCATTAGTTTGTCGGAAACCTGAGACTGTATAAATGTAATGTTTTTGGTATGACTAGTCCGTGGATTTAAACTCACAATAAAAGACTATCTACAGAAAAAATCAGCAAAATGAGCTAAATGGAAAATGTTGTTTGTCCTAAGTTGTTTTTTTGGCTTTTTTTTGGCTTTGTTTTGAATTAATTTAAAGTTTCTGTTAAGAAACTTGATACAATTCTTAGTACTTTAAATGTTAAATTTAAAGGGCCCATATCATGCTTCTCTTAACCCTTTCAGACTAACCTGTATTCATACTAATATATTACCTTTGACACACTAAAGAACACATTTTTTTATGAAATATTAGTTATTTTGCGGTTCACTTTTCTTGTCCATAAGTACGACAGCTCGATCTCTGAGGCACCAGCTTTCACTACTTGTGGGTGCCGTCCATTTTATGACATATTGTGGACCCTCACAAAAGCCATTTAACCGCTAGCGCTGCAGAGAAAGTGGGAGTTTGTATTAGCCGGCAGCAGCGCAGACTTTTCCTGGAAGGGGCTGTTCCTCACTTATCAATGTGAAAACCCGCTCGTTTTCATGGATCGGAAGGGACTGGTGCTCAGAGAGCAGGTTTTTAGAGGAGTTCTCTGAAATGTGTAAACAGATCAAAATACCGCTTTGGGGTTGTTTTATGTGAGGAATTAACACTATAACACACGTAAAAGCTCAAAAAAAGTTGATTTTGCATGATATAGGCCCTTTAAAATTGGACTGAAATTCTTTTACACAAACAAATGCAATCCAGTTTTAATGCAGATACTTTAAAACAGATTTATATAAAAATATTTTACAAACTCTTCAATGCTAATAACATTTCTCGTTATTTTATATACATTTACCTAATAAAGTTGAAAGGTTTAAAACAGACTTTTAAAATAAAATGTTTAAGTACAAAATGAACAAAAAGTAAAATCTTTCTTATCCGTGTATTTTTAAAAATCTTATATTTTGCCTTCCTTCCTTTTGTTTGTTTGTGTTTTATGTTTTTAGGGCGCACATAACTACCGTAATGTAAAAAGAAGCACCGTAAGACAAATTGAGCAAAATCCAAATGAAGTCCCAAAAATGAATGTTTTTGCACTTCAAAAATCATTTTTACACAGTGCTCATCAGGGTTCACTGCTTCAGTAATGCTGCCCACCTGAATCAGGTGTGTTCAGTCAATCAGGAACTGGACAATTTGAATCGAGCCAATCAGCATCTTTTAAAGAAGGGTTAGCTGCAAAACAAGCGGTAGCCCACGAGGAACAGGGTTGGTGACCCCTGCTTTGGACAGAAACGGTTAGTATTAAAAGATACTTTTCTTAACACATCATTGCTAAGAGAATGCTGAAAATAGAAGACTGTTCTGCAGAACATGAAGGTCGTCATGAGTGCTGCATGCTTTTTCCTGCAGCACTGCCTGAATTGTTTCTTCCAGAGGTTCCAAAGCGACTTCATTTTCATTTCATTCACAGTCAGACTATTTCTTTGTAATGATAGCAGGCCTTATTAGCACTCATCCCCCACCCTGCAGGAGCCTGATGATATGTAATGCCCTGTGATCATTCCTGAAGCAGGGTTAGCCCACCTCCATGCACAATTAACATTTATTTGTTTCTTTATATTTCCTCGATTTTTTTGTCATTGGAAGTTGTACAATTTCTATTTAACAATCACTTTGAAAGATGAAGCTGTCAGGAGGTTATTCCTATTTCCTTCATGTGAGTTGTTGCAGATGAGATGACCGCATGCATCACTGCATGTCTGCATGCTGCATTGCAGCTTTATGCAGACAAATGTAACCTCAGACCTCACTTATCTTTCCCCAGATTTGCTCCATCAGTCACTGTGGTATCAAAGGTCATGTCATGGATAAGCAATCTAGTCATCTCATCTACCAGATTATTGCTCTTCATGCATGTATTTTTCCAAGTTTGACAAATTTTGCATCCCAACTCCCTACCTCTCAGTCTACATGCTCTTCAGCTAAAAGTCTAATCTCAGGATCTTGGAACTCTTTTATTTCTCTATGTCTGTCAAGTATTGGATTCACTGAACTCAGTTTCTCACTTCAAACTGGTTATGCTGCTTTAAAACATTTTATTTTTTGGACTCTCATTAAATAGTTGCTTGAAGTGAACTATTTATTGGTCCATAGATGTCAGTCTCAGATCTTTGGATCCACATAATAATATTCCATACTGCATCAATAACTTTTAGTATTAAAATCTAGGCCTACATTTCGCATTTTTATTGTTTCTGTTTTAAGTGTTACAAAAACCAACTCAGTGGCCTAGTGTAGGAGCGTCCACCCGGAAACTGGAAGGTTGTGACTTCAAAATTGAAGTTAAGTCATACCTAAGACCCTAAAAATGGGACCATTGCCTTCCGGCTTGACACTCAGCATCAAAGGGGTCGGATTAGAGGGTTTAAACCACTAAACGTTTCCTTAGGATCTCCAGAGTCAAATGTGGAGATCAAAATTCATACATTTAGGTGTGTGACAGCTAATGGGACTTTAAGTCAAGACATTTTTTCCTTAATCAAGTACATATTTTAAAAGTTATAAATGTTCATGAAGATAGTGTTGTTTTTTTATGAGTAACATTAAACATTTTTGTGAACTGAATTTACAGTCAGGGCTACACATCGGTGCTGTGGTCGGTACTGTGACCCTGCCTTTGCATGCTCTCCCTGCTCATTCATGGGTTATTACCTGGCATTTGAGCTTCAAAACCCGTTTCTTAGGTTAATTGGTTGCTCTAAAGGAGGGATTGGCAACTCCAGGCCAGAGCTGTATTCCTGCATGATTTCCAACATACCCTGCTCTGGCATGTTCTAATTGGCTGGACACACCTGAACCAGGTAATCAGTCACAAGTAGGGCTTGGATATCTGGAAATCATGCAGACACACTGACCCTGAAAGCCTCTAGTTGCCAATCCCATCCTTGTTCTAAAGTGTCCCCAGGAGTGACTGTGTGTCAAGCGACAGGCTGACAACCTGTCAGGGCTGTGCCCCACTTTTACCCAACTGTAGTCGGATAAGGCTCCAGCAACCCCCATGGCCAAGGGAGGGACATAGCAGGTATTGAAAATGGATGGAATTTAGTCAGTGAATGTTAACTGGCAGACATTTTCACTCCTGTTCATATTTACACACTGCAGCTATTTTTTTCCAAATAAATTTCCCTCGAACGGTAATTACAGCAGAAATCATGTGATAAAAATGCAAAAAACAAAACAAAGCAAAAAAACTACTAAGTTGAAAAATACAGACTTGGGGTAGCAAGGTGAACGCTATATTTAAGCAACAAATACCTCTATGTTCTATGTTGTCTATATTACCATATACGATACAGTTGTATTGCACTGTTTGACATAGTTGAGGTTTATCTTTTTTAAACATTAGGGATTGTATTATACAGATCTTACATACAATAGCATATCAATATGTTCATACATATATTTTTGTGTTAATAATTGACTATTTTCGGCTTATTTTAAAGCTGCTACTAATAAAAAACCCTTTTGTTTTGTTCTAAAGTAATATTTTTGATTGGTTCCACAGATCTAGTCACTGTTCTTTATAACAGACTTTGATTGCCACTGGAGAGGAAATACCACACTGGGACAGGAAGAATATCAGTGTCCACTCAGCAGTGTCAAGTGTCTTTGAGCATGACCTATGTCCTGTTAGTTCCTTGAGTTCTGCTCTGTAGCTGACCCTGACCTCCCTGAGAAAGGACTCGTCCAAATAAGAATCTGCTCTGAATCAATATTTACAGTTCTTACATTGCAGACATATCACACATTGAAAGACCAGGAAGCCACAAGGAATTTCCTACCACAATGTTTAACCAACGTCTATTGGTCCTTTAAAAAACTTCATGTGTGAACACTGTCTGCTGCTGAAGATACAGCACAGTGTTTTGAAAGTGTTTCCTTTTGTACTCAGTTACTTTAATGCTAAATTATCAAAGAAAGGAAACACATTTCACTATTAAAGCCTGATATGTTTTACAAAAGATGTCAGAGTCGTAAACCATTGTGTCTAAGAAACCGACAAAGCAGTTGTTAAAAAGCTAAATCGAAAGAATGGTTAAAAAAAATGGAAACAGTTGCAGCAGCAGTGAACAGGTTTTAGCTTGTATAGCAAACATTATAAATACACTGACCAAAAATATAAACGCAACACTTTTGTTAATGCACCCATTTTTTATGGCATGAACTCAAAGATGTGAAACATTTTCCACATACACAGAATAACCAGTTCTCTGAAATATTGTTCACAAATCTGTCTAAATCTGTGATAGTGAGCACTTCTCCTTTGCCAAGACGATTCATCCCACCTCACAGGTGTGCCATATCAAGATGCTGATTAGACAGCATGATTATTGCACAGGTGTGCCTTAGAATGGCCACAAGAAAAGGCCACTCTGAAATCTTCACGGGATAGCACAAGGGTTAATGTGTTTTTTAAACAATAAATAAATAGGCTTATAGGTTTCATTTTCCCACTAACAACCTCTAGAGGGCACTGTAGGTGTGTGTATCAGTATTTGCTACTGACAGCAACGCAGAAGAAGAAATGTCCCTCAGTCTGATCAGCAGGTGGACTCCAAGACCAACGTAAAGAATAATATGATTGTTCTCCTCCTGAACTTTTTTTTTTTAATTTGTATAGAGAGAATAATAACAAAGATCCTCTTATTTTATTCTTACTTTTAGGCTGAATCCAAATTCTTTCTCCACCTCTACGGCTTTTCCCTAACCGCTACATTTAGCCCTCCAAACGGAGAGTTTTGAAAAAAATAGTGTCTTCGAATTTGGACGGCACTAACCCTCGATGACGTCATCAATATTCATCGCCATCTACGTTAGCGCGTAGCTGCCAGAGCTCGGAAAAACTATACAACATTGGTTTTATAACTTGCTAAAACCAAAAAGGTATTACTCACATTTAATTGTAAATCTGTGGGCTTCAGAACACACTCACGTGAAGAAATGCATTTCTTCTATTCGGCACAGCACAACACTGCTCACCCTACTGATGAAGGGACACAGAGCTCAGTCTTTTCGCCTTACTTTAAAAAAAAAAAAAAAAAAAAAAAACTTCAGAGACCCCTACCCCTACAAATGCCTCTTCAATTGGAGAGGCAGATAGAAGCCGTATGGGCAGGGGAAGAATTCGGATCCTGCCTTATTTTTTTCACTCCTATGACTAATACAGGACAGCAAATGGGTCACAGAGACAGAAGTACCGCTGAAAGCAGGAGGCATTCAGGCGCAGTTCCTGCAGTAAATGGTGAACCTCACCATGTACTGGGAAAGCTCCTGAATCATCTCATGAATCCAAACATGGAGTCATGTCTACCGATGCTTTTGTAGAGCAACAAATAAACCTGATCTCTCAACATCGTCCGAAACACAATCACTGCTTCCATGTGGCAGTAAGGCTGAAAACGTATGAAAGTAGCTTCTGCCGCTGGTGCGTCAAATTAATTAACACATTTTTGCTTTTTTTTAATTTATTTATGCTTTTGTTTTTGCTGCTGTGACTTATACTCCAAAGCAACTAATAGTAAAAAAATGCACAAATAGCATTTGCCAATCAGCCTTTTTTTTTTATCATGGAGGACTTTACATTTTATTTGTAGCCATAGTGTGAAATACCTAGCTACCGCTAATTTTTAGGCAGCTGTCTACCAGACCATTATTTAAGATAAAGTCTTAATAATATTTGTTCTGAGAATTGTAACAGGGATTCACTATTCCCAGATGTACATGGCAAATGACAAAAAAGCCAATAAAATGTGTTTGTAGAATCTTTTGTTCCGTTTCTTTGCGAGTAAGAATAGTAATGTAAGCTAATTTGACTAAATCAGAGCTGTTTGTACTTAAAAACTATTTTTTCTCAGGTATCAGATACAAGACGCAGGAAATAATTGGTATCTGTCATAAAAAAACTTATTTTGTTGAATCACTACTAACAGTTAAATTCCTTGGATGCAAAATGCCAAGTTAGCCAACCAAATTCTATGTCTTTATTCCTATTGAAACATGGTTGCTAAAATGGCAAAGAAATACTTTGAATATTAAAGTGTTTAAAAATGTATTCTCAATTCTTTATTATTTACTCAAAGTATAAATCACGGCTAAATTGTTAAAGTAAGCTAAACCCAAGGCACAAGGTTCTAGATCTTTATTTGTCCAAAACTAAACAGAAAGTTCCTCTCTCAACTGAATTCCTTGATACCAGAAAGGCTAGCTAAAACTTTTCTATGACAGAAACAGACAAATAAACAAGAACTGCTAACAGAACCCAACAGCTTTATGCTGAACAGATGGAGAGCTCAGAGCAAAAATGTCAATGGGTAGCAAATCAATAAACTCTCATTGTCTCTCATTAAGTGCCCTGACTGCAGCAAGCAGAGCAGATTTCCCTTGCCTATCATGTTTTTTCATTGCTCTCTCACTACCTATCTCCTCTGCTGCCCCCTTTGTTTTTCATTAACCTTGTTCCCATTTTGTCCCGATTCTATTTTTTTTTTTTTCATTTCCTTCTGCCCTGGCACTTTTCCCTCTCTTCTCTCTGTTTGTGTAATGAAAAGGCGTAATCAATGGGCCTCTGCTTTGTGCCTGGAGAAGAATTGAATAGAAATCAATTTGCTTTCTAAAGACAGGCGCTTTGCAAAATAACACAGATGCCTACAAGTGAGAGGCAAGAGAGGCTTGAAAAAAACCCAAAAAGGACAAAAACAAAAATCCAGTTGTGATGAATTCACAAAACTCAAGCCTAAACGTTTGATTTCTAAGAGAGACAGACATTTCCTGTTTTTTATTTAATCTTATACCTTTTTAAAAAGTTGCAGAATTGTGGTTACAGAGACCCAGATGCTCATCCTCCTCAGATCCTGATAAAAGTGATGTGTTCTGATTAAGTGTGTTTGTGAAGCAGCTCTTAAAGGCAGATTGTTCTGGCACATTTCCCTGCAAATACCCTTTGTGCTTAATTTCCTCTCCTCCTTTTTTTACCTCTGTAAATATTTGCTTCAAATAAAAAATCATTCTGCTTGAGATCAGATCTAATATATGTAATCATGAACAAATGAAGAAGCCAAGCAGAGCTGTCAGTTCTGGGCCAGTTAAGGCCGTCCTGATTAAGCCAACAGGCCAGACCGTGTTGCATTTACTTTCGTGGTCTAAGGTAGGGATTTTAAACTTCCTGGTGGCCTTCTGCTTCACATCTCTGTATTATCTCTGAATTGGTTTGACATGAGCTGTCTGGATTGATCATCAACACATATGCTATGCAAAATCCCAATGCTTAACCTAGAGCAAAAGCTCTCCCCTTTGCTTTCCACTCTTTCCTTCCACATACATTGCAAATTGCATCCTTTTATTTGCATTTGAAATTCAACAATTAGACATCATTGACGGAAAAAAATTTTTGTCACAATTTTGAATTACTTTCCGTAGTAGACATTAAAACCATCTTTTCCCTATTCAAATAAGAATAAAAGCTCAGAAAACAATGAGTAGAGCAGACGTCATATTTCCCCATTGTGATCAGCTGAGTTTGAAAACAAAGAACCCTCTGCTGTTTCTCCTTGGGCTGACCTCTGAGACTCACGGTTTACATGTTACACCTCTGTGGCTTCCACAGCATCCATTATTTACATTGGAGCCCCTGCAACATCCGGTTAGTAAACAACACTTGAACCGTTGGTTAAGTCCTTTCCGTCGTGTGTTCGAGGCTAAACACGAGCATATTAGACCCCTATTAGTGATCCTGTGGGCAGGTAGCATCCTTATAGCAGCTTTATGGTGAATTTCCCTTACTAGATCTGCATTAAGCCCTTCTTCTTGGTTCCTTTGTGTTTCTTCAGGTATCAATTCCCTGTGATCACATTTTCCAACAAGATCATTAAAACTGAAGCCAATCTCCTGTAATTGAATCTTAGCCACTCAGACATGTGTAATTCTCTACCCCACATTGGCCATATCCTGGGTCAGTTTCCATGAGGTAGACCATATGAGTTTGCATCGGTCAGCATAAGTAACTATTGACGCAGTAATGCTGTCAATCTTACCTGTAGACCAGCGAGTCGTCCTGGCTCCCGTTGTACTGTATCTGGAACATCCGGATTCCCGGTATATTCCTCTGGAAGTTGAACTTGATCAGCGCAGTTGACGATGTGGCCTCAGCGGTCACCACCCGCTTATCGACTCCACTTTTTATGTCACCTGTCACATCGCTGCCATTAGCCCCGCCCCGGCTTGAGGTGGAGATGTCGGACGAACCTGGATCGGGCTCTTGGATATTGTTGGTATTGTTGGAGATGTGTGGAAGTTTTATGATGACCAGGTCCACAGTTTGATGGGCTTCACCCGCAGGGTTGGAGGAGATGCAAGTGAAGGAGCCGGTGTCTTTCACAGTGGTGATGAGTATGTCCAGGGTCCCATTGTTGTAGACCAAGGTTCTGGAGGAGTTTGACACCAGTTTGCCTTCAGGAGAGATCCAGTGAATGGCTGGTTCTGGATCGCCCCTCGCCTTACACCTTTGGAAATAAACAAGCAATGGACACAATTTGTAAAAAACAGCCAGACAGTTGTAGGTCCAACAGAAAAATATTCAGGCAAATAAACATGACAACCAAGAAAAGCCATTTTGCTTTTTTTGTACTATTAATAGCATTAGCATGTTTTTTTTTTTAATGTATTCCTCTTTATGAAACGTTTGACACCTCACGCATGGTCCATGGGTACTTAAAATTCCTCAATCGAATTTTGAGTAAATCTCAGTTCGACAGTTTTAAATACTCTAAAGTAAAAAATATTACACATCAAGTACAGTACTTTTTTTGTTGTGTGTTATTCCTGAAAAGCCACAACCTAAGACAGACACAACCACAGAAAAACACAGCAGATCTCCATCATTTTCATTTCCATTGTTGGAATATAGCATCACAGCTAAAAGTGCAAGACCAATAAAAATGCAAATGCAGTTATGGAAACACAAACTTGTTGATTATGTTTAGTTTCATCTTCTCTTATTTTAAATAATTTATATTATTGTATTTTCCCAACAATAAGGCACACTTAAAAACCTTAATTTCTCAAACAACAAAAAAACAACAACAGTGAGCCTTAAAATCCAGAGTGCCTTACATATGGATTCATTCTTGTTGTGTTTACTTATGTCTAAAGGATTTTTAGAGAGACAGGGCTCTCTGTCAAAACCATTGGTTGGTTGTCATTGTGAAGACGTTAGAGCAGCTAACATATAGCAGTGTTGGACTGTGTCTTTTTATGTGTTGCAAACAAGGTGGAAGTTACAGTTATAGTGAATTCATCAACACAGCTTCTGACATGATGAATGTGTAGAGTTACAAACAAGATGAAGCCACTAGGATGAGTGGGTAAACATTTAAAAAAATAGGATGTCTAAATGCCACAATTCCACTTCAGGTATGTATTATCTGTTGTGCACCAAGTATGGGTATGTATTATCAGGTATGTATTATCTGTTGTGCACCAAGTATGGGTATGTATTATCAGGTATGTATTATCTGTTGTGCACCAAGTCGTCAATAGATGTTGGACATTCTCATTTATGTCCAAAAAAGAACAAACAAAATGACTTAAATAGGAGATGGGTTATTTGAGTCCCAGATGCTACATATACTTAAGAATCATACCTGAGCAAAACTCTTTGCCCCTCAAGAACCCTCATCTCATGAGAGTATCTGGTAATGAGGGGGGGCTCACAGAGGAATTCCTCTTCCGGAATGGACCAGAAGTATCTGCCCGAGAGATGTTGAGGGGTGGCACACGTCTCTAGGTCGTCCTCTCGGTTCAGCCTCCTCAGCCAGAGTAACTCACAGTTACAGTGAAGAGGGTTTCCACCAAAAGACAGGGCAAAGGAAGAGGAGCTCATGATGCCTGATGTTGCTAGGACCTGTAAGTGTGAGAAATTGGTTCAGAGGAATGTTTCGTTTTAATTATTTCAAACACAAATGTAAAATAAACACAGTAGTTTACAATAGAATATAAAGTAGTACAGTGTGCTTGAAAAGGAGTGGGTTGAAGAGAAATCTTGTCTGATCCCACCCCTTTTTTTACAACACCTGATGATGTGCGTATTTCTATTTACATTCTGCATGCCAACTATGAAAAAGTGCCTTTGTGAACTTTTGCCTCGTTTTAAACCTTCATCCAATGCGTTCCATAAATCCACACCACAATTTGATAAACCCATTTTCTTTTTTTAGTGCGAATGCACTGCTTTTTGAAATTCAGTTGTTTTCTTAAATTGTCACTCTGTCTCTGTCTCTGAACATTTGCTGTAAGTTTATTGGAAGTAAGCTGTTTCTGGCTTTATACATGATGAGTGCCGTCTTCAGTTTCACTAGATCCGTTAGTTTCAATGAACCACACTTTAAAAATAGTGTGTTTGTATGTGTCCCATAATCCGTGAGCTTTTTTTTGTAAGATATACAAACACTGTAGGTTTGTTTTGTAAGTATTTCACCAAACTTCTACACTGTAATGTAAATATGGTAGTATTATGGATATATATATTAGTAAACGTGCTTTCAGTGAGTGTATGATGCATTTTTCCCAACACTTGGTTTTAGCAAATTTAGCTCTGACTTGATTTATTTATGGTTTCCATCTTATTTTGTCGTCCATAATTACTCCGAGGTACTCAATTTCAGTCACTCTTTCCAGAACATGATTGTCAATAGTAACGTTTATTTCTACATCTACAGGAATGTGGAGATTTCAGAAAATCGTGAATTTAGTTTTGTTAACATTGAGTGAGAGTTTATTTTTGTCAAACATTTTTTTTTAGTTTCCCTAATTCTGTGTTTACTACTTTTACAACTTCCCCGAGGTTTTCCCCTGTACAGACAATATTTGTATCATCAGCATTTAAAAAGTATTTGAGTGTATTTGATATCAGTGGATGTCATTAATATATAGGATGAACAGTGTTGGACCTAATATTGACCCTTGTGGTACTCCACAGGTTGAATTTATAAGGGATGATTTACAATCTTCCAGTTGGACAAACTGCTGCCGGTTGTAGCTGTTTAACCAGTTTACCCATAGGTAATTTTAAGCTTGTACGAAAGTAGGGCTGTCTGCAGGAAAAAATGGGCAAACCTTTAAGGGGCACACAGGTGCCCCACGGCAAATATCAATGTAGTGGACTGCTCCATGGTCCCGTAAAGTGTAAGTGTATGCACATTTTTTTTACGGTCATTCCGTGGGCCAAAGATCATACTAAACATTCTAGAGTAAATAAGGGTTAAGTACGTGAGATGCAGGCATGTCATAGGGATTTTTCATTTGATTTTACTTTTTCTACATCCATGGGCAGGGCTCAAGGGGGGGGGGGGGGGTCTGTTCAACTAATAATTGTGTGCTCCTTGTGTGCAGCCTTACTGTTAGGATTTATCCAGTGGCGGTTTCTGATATGGGTGAGGTGGGCAGTGGCCCAGGGCAGCACTTCATAGGGGGCAAGCCCGCGGAGTTACACACAATGAAATACCAAATTCAAAGAGGAGACTATGAGCTTTTAATTTGACATGCCTGCAGCAGCCGGCACTTTACGCTCTTATTTTGACACATCTGACTCCTAACATCGCACCCATGTCTTCATCCCTCTCCACACTTATGGTGCAAATAAATAAATAATGGCTGAAACAACCTAAAACAGCCACATGAAAAGGAGTTAGGCAGAACAAAAACCCGTGATCAACCCGATTTCTCGACCAAAGCAGGCAATGGGGATTATTTCCCACAATTCCCTTCTCTGACACAGCAGACCCAACGTGCATGTGACTACCAACCTCTGCTGCAAGAGACTTGCGCCCCCACCTCTTTACGGTAGTCTTTGGAACATAACAAGTCAAAAAATTCGACTGGGGGGCTAATCTGTGGCTGGGTGAATCACTCTAACAGGTGATTGGGAGTTTTGTTCACTCAAACAATCAACTCTGGGCCGCAGCTCCGCACTGCCGTCATAGAGACGGAGCCGTGTGTGTCAGAGGGAAGGGGAGGGGTGGTGGGCGCAGACCATTTTTTATGGATTGAGTTTTTTTGGAGGATTTCTGCTGTTGGTGTAGCACAAAATTAGGGAAATGCCAAATATCTTTGGAGTAATCCATCGGATGAGTTCTATGATTTAGTTTTTAATGTTTTATAAGACCTAAAAATAGTATTCACAATATGTTTTTTTTTAGATCCAATCCTTCTGATGTGTTTCACAAAGACTCACACAGGACGTCACACACCAAGAAATTATTGCTAAAAATGATGCAGGAGTCCAGCTCTAAAAAAATGATAAAAGAGTAAAGAAAACAAAATGATTTAATTCGTTATTTCTTATTATTAATATTTTCAGGCTTTGTTTGTTTTGTTCTGCAGCATGCTCATATTTGTATAATTTTGACAGAATATAATCTTATGGAGAGCAAAATATTATAAGTTATTCAAGGTTTAACTTGAGTTACTCTAGATTAATGTTCCTGTTTTTATACATATTTATGTTCAAAAAGTTCAGTATTAAACGTTTAAAAGTTTAGCTTTAGTGTGGTAAGTAAATGTTTATCTTCTTCAGCCCAAAACCTTAAGCGTGTTTTTAATTTAGGCCCCTGTGTGGGGGGCGTCGATGGTGTTACTCACCCTGGGAGTAAGTTAGTGTAGAACCGCCACTGGATTTATCAATTAGACAATCAGAGCGTAGTTTGTGTGAGTATCCTGCGGGTATCCTAGATGTCCTACTGGCACCTATGTATCACCTGCACACCCCGTGGGGCATTTACACACGGTAAGGGGCCAGCATCCGACCTTATTAAAGACTAGAGTGTGGTGGAAATGCTCCGCATAAAAGCATCACTCGTATGTCATAAATGGCGGCAGGTTACAGTCAACCTATAAATACTCAAGAAACACTTACAATGATAATTTACATATTTATGATTTCCCATGCGAGCCTCAAGGGAACTGCAAAACATACATGTACTCCCCTTAAGATGTGGCCGCTGCTATCTAAGGGTGTGGAAATGTCAGTTGGTCCGGACCGCTTTATTTGGTCTGGACTGAGTCCTGGCCTTGTGTGCTCTGCATTCAGACTGCAGTTCAAGCTGATATTTCTGTTGTAAACCAAAGTTTGTAGACAAACCCACGTGACTAAAGACCTCTTTATTCATTGGCCAGGAATTACAAAGTTGAGGCAAAGCAACAAGAGAAAGAATAATGGAAGTCCTACTCTATACAATCCTTGTCTATATAGTTTCTTACTCAAACTTTATATTTTACTGACTGGTTTCGAAATCCATTTCGAACAATACGCAGTTTCAGGGTGCGCTCATTGCTGACCCCAGTAGATGAAGCATAGTCAGTACAGGATGAATGAGTCTGCAGAAATTATGTTGCACCGAGAGTGAGTTGGCCCTTCATTTTTATCCGTGTGACACACGCATTCATCCAACTAAATCTCAATGAGTTGCTTTGTCTCATCATCATGGTTCCTACTCTGTTTACATCCCATAATGCCCGGATTGAGTCGCTGTTCCTATTGAGACTGAGGTAACGCAGAGCAAACCAAAGCTCAGTCCAATTGGAAATGAACTTAGACCACCTTAAAAGATGGGTCTGAGAGCGGTTTCTGGTCCTGGAAATTTTGCTCCGAATTATTGATGGAAACAAAGTGGTTCATTTTAATTGAACCAAATGTGTCTAGTCTGAATACACCTTATGACCCTCATTTGGGTCAACCACCATATGTGTTCATGGGAACACAGCTTTAGATGTTACCTCCACCGTAGCTGGTCGCACAGCAACATCTCACATGTCAAATAAAGTCCTACAGATCAGTGTTTGCAGCCTGCCACACTTTCAGAACAAAAACATGACCCCCCACCTTCCACCCCATGGCACTTTTTCAACAGAACTCTCACCTTTCAGACTAAAGAAGTCAAAGTGCCACATGTTAACATCGCCTCAGACACAACAAGTACCCGACTATGCTTTAGTTTATGCCTCAAGGAGACACTCAAAGTTGGGTGAAATTTCTGTGTGACACACTAATTTTGGGAATTGAGTTTGGAAATTTGAGTTTGATCTGTGCAGGCCTTGTGAGAATACCTGGGCTCGCTGAAAAAGTGGGTCGGGTGGTAACTTTTGAAGCTTATTAGATGTGACATCCAGTCGGTTGAGTTTCTGTAGAAGAGAGAAGGTTCCCTCAGGAATGAAGTCCAGCATGTTGTGGTCTAAACTCAACGTGTGGAGGCTTGTCATTTTCTGCATGGATAAAAAGAACAAGACACAGACCCTTTCATCGTTGGTTTTCCTTGTATCTTTTATGGATGCCAGACATTTGAATGGAAATAAAAGGCACAGGATTTTACGAATGAGGATAATTTAAAGGATGTCTATTTCATCTTCAAGGTGTTTTCTGACAGCTACACGTGTGTTTTCAAAGTGTCCATTTTAAAGTGTTTGAGTTTGATTTCTGTAAGTGCTGATGCAATACACCAACCTGTATCGCCTCCCATGGAATCGAGTCCAAGTTATTGTAACTCAGGTCTAGTTCTTCTAGTGCCAGCAGGTCATTGAAAGCCCCTTGATGGATCAGGACCAGCTGGTTGTTGTTCAGGATCAGATGATGGAGCTTGGACATCCCGCTGAATGTATCATTGCCGATCCTCGTCAGGCGGTTACTGTGAAATTAAGAAAGAAAACGGTTAATGTCGGTTTCAAGAAAAGCACATGCAGTACGATTGTCACTACATACCTGTTCAGGTGTAACGCTCTGAGATTTTCCAAATCAGCAAAGGCAAGAGGTGTGATGTAGGAGATGGTGTTTCGGGATAATGTCAGGTCCACCAGCCGTGTCATGTTTGCAAAATCTTTTCTTTTTACACTGTTAATAAACATTATTAAAAGCAAAATAGATAAGAAAAAGACCACTTTGGTACCAGATCTCATCTTATAGGGCTAACCCTGTTTTTATTTATCAGCTCTAAGAACAACGAGAAGAAAAATAGTAAATCATTTAAATAAATACTATGGTAAAACATTTTATTTTACTATACATTATCTTTGTGGACCTAATTTTGAATCCAACATTTGAAAGCAAGAGTAAAGAGCCTTTCTTAGCCATGTCACGCTCTAGCAAAGCAGATAAATATCTCCAGATTCAGACGGAAGAAAGTCATGTTTATTTTCCCACATTAATTCTAAATTTGTCAAATTTCAAAGTTTTCATGAGAATTATATCCACAAGTTAAATGCACTACCAGCAAAAACTCCTGCTTATACATTTTATAATTGTATATGTGTGGAAGTTGAGAGTTTGCTGCTTCAAAGCGGGGAGAAAATAATTCCTTGGCTTGTGGAGTGGATGGATGTGCAGCAGCGTATCCTATTACTGGCTACATCAGGTGTGTGGGTTTCTCTTTCAGCATTGTGTCGGACAGTTGGTGTGATATGGGTATGTCAGCATCTACATATGACTATAGTGTTAAAGGTATAAAGTTACAAAGCAAACAACAGCTGGTACTTGTGAAAAAACAAAAAACAGCGTAGAGCGAAGCTTAAAATTATAAGCAAGGGAGGTTCGGGTTCCCAGGGCTATACATTTTTTACAAAGTCAATCTTTAAAGACCCACTCCAATCATCATTTGAGCTTTTTCAAAAGCAATCCAATTCTTTTAATTATTATCATGCCATTTTTGGCCAAATAAAAAAAAAAAACTTTGTCTTTTCTAGGACATAGCTTCTGCAAAGTGCCAGATGCTTCCGCCGAACACAAAATCCCCCCGGTGGATTATTAATTTGATTTATTTACTACTTAAACTAGAATAATCCAATTTCTATTACATAGTGTAGCCTAGCAGGAAAAAAGAATGTATTTATTGAGTATTTAAATATGGTAAGAAATTTCATTCATAGATGGATACTGTTAGATAAAGCAGTAAATCTCATCCTTGGTTGCCTTTTTTTTGTATTTTATTTATAGTTTGAAACTATTTATAGTTTGACTTGTCTTAATTCATTTATCTGACAGGTTTTCTTTAAAGATATTTGTTTAGAATAAAGTATAAATGGAGGTTCTCAAATGCTGGATAGTTCGTTAGACGTTACCTCGTGACAAAGTTGTCAGCCAGTCGTAGTTCCACTGTGTGCCTGTCGATGTTTGGTGGTACAAACAATAGGCCCTTCTTAGCACAGAGGGTTGCCAGGTTGGGTGACAGGATTTGACATACGCAGCGCTTTGGACAAATCTGTGCCCTCACTGCCATAGCAACCACAAGCATCAGACATAGCAACAGCCTCTCCATGGTTACCACCCGCACCGGAATGCAACACCTGGAAAAAAAAGAGAGAAAATACTTTTTAATGTAAAAGTAATTTAATGTAGTCTTTACTTCAACAAATACTATTTGTTTAAAACAACAGACATTGGACTTTTTGATGTAGCATCGTCAACCTAACTCAAATGATGAAACATTTGGAAGTCAGTTTTGTTGGAGTACATTAACTGTTACCTTTAAGGCATTGTTATATTGGATTTCATGACCAAAAGGATCCGTTACTGCAAAAAAAGATCATGCAGTGAACCCAGCAGCTTCCAAGCTTTAAGACCCAAGATGGATCAAATGACACTCAAGCAGCCAGCGGCTGAAAGGAAACACTAGAGCTTTGGGTTTAGTCCTTTTCCCTTTGTTCTTGCATTGCACCATCACAGTAAACTGCAACCCTGCCAGCTCTGTGAAGCTCAAACACTCACCAATATCAAAGGGTGAAAATCAACCAAAAAAGCTCAGTTTTTTAATCTTGCAATACTGTTTCTGCTCCATCAACAGCATGCACTTATTGAGCCTGGTCATCGCTGCCTAGTTAGGTGTAGATCCAGACGTTTGCACTCCAATCAACAGATCAGAAAGGGACGAAAGTGTTCAATTGTTGTGTTATTAGACATTTGCTGACGCCTTCCAACATGCTTCTTCCTTCTTATCAATGATCTTTCACTTTCCTATTTGAACCTGTACTAAAACTTCACACTCCGTGCAAGCAAACTTTCACATGCTTAAACATAGTTCTGGAGTTTTTTTTATGGAGTAATAATTGACCACTACTTTTAAACACAACAGCACAAAAAACTGAAAGCATTTAGCCTATGGTGTTTACACCGGACAAGCAGGGAGGGATTCTTCTTCTGTTGCTACTGTCTACTAGCGCATGTCCACCACTTACTTGGAAGAGGCTTGATGAGAAATATCAGTGGTGCGAATCTTTGGTTCTGACTAGAGACATGGTGTCTATATATATATATATATATATATATATATATATATATATATATATATATATATATATATATACTCACATTTTATTCACTCCAATCATGTGGAATTTCTGGTCTGTTTAAGAGCAACAAGTGTCAGAAATTAATGTAAAGATGCAGATTAGCTTGGTTT
The DNA here is from genome assembly GCA_037389245.1 of Oryzias sinensis. Classification (NCBI taxonomy): domain Eukaryota; kingdom Metazoa; phylum Chordata; class Actinopteri; order Beloniformes; family Adrianichthyidae; genus Oryzias; species Oryzias sinensis. The sequence continues at coordinate 10,588,967 of CM074503.1, read as the reverse complement.
TAGATCTTGTACTCTCATTTCCAAACTAAACCCGTTAAAAACACAAACTTTTTTTTGTTTTGTTTTTAAAGGAAATGAACCGAATATATATATATATATATATATATAGTTTTGAATTAATTCTTCATGATCAACTTTCAAATGCTTTGCATACCTGTGAATTGAAAAGGGATGTCATTCAAACATCACTACTAGATCTTAGCCCCCGATTGGTCAAAGTTCAACTGGTTTAACATGCAACACCTTTGTATGTAGAGCCCGACAGTGGTCGTAGAAACGTACATAGGTACGCGTGAGATTTGAAGGCTGAATTGCGCATTTCCGTGCATTTACATGGATTTTTCTTTAAAGTTTGTCGCTTGAATGGGGGTTGCTGAGGGCAATATGAATGTAGTTTAGGGCCCCATTCCAATTACAAAAAGAGATAACATTGTTGTAACTGATTATTTGTTTTCTTATTCATTTTAAATCATTTTCCAATCAAGCAATTCAACACTTGATTATAAAAGAAATACAGAAATCTTTCCAAGGACTTTATTTTTTTTAAATTGTAGATATTTTGAACCAACAGGTTAACTTATAGAAAAGATTAAGCTTTGTTAATGGGACATGAGCCATGCAGTTACAATAAGATCATTGCACTTAAAAAAAGCTTTTTGAAATTCACAAAAATGTTCAAAAATACTATGCCGAGTGCCAAGTGAACAAAGAGAATTGCAGTGTATTTTCTGTATGCAGAGGAAAATGAAAGAACATTAAATTCAAAGTAAGCAGCAGTGAGATCTGTAGCTGAATCTCAAGAGTAGGAATTGCGTGTTCTGTTTGTGCAGCAGAAGATTTTCTTTGGGCACTCAGGCTTTATCCACGGCAATCCAAAAACACTGTGACTGAGAGCATGCATGGCGGTTTAGCTTCAGGGCTTTTCCAAACTCCCTCCTGATGACAGCTTGGGTAGAAAAAGTCATCCCAAAGAGGACAAAGAAGCATTTCCAAATAGACAGTCGTCCTTTCACTCATTTTATCAAACCCAATGTGTTTGTGAGATGTTTTTTTAACTTGCAATGAGCTTTTAGTGCTAAAGGTAGCTCAAGCTAAATGGGTAACTGTAAAAATTGACTTGCTTACCTTAAAACTGTCTCAATAACGTTTCGAAATACATTTCCAACAACATCTGTTGTTTGAACACTGCTACAAAGCTCTGGTTGAGGTTAATCTTACCACAACATATCATACAACATAATTTCCTCAGTCTGATTAAGAAGCCATTCACCCCAATGAGATCTGGTTGTGTGGCCATCTTTCAGAGCACCTCTTTCATTCCCACATATAATTACTGGGCTGTAATCGCCTTCCCGCCTCACAGGTCACACAATTGCTTTGATTTTTCTTTCTTTTCCACATGAGTGAGGAAAGAAAGGAACACAAAGACCAAGAAGCAGCTAAATAGAGCCCAAGATGACTCACATGAATGGGTGTTATACACACACACGACGCTTGTGACCCCAGTGACATGAAAGCAGATATGGGCTCATTAATTACACCGAAAAATGACTGTAATGAGAGCGGATGAATGAGACAGACGGAGAAATGGAAAGGAAACGAGGTAGAGTTATCAGAAACGGGAGAAAAAAATAAAAGAGATCAGAGAGCTGGCTAATTAAAATGAGTGCCGAGGTGTGAAAGCCAGAAGAATGGGGGATGAATTTAATTTGGGGGGAAAAGATGCGCTAGTCCCGTCACACACACTGTAAACAAAATCCACCGCAGAAGAGATAACGGTATATGTCGCCACACATACGAGAGTAGATCTTACATCAGAACTGGGCTCCATTTCACCCAAACTCTTCTTCACACTCAAATTACTGACACTCTATTGCCTGAGGTGACATGTGGCACCGCTGGGATCAAATGGAATGGTGAATTAACCAAAGGGATTATGTGTAAGGAAGACAAATTAAACTCTGTTTGCAGTGGTCTGTAAAATGTGATTGTGTTTCACACATGTCCGCCGCCTGTTTGATCCACTTTTTTGAAAGCTAACCCACCGGGTTCCTACGAAGGCCTGCCACAAAAACCTATTTCACCCCTGGCTTGCTCAAAGATGAACAACTGGCTTCCCTGAAGAGTTGAAATGGATTCTCCCCACGCTCCATGCTCTAAACTGATCTGAGGTTATATTCAAATCCCACGGGGAATAACCAGTGGAACGACTTGACAGTTAAAAGCTATGGCCTGGAACTTTTCACACAATCAGACCCTTTTGAAGCTGCTAAAGAGGCATGATCCAATGTTTTTGCTAATGTTATGTGGCTTCCAAAGGAACATTTGGATCCCAGAGCATCTAACTACAAATTAAAAGTTTTGCTTGGTTTGAATTTAAAGTATCGCTTATGTGTTGATTTGATGCAAACGTTTAAAAGTAAGTTGGAATTAAAAAGAAAATAACGTAAAAAAAACAAGTAAGCCCACTGACTTAAAGTGTTGTGTTGGATACAAATTCTTTATTTTTACAAAATATGGTGTTCTTCATCTGGCAGAAAATGGTTTTAAAATAGAATACACATTAAGCAAAATATCTGACACTACTAAGACAAGGTCGTGACAGAATTGAAGAGGATGAATAGCCTTTTCAGTTGGTTTGACCTTAGATTAGAGGTCAAACACTTGAAAAGATAGAAGCATTTATGCTTTAGATGAGGAAAAAAACAATTTTACAGTAAGTACTTCAGTTTCAAAGGAAATTGAATGTACTTAGGGTGGCCATGGCGCAGAGGTAGAGGGGTCAAGCTCTGTTTGGAAGTCCGCAGGTTTAGTTTCCGCCTTGGCAGTGCCCATGGGCAACACACTAAAACCCACACTGCCCTTGGTGGGGACAGTGTTTGACAGTTGAGCTGCCATCAGTGCGTGAATATAACCTGAGAATGCATGGGTGAATGGGACTGCAAAGTGCTTTGGGCCTTCTGATGCTATATCCACACCAGATGCAACTTGTGCATCAGTGACTCGATCACAAGTTTGTCAATTTGGCTGCTCAATGCATGGACTTTCATCCTAAACTTCCATCCTTTTTCTTATAGGGCCTATACCATGCAAAATCAACTTTTTGTGTTGTTTAGTGTTTTATAATGTTCATTCCTCACTATAAACAACCCAAAAGCGGTATTTTGATCCATTCACACAGTTCTGAGTATTCCACTAAAAACCTGTGCTCTGACCACCAGCCCCTTTCAATCCAGGAATTCGAGTAGGTTCTCAAGAGCTGACATAGACCAGTGAGAACCCCTTCAAGGAAGAGTCTGCACTGCCAGCACCGCCCCCAGGGTAACAGAAACACCCACTTTCTCCGCTATAACCAAGTAATATTCAAATGAACGTACCCAGTATTTAGTAGTGAAAGTACCATGTAATAGAGTGAAAATAGGGCTGACTTTCGTTTACAGTACAGTTTCATTGTACTTAAGGGCTAAGTACCAAGTAATATTCAAGTGAACATACCCAGTATTTAGTAATGAAAGTACCATGTAGTTGAGTGGAAATAGGGCTGACTTTCTTTTACAGTACAGTTTTAGTGTACTTAAGGGGTAATTTCTGTGGTAAAGTCATGGTAAATACCATGAAACGTGCAGCGAGTGCAGACCTAAATGCCAAGGTACTATACTTGTACTACCTTGTTCATACATGTGGTAAGTACCATAAAAGCCATCTTTGCACAAAATGTATATACCCAGTAAGAATATTATAAATACCCAGTATGTACCACATAGGTATGAACCAAAAAGTACCATATAGATACACGGTAAGTACAGAGTAGACACAAAAAAGTACCATGTAAACACACTATAAGTACCCAGTAAATTCCATAGAAAGTACCATGTAAGTACCCTGAAAGTACCCAGTAGTTACACAATAAGTACCATGTAAATACCACTTAAGTACACTGTAAGTACTGTACTGTAAAATAAAGCGTTACCGAACTTTCTAGGAAGTCCGCACTGAGGTTTCACATAAAGAATGTCATATTCTTGATGGATTTTGTTGTTCAGCACCTGGAAAAAAAGTTGCCCTTCTGAACCACATAAAACCTTTAAATCAGGGTATTTTTATTCAGGTGACCTCCACCTATATACATACATATAGGTATACATACACCGCTCAAGAATAAAAAACACTGGACTATTTGATGAGAACATTGGAACCCAAACATAAGTGTGATCTTAAGTAGCAGTTTGGTTTATTAGTCTTGCACTTGAAAATCGTGAATATAATCCCCTGATTGGCCTGCCACAGCTGAGAAAGCCCCAAGTCTCCTACGAGGTCCTGGACAGAATGAAAATAAACGAGCAGATGGAAATGAATCAAATAGGTGGAGAATTTGCACTCTCTTCTCTTACTAAAGCATTTACCTTTGATGCATTTAATATTCAATAAAACGCACCAATGCCCAAAGTCACTTTAACTAACCTGCTGCCGGCAGCTCATCCTGCTTCCCCTCTTTGGTAATCTCTGTGTCTGCTGACACAAACCTGCTCTACATCTGATCATCAGCTGCTTATTACTTTAGAATCACCTTTCATGCTGTTTGCATGCATTGAAGTACCAACACACCAGATAACACCAGTGGCACTGAACACAAGATAAAAATAAATGCGAGTTTCAGACCAAAGCTCTCGCACAGCACAGCACAATCTAAATAAAGATTTATGTTACATTCATCCTGGGCATTAAATGGGCGTTCTTGTATGCCCGTTGTTGCCCCGTGCACTGAACAAGCAACTGTTCGCTTTACCATCGCATGTCCACTACCAACAGTTGGAAGAGGCTTGGTGTGAAATGCCAAATGGCAACGGTTCAATTCATTACTAGTGTCAATGCAATGGCAGATATGGATTCTCATCATGTCAGGAGAGTGGTCTCCTTATTTTATCTTTATTTGAAAAACAAACATAGACGTTGTCAGGCTGGTCACTGTGTCATCTATTGGTCACTACTAATTCTGACTCATTGACTGGTTAAAGTACAAACCGGTTTAGCAACACACATTCAATGGCCACGCACTTTGCACGTAGAGCCTGACAACGTTCTTAAAACTTGCACAGCTACAAGTAGACCTGAGAGTTTTGAATGTGGTAGCTCGAAACACTCATTTAAGCGTGCTTACTTAGACTTTTCATTGTAAGTGGCCATCTGAACCCGCATTGCAGAGGGCTTTCTTTTGGGTTGTCCAGGTCTGTGGGTCTTAGAAAGAAGTGGCCACATCCTAAGTGGAGCACAGGTGTCCCTCCATTAAGGCTTGTGCAGCCCATATTAAAATGGCCGGCTGGGGGACCTGAAACAGAAAACCAATGGGGGACCTTTCTGTGTGGAGTTTGCATGTTCTCCCCCTGCATGTCTGGGTTTTCTCCGGGGACTCTGGCTTCTTCACACCGTCCAAAAACGTGTTTCATAGGTTCATTGGTTACTTTAAATTGTCCCCCGGTGTGAATGTGAGTGTGCATGGGTGTGTGATTTGTAGCCCTGCGTCAGACTGGTGACCAGGATGTCCCCTGCTTTTGCCCATGAGTGGGCGGGATAGTCTCCGGCAGCCTCATGACCCCGAAAGGGATAAAACAGGTCTAGAAGATGAATAAAAGTAAGTTTCTTGCACTTATGATGTATGGGCGATGCTGTCGGACAGCCTCTTATGCTACACTCTAGTTGTTGGTATGGTGCACGTACTGGCTACTGATACATAAGAACCCGTAGGATTCCAACACAAATTATGCTCTGATTGTCTAATTTCCTAAATTCTATCAGTCAGACAGTATCAACTGATTCCCTGTGCAGTACACAGGATTGGGGAGGTTTGAAAAATGAAAAATCTGTACAACGTGCCCGCGTCTCACTTACCCTTACTTGCCCTCATGTGTTATTTCAGTTGTCGTGTTGTTTTGCCATAAATTCCAATGTTCACCCATCAACAACTAAAAGTGTACTTTACTTCCATGTATGCTGGGTTGTTACACATCACTCATCATTCAATCCTGTATCCTCTGAATCAATAGTTAAATTGGCTGCCTTTTATTAATATACAATTATAGTTTGGTTATAAATTCTTGGACCTTTATCTCTGTATTTTCAGCGGTTTGTTGGCCCTCCTCCATTCTGTCCTCTACAAATTAAAGTTCTTGGTCATGGACTTCCCCTCAAGAACCGTCAGCATTTAGGCTCTGGGGTTTATTCATCTATGGCCCAGGCTTATCTCATAAGTATGCAAGATGTCATCGTCCCAGAGCCTAACAGCCTTTGACTTGTTTAATGCAAATCTCATAATATGTAAATTTTTACTCCCATTCCTAAGATCTCTTCCTATTGAAATAAAGTCTAAACTCTCCTGTGTGGATGTTTTTTGCAACAGAATTACTGTGCATCTAAAGGGATGCAATACTGGGAGTTTGAGAGATTTGGCAAAAGGTATCACGTCAAATCTATGGCTTACTTTTATTTTTCTTCCTTATCTAATTCAATGCACACATTTTCTCATAGACAGTCAACTGTCTACGTCAATAGTTTGTCATGTTGGATGTTGCAAGTCTTTTTTTTTCATTATAACACCTACCTATGTTAGCAATCTACAAGCCAATTTTTCTTACCTTATCTTAGAAAAGCTCCCTGTTTATATCTGGGGGAAGGGATGAGCAATGCAGAAGAAAATTGCTTTTATAAACACAAAAGCCATGTACCCATAAACAAATTGGGTGTGTTTGTGTGTGTGTACACTGTATACTTGCTTTAGTAGACATCATCACATGCCAGTAAGTGCTTGAGTGACCACACTCTTAAATGAGTCCTGGGCTGCCTTCTATCCTTGATCTCAATCAGCTCTTCATGGAATAAATTGGATTCAAAGGGAAACATCCAAAAATTCAGGTTCAGATATATATATATATATATATGTATATGTATATGTATATATGTGTGTGTGTATATGTACCCTTATACACAAATGAGATAATGCATGCCTAAAGCAAACACACAGGAATTACTAGGTTTACATGGAAAGGCACAACAGGGCAGTATTGATTTTAGATCCAGTTGTAACTGCACTCATAAGCATTTTGTATGACTGGAAAAGGGAAGCAGTGAAAGAAGAGAGAAAGCTCGGGAAAGATGTGTAAGAGGAGATGACGGTACTGCGGTGTTTAAAGTGCTTGATTCATGGCGGTGCAGAGCAATGCGAGGTCTGCACAAATGTTTCTACACCATCACATCAAAGCACTACCCCTCCCGAAAAATAGATAAATTATAAAGTGGATTCATCAACAACTATCAGATTATATCATGAAAAACAGGACAATTTTCTGTGAGAAAACATCTATCACTATCCCTCAAAGTGGATACTCCACACGCTAAATAACCCAACATAGATAGGGTTCTTGCAGCATGTGGTTTTAAAATTGGCCCCTTACTAACCAGTTTAGACTTGTGATAAGAACCTCAACTATGAGATTCCTACTCATCCTTTTTAGGAGAATCATTGACTGATTGATTACAAAGACTGATAGTGTTTTTCATCTTGTTGTATGCAGACAGTTCATATGCTTAGCTGCTGCTGTTGCTTTAAGCCTCAAACACAATGTTGCTTTCGTCATCAAGATCACATACATTAACAAAGAAGGTAGAAAAAATGACTTGCTTAAATGTAAGAGTGACTTCTTAAAAACAGAGATGTTCTGATTGTAACAGTTTTTATTATTTGAACCCTCTTGTTTGTTAAGCCTTACTCACAGGCACCTGGACAGGGGTTGACCCGTTTGCTGAGTTGTCCTGGCCCTTGGATGGTCATAGATAGGAACAGGTGCACCTTAAGGGGAGCAAAGGTGTGTTTTGAAGTTACCTTGAGACTTGTGTGGCCACCTTAACGGACGTCGTGAAAATGGAATGTACCATTGCTGTGTGTGCGTGTAGTAATTGTCTTGTAAAGTATCTATAAAGCTAATCTAAGTAGAGTGTGCTTATAATATTCAGGTGATGCTGTCATGTGGTGCCCTCACACCACAGTTGCATGTAGTGGCTCCTTGATGACCACCTGCAGATGTTGCATGTACAGGGTGTGCAGATAGTCCCCGTAGGACGGGCCCACACAAATTACACTCAGATTGTTTAATTTCCTCATTTCTAAAAGTCAGGCTGCACGCAAGGAGCGTGTACTTCTGACATTGGGTGTTGTATGCGTTTGCTATGACCTGTCACTTGAAGTATGCCGTAGAAAAACTGTGCATGAATATTTTCACTATATGAGCCCATCAGCGGGCTAAGACCTTGATATTTTCTGCAGGCCACTTGCATGCCCTGTGCAGGTCATGGGTCATAGGTTTACCCATCTGTCGCCCATAGACAGCCTATACCTAGCAGTAAGGGCAGTTGTGACTAAGGCTTTAACCCTTGCGCTATCCTAGTCACTTTAACATTGGGAGTTGGGTCATCTAGACCCACTAGACAGTCGCTGAACCTTTTTTCCTCAATGATTTGTGATCTTCACTGGTGTCCATTGATTACATGAAATCTTTCCACCTTTGTCATGGTAGGGAGAACACATCAATGTAAGGGTGGGGTCATCTAAGATAGCACAAGGGTTACTACTCTTTTCTAGAGGAAAGTGCTTCTTTGTCATTTAAAGAAAATGCTAAAGAAAACTTTAAAGTCAAAACACATTCATATTAAACTGTTTACTAAACTTGGGTGCTTTAATGTGGTAAAAAAATGCTTTTATCTCCAAGCGGAAAAAGGGCTTCATGTTTGAAGGAGAATCAGTGAAGGTAAGAAGAAGAAAAGGTGGAAATTTTCCTTTCAAAAAACAAAGCAGCTTATTGCTGAAACTGAATCATTTTTTTCAATTCTATTCTTCATTTAGCATTTGATTCACTTTTAGTTTAAATGTATTTCTATCACCTCTGGTTTGACTTTGCACACGTTTTTCTTGGCTTTAGCATTAAGTATTCCTGACTGTGCCAAGGTTGTGTGTGAAAGTGATCGAGCTTTTGCTGTCAAAGCAAATCCCACTGGCTTTAAAGTGACCTGCTGGAGGATATAATGCCTCAAAATTAGTGTCCTTCTTCAAGTGATTCTAAAAATTCCTTCACGGGCTATTGAATGATATCTTATAATTAATGAGTACATTTATTTCATTCACTTTTCTACCATATATTTGGTGTTGCACATTATGAACTGAAGCGAACTAAAGTCATTAATTAAAAAAGAGCACGTGTTGGAGAATGTGGTGGTGAATGCGTAAAAGGATTTGAAGGAACCAACAACTGCTTTTTACCATGTTGGAAGTAATAAAAAGGACTTTTAAATATTAAAGTGACAGATGAGTCAAATATCAATTGTCACATGAATGAACGCTATCGGAGTTTCAGACCGCCCTTGGTAATGAACATACAAGTGGTCACTTCACAAGAAAAGGTCTATGCAAACGTGCATAAATATGGGTTTTGAGCTTCGGTGTTCAAAACCCTCATGTTCAAGTGTAGCTTTTCACAATTCTATGAATGCTTTCAAGCTCCACGTACGAAACGTGCAGGCACTGAATGCGCATTAGGTGCTAAACCAGTTCAACTTCAACCTATAAGGAACTCAAATTCGGCATTGATGTATGAATGGCGTCCTTTTTCATTTACGGAAATTCTAATTATCAGAAAATTGATCTTGAAGGAGAAATTGATAATTATGCTTTTTGCCCGGCTGAAATTACATTGTTACCTGGCTTATTTGCGTTTTAATATTTCCACTTTCACATTTTCGCATATTTTTTTCCAGTCACGTGACTCCTCTGGTTCATCACACAAGCTCAGCTCAAGACGCTTGTGGGTCAGAAGGAGGCTAACAGAGATGAAGAGCATGCCGGCCCAAAATATTTCACAGTTCACTGTACGTGTCCTCACACGTAACCGATGAAGGAGGAAGAACGGGTCCTGGTTTTAAGGCACAGAGTGACCGAGTGACAATGTGTGTCGTAAAGTAAGCTAGTCTAGTCTATTGCTATGAATAAAAAAATATAACTGTTTATGTTGAGCAATATTCCAACGTTGTTTGCATGTTTTTCAAAGCATCAGAAATGTTTCAGAAGGGTTTTTGATGAGTAAAGATCGATGACGGGCATTCTTTGGCCGCTGGGGTGGGGGTTGGCACTCCGTATTTGTGGATTCTGCAGATTCGTGGGTGTCTCTTGTCCCCAACCCCCGCAAATATGGGGGGAATATTTTATGTAACAAGTCTTTTATGTATGGGAATAGAGCTGTGAAAGAAAAAGCCTGGAGCAAGATTCACAGGATTTGCAGTGCTTTAACATTTCACAGCAAGCCTATTCCAACTAGCGGACATACGCTTGTAAATTTAGAAAAAGAAGAATCCAGTATTAACACCATGGGCTTAATGCATGTAAAATGTGCATTTAGCTGGTTCTTATACGCGTCACATGCCCAGTCTGTCCATAGCTTTAGACACAACATGCTCATTTAGCAATAAAAGAGCTAAGATTTGAAACTATTGTTGTAGTTTTAAGAGATCAAAAGAAAGAACGTGTCTATAAAAAGAATATACATTTAAATTTATATCCAAAATTTGCAAATTTAAAGACTTTGGAACATTTTCATTTTAACACTGAAGTGACACTGACCTTGAAACTTGAAGCAATGAACACTTGACATAAACATTTTTTAAACATACTATATTTTACATAGCACATTCAAACATTTTTTCCCTCTATTGTTTCAGTTGTGGTATTGGACAACATGAACCTGTTCTTGTGAGTTTCTTCAAGAAAATTGACACAGATTGCTAAATTATTTATAATTAACACAATATACACTGTTTGTTTGTTTTTTGACCACATATTGAGACTAGTTCTATGTGGTCATCATTTTCTCCAGCACACTCCAGAGCGTACCTGTATGTGATTTTTGCAAGTTCTGTGTCCTCCTGCTCTGAAGTTTTTCTTTTTTCCTTGTATTGAGTGTGACAACTTCAGATACCAGTAACTGCTGGATTACAGATTGTGTTTTTGCTTTCATTCAGCAGGTCATACTTCTTACAAACACAGGACTGGCTTGAATTCTGGTATGTAGAATTGACTTGGACACAAGTCACCTATTATTATTAGATTATTATTATTATTATTAATTTTTATTAGCATTAATAGATTATTACCTGTTATTATTAGATTGTACAATGCCACAGTTTAAATATGCATGTATAAACCGGTTATCATGCATCCATGGCCCATCCGAATATTCTATATTTTACTTTATTTAATTTTATCATCACGTATAAAATATGTTATGTCGTAATAGTGTATATAGGTATAGATTCTTCTTGTTGTTAAATGTTATTACTTTTGCATTTTTTCACATTTTTAAACACCCTTTCATTCTTTCTGCTGTTGTTCTTCTTTTTTTTCTCTATTTTGCACTGAACTGCTGTAACAATTGAATTTCCCCAACGTGGGATGAATAAAGAATATCTCTCTACCTCCATTAGTGGTCAAAACTGTAATATATACAGAATATTCTGTATGTGTAAGTAAATATAGATATATATTTCTGCTGTTGTTTTTCATCTCAAACAAAATTGAAAACATGTCTAATCTTGATTTCTGATTCTTACTTTTCCTGGTTGTTTTTAAAAGCTAAGAGTATCTGCTGACAAAAGTAAAGAAACCCACATTGGCTTGGGAGAAAATAATAAACGGAAGAATTTGTTTTCTCTTATAAGACAGAAATTTGTCATGATCCAAACAGTTCTCGTCTTTTGTTTGGCAAAAGTTGAACACTTACCACCCACTTTTTTTTCCTTCTGTTTTCTAAGATCTTCTTGAACAAAGAGGACTTTCATCCTCTGAGTTGGAAGGATGTGTTTGATGAAGATGGCAGAATTTGTTTCACACTGTCATGTGAAGTTAACACACAGATCAAGTCACAGGAAAACAATCTTTTCATGTGATTTAGATCTGCAATGTGGCTCAATTTCTGTCAGCAAAACATAAGAAAGAAAGAAACATTGAAATATAGTAATCTAAATCAAACAAATTTATTATTTTTCTAGTTCTGAGTTCTGGCTGTATGTTAACTGATGTATTATTAGAAACTTGACTTGATCCTTTTATCCTTCTTTCTTTAATAACCTGTACTCCTAATTATTCATCCATATTTATGACGATATTATTTATGTTTTACTAACTTTAACATAATCACTAGGGCTAGGTATCACCAATAATTTCCAAAATCCATTCAATTCCATTCACCAGAGTCTGAATCGATTTTATTCACTATTTTTCCCCCGATTCTTTTGATCCACTCAATTCGATTTACTTTTGAATTTACATGATTTTCACATTTAGACATCTGTATAGAAATACAATAATGATTTATATATGTTTTGAAGCAATTTAAATACATCTGATTAGGTTCATATTCTTTAAAATGTATTGGTGAAAAAATAAACCAATGACATTGTTAACTAGGTGGAGATCACGCTATAGCATCACACTTTATTCCATAAGATTTTAGTATTTGTGCTCTAGGCCACAAATGGTTACTTTTAACCCTTGTGCTATCCTAGGCACTTTAACGTTGGGAGTTGGGTCATCTGGACCCACTAGACAGTGCTCTGAACCTTTTTTCTTCAATGATTTGTGATCTTCACTGGTGTCCATGGATTAAATGTAATCTTTCCACCTTTATCCACCTTTGTCATGGTAGGGAGAACACGTTAATGTAAGGGTGGGGTCATCTAAGATAGAACAAGGGTTAAAAAGGATTTTCCTCAACAGAGTTTGGAAAATGCATCCTTGTGAGTATATATATTGTTTTATTTGTATATTTGGAGTTTTTCTGTACCTGTTTTCTTTGGTTTTCTGCTGCAGTGGGAGGTTCTGTCTTTCCGTTTTTTTTCACTCCTATAGTTGTGTGCAGATTGGAGGCCACAGTGTCCGGAGCACCTGATTGGCTGTGGACTTCCAGCGGCAGCTTTTGAGAACTGCACATCATCTGTTGAGCCCCCCCCCCCACTCTTTCCAGCTGGCAGAAGCAGAGCAATTTTGACAAACATTGTTAGAGGCTTTGGTCCTTGTAATCTGTTTTTTTTTTTGTTTGTTTGTACAGCTTTGAGTTTTCATTGTAAATAAATTCCCAGCTTAATTTCACACTTAAAAGGGGGCGTAACATCAGGAATGTATTTAAATTCCATCATAGGTTAGCATCACGCTAGGGGACTGAGACTTTACTGTTGTTATGCGTTATGCCTTTCCCTAAAAAGGCAAAAGCATAAAATATCAATCTCTACTTTTTATGGATCAGTTATTGATTTAGTTAAGCATGGATCGATTCATATTGGCTAATTGATTTTATCAGATCTGCCCTAATAATCAGTTTTATTTTGTGTCTTCAATCAATTATTTTGATGTTTTTACCACAAATCGTATTTGATGCTCAGGTTGTTTTAAGTCTAATCAACCATATTTGAAAGACTAGATTTATTTCTACCCTAAATATTTATAAAATAAAACTGTATTTAAAACAGTCATTCTTGTTTTTTGGAGGAAAAAAAAAGGTTGTCACAAAACCCTCTTGAAAAGCCCTAGCTTTAACCGTCTTTATATTTTTATCTGTAAGTGCTAAAAATTTACACAAAATAAGTTATCAACATTGACTTTAGCCCACAAATCACAAACATAACAAATTCAAACGGTAAACTTTGTGTTGTCCGTTTCTGGTTTCTGCTAGGCTCAAATGTAACCATTGTAGTATTTGATGAATATGTGTTTGTGACCATATCTGTATTTATATATGGAAGACTATAGCTCCCCCTCACTGTACTGATGCAAATATAGCCATCCGTGTGTCACTCCTTGTGCCAGTAAAAGCTCAAATGCTACGCTTACACCATGCTTGGAAACACGTTCAAGGGACCACTTGTCTTTCTTTCAAATGTTTGTAAAAACTAAATGTCTTAACTCTGGTTGATGTATTGAAAGTACCACATTTTTTAATTAATTTAGAAATATGTTAACACTGGCTAATATTTATCTTTTATATGCATTCAATTCTTGGCAATATTGTCTCACATTTATAATGTGCATGTGTCAGCAGCATTATATATGTCACAATTGCTCTTTAACGCTAATAAAGCGCATATGTTTGAATGGAAAAAATATAATGAGTGGGAGAGTGAGAGACAGAGGTGGGAGAACGACAAACAGTTGCCTCGTCCTCGAGGCAAGAGGGGGCTGCCTGCTTATGCAAGAAAACACACACAGATACCATTTGAATTTCCTCACACACACAAGCACCTAGTCTTTGTTTCGTATTCACCGCAGATCAGTAAACATGATTGGCCCACAGAGCTCAGAATTGTGGGAGGGCATGGTACAAAACAATGGAATTAACTTGTAATAACATTTTTGTGTCTGTGATTGTGTCCCATCTAAAGATAGCTTAAGTAAAACTATAAGGAAAAGATGAGGAAACTGAAAGCTCTTCATCATCATTGCATATTTCAATCTGCCATCTTCTTCTTTTTTGTACTTGCTGGTGCCTTTATCAGCAGAGACATTAGAAGAAGAATTCTTAGGAAGTTTCTGTGTGGAGTGCTGAGACTGCAGATAGAATAATTATAAAGTAGCCATATTTTCTATTTTTACAATTAAAAGAAAAATGTTTCCCATTTGCTAAACAGCAGGTGGAAATCTCACTCATTCTAGGAATGTCACTCTGCTCTTTGTGCATTTGAGTATTCATGGATCATTCGTTTCAAACAATTCCAAAACATTTATAACCTATGACTTGATGCTCACCGTTAAAAAGAACATTATAAAGTGGTGGACAAAATTGTTGGTACCCCTCAGTTAAACAAAGAAAGTCCATAATGCTCACTGAAATGACTTGAAACATTCAAAAGTAACAATAAATTAAAATTTAATGAAACATTAAATAATCAAAATCAGCCATTACTTTTGAGTTGTTGATTAACAGAATTCTTTAAAAAAAAACAACTAATGAAATAGGGCTGGACAAAAATGATGGTACCTCCATAAAAGACTGCGCGGTCCAGGCTCAGGTGCCGGTGGACCGAGCGAACTGTGTCTCTGAGCAGAGCAGCCGGACTTATTAATGTGTGTTTGAGGAGAGGGGAGGATGCTTTGTTACGTGTACGTTTTGTTACGTGTGGGAGAATTCGGACTGCGATCTGTCCCGCCGCTCTGGGTTAGCGGCTGCCGGACGCAGGAGAACCGAGCAGAGCTCGGACTTCCTGCTCATGCAGCGGCTTTGGGCCGGTGTGCAAACTTTTCAGAGCAGAAATGTCGCTTGGTCCTTAGACACTGTTCAAACAATCACGTGGATTTGTGTTTCCAGTTGTGTCCCGACTAAATAAAGGCTGATGTTATTCCCACATACTAACGTGCAGCCAAGATGCAGATTGCAGCATTTCCCGCATGAATTTTGTCTTCATCAAACAAAGCCAATCATGTTGTTAGTGCATGTTAGCCTCTCCTGGGAGCTCCGTTCTTCCACAAAGAAAGCACTGACCCCACGGATTAAAAATAAAATGAGCGAACAGGCGCTTCATAATATTCGTAACCTTAATAAAAGCACGTTTGGAAGATCGTCTCGTATATTACCGAGCTGCTGAATAAATGCATATGCTACATGGTGTCTTGAAGTTGTACAAGGTAAAATGAAATCTCAAGATCATCAAGGCATTCTGTATAGAAATGTGCTGCCTAGTGTCAGAAAGCTTGGTCTCAATCGCAGGTCAGGGGTCTTCCAACAGGACAACGATCCAAAACACACAGCCAGAAACCCCCAAGAATGGCTCAGAGAAAAGTGTTGGACTATTCTGAAGTGGCCTCTATGAGCCCAGATCTGAATCCCATTGAACATCTGTGGAAGGAGCTGAAACATGCCATTTGGAGAAGACAGCCGTCAAACCTGAGACAACTGGAGCAGTTTGCTCATGAGGAGTGGGCCACAATACCTGTGGACAGGAGCAGAAGGCTCACTGACAAAAACAGAAACCGTTTAATTGCAGGGATTGCCTCAAAAGGTTGTGCAAAAAAATATTAAGTTATGGGTACCATCATTTTTGTCCAGTCCTATTTCCTTCGTTTGTTTGTTTTAAATAATCCTGTTAATCAAAAACTCAACAGTAATGGCTGATTTTGATGATTTAATTTTTATAAATTTTCATTTATTGTTACTTTTGAACGTTTCAAGTAATTTCTGTGAGCATTATGGACTTTCTTTCTTTCTTTAACTGAGGGGTAACAACAATTTTGTTCACCACTGTAAATGGTTTGTGTAGAAATTTTCTTGCGAGGTGTGCAATTTTTCATCATTCATGTATTTACAGACAACACCTGACGAAGAATTGGATTCTTCATACATGGTGTTTTAATCAAAGTCATTCTGGGTTTGTCAGTTAATGTACATGGAGAAATTCTTAGATATTACCTGCTGAAAAGGAAAAAAAAATGTCACTCCTCGATAATTCGCAGGTCAAACCAAAGTCCAGTGCAATTTCCCCTTTAAAAAGCATTTATTTTTATTTTACATTAGTCATAACTAGAACCAAAACCAAAACCACGGTAACAGGATTTTGATTTAAAATGTGTCTTGTAACCCTTGTGCTATCCTAGGCACTTTTACATTGGGAGTTGGGTCATCTAGATCAGTGTTTTTCAACCTTTTTTGAGCCCCCAGCACACTTTAACCTTGTCAAAAATCCCGCAGCACACCAGCATCCAAAAAAAATAAAAAGGAGAAACTCATAGTCTGTATTGATCTACCGCCCCTCCGCAATCTGACATGCATTTTTGTGATAATTGTGGCAGAAAAAGCTGGAAGCTGCAGCTGTTTTTTCTAAAAGATGCAATAAAATTTAAGTTAGAAGATTTAAAAACCGGTTGATGTGTATTCGTTATGGTTTCAAGAAAGGAAGACTCATTGTGCGCTGAGACGCTGTCACTTTAACCCAATGCATCATGGGAGATGTAGTGCAAACAGACTGGCGTCTCTGCGCTTCATTGTTTTGTTCACTTTTTCCACGGTCTGATACCAGATTCTGTGGAAAGCTACACCGCTAAATATGAGCTTTAGCTGGTATTTGGAACTAAGCAACTTTATGAGCAAAATCGGAACAAGTAAGTGAGGACTGTTAGTTTGTACACATATAATTTACTCTAGATCAGCTTGCAAGAAATACAAGGAATGTGAAAAATTTCACCAGCACTGCTCAGTCCCTGGGTACTAATCTCTCAGTCACACTGGTTGAAGTTTTGGCTAAGGATGTTCTGGACTGACTTAAGGTCAGTGTGTCAGATCAAATTGCTCAGAGAAACATTGACAGCAACTTTGCATGAAGAAACATATGTGCTCAGTTCGTATAAACAACACCACCCCCCATGAGACACTGTCTACTGTAGTCAAGTTTTATGTTTTCTTCCGGGTGAAAAGAGCAATCTTGACATTGTAATTCTCCTCTGTTGTGCTCAAAAAGAAATTTGATACACAGACATAGGAATGACAGATGGACACCAACAGTCCCGACCCTGTGGCGTGCAATCCGTCTCTGGAAGGGGATGGAGCGTTTGTGTATGTGGCACTAGGCGGGTGGGGAGATGGGCTAAATAATTTACATTCATCCAAACATGAGCACGCTCTTTCATTATTTACAGCTTGCACATTTACCACCCAATCTCAAGCACAAATGCCAACTTGAATGTTTTCAGTACTGCAAGACTTCATAGCAGTAAAACACATTTTATTTTTTTTATTTTTTAAGAAATGTGCAATGGCACAGAAACAGAAAGAAATGAGGATGAAGGAAGGAGTTAAAGTAAATCACAGGAACTTGGGTAGTGGGAAAAAGAAGCCTTTTGTTGGACACATTAAAATCAAATAAACTCCATCCTTAATGTCTTTCATTGTGTCATAGGAATGAATGCAGTTTTGAGGTCGTTCAAAGTGAAGTGAACAGGAAAGAGGAAGTACAAGTAAGAAAGTAGACCATGCACATACTAAACGTTTTAGTGACGTTTAGTGACTATTGGTAGGTTTTTCATCCCGTACTAAGGCAGCATTTAAAAGCAGCTTTTTAGAAACGTAAGCAGTAGAAGATTCCGATTTTCAGTTTAAAGTTTCTGCTTAAGGCGCTAAAAAGAACACGCTAGATTAAAAAAAAAAACATATGTAAATTGAGGGAAAAATACAAGATTTATATGCGAATACACACATACACCAACCTTTGCACAGCCTGGATTGATTACAAGACAGCCTATGACTCAATGCCACACACATGGATCACTGAATGCATGGAGCTGTACAACATCAACTGGACTCATAGGAAACAACATGAAGCTGTGGAAAACCACCCTTGAAGCCAATGGCAAGCCACTTGCACAAGTGTCCATCAAATGAGGGAGTTACCAAGGTGATGCTCTGTCCCCACTGCTGTTCTGCATAGGACTGAACCCCTCAGCCAAATAGTGAACAAGACTGGCTATGGATACCGACTCAGAAATGGGGCCAACATCAGTCACCTCCTCTACATGGATGACATCAAGCTATATGCTAAGAGCGAGCGTGACATTGACTCCCTGATCCACACCACCAGGATCTACAGTACTGACATTGGGATGTCATTCGGGCTCAAGAAATGCAGCCGGATGGTGACAAAGAGGCAAGGTAGTCCACACAGGGGGGGTCTCACTCCCAGAAGGAACAATAGCAGACATTGAAGACAGTTACAAGTACCTTGGAATTCCACAGGCAAAGGGCAACCTGGAACAGGCAACTAGGAAAGCTGCAACAGCTAAATACATCCAACGAGTAAGGCAAGTCCTGAGAAGCCAGCTCAATGGCAAGAATAAGACCCGGGCAATAAACAGCTACGCACTGCCAGTTATCAGATACCCTGCAGGAATAATGAGATGGCCAAAGGAAGAAATACAGACCACGGATGTTAAGACAAGCAAGCTCGTCACCGTACAAGGAGGGTTCCATCCCAAAGCCAGCACCCTGAGTCTGTATGCTAGCCGTAAGGAAAGAGGCAGAGGACTGGTGAGCGTGGAAGCCACTTTACATGATGAAACATCAAGATCTATCAATACATCAAGCTCAAGGCCCCAATCAACAGTGTGTTCAGGCAATGGAGAGCAGAGGATGCAGTGTTGGAGGACAGATCCTCATGGGAGGACAAAACCCTGCATGGGATGTACCACCGGACCATAACTGAAGTGGCTGATATCAAGAAGTCCTACCAATGGCTAGAAAGTGCTGGCCTATAGGACAGCACCGAAGCGCTCCTCCTGGCAGCTCAGGAACAAGCCCTGAGCACCAGAGCCATAGAGGCTCAGATCTACCACACCAGACAAGACCCAAGTAGTAGGCTGTGCAAAGAGGCGCCTGAAACACTCCAGCACATAACTGCAGGGTGTAAGATGCCATAACTAAGTGGCTGGAATAATATAGAGAATCTTATGCAGAATATGGACTGGGAATCCCAAGATCAAAATGGGAAACACCTCAGATGGTGATAGAGAATTAGAGAGCAAAGATCCAGTAGGACTTCCAGATCCAGACTGACAGGATGGTAATGGCTGACCAACCAGATATTGTAGTGGTGGATAAAGATCATAGGAAAGCTGTTGTGGTGGAGAAAGGATGGAAAGTGAAGGTGACAGTGGTGCCTGTGGTATTTGGAGCACTTGGGGCAGTAACCCCCAAGGTGGGGGAGTGGCTACAACAGATCCCTGGTAAGACCTCAGACATCTCAGTCCAGAAAAGCGCAGTGCTAGGATCAGCTAAGATACTGCGCAGGACCATCAGGACCCAGGCCTCTGATAGAGGTGAGAAACCACCCGCGGTAGGGTGAGAGGGGAGTTTTATTTTATATAGACCTAAATATAGTACACAGAAAGTAAAAAAAACGTTGGCATTTTTATCCAATCCATTTAGGATTAAATGGCATATACTCATATAGCGCTTTTTGTACCTTTCTCGAAAGCCCAAACGCTTTACAGTCACAGGCCTATTCACCCATTCACACACACATTCACACACTGGTGGTGGCTTTGCTGCCGAACACTGGTGCCAACCTTCTAACAGTGGCAAGGTGGGGTTCAGTGTCTTGCCCAAGGACACTTCAACACGTGGGCGGGCAAGGCAGGAATCAAACCTGCAACATTCCAATCAGAGTTCAACAGCCCCACCACTGCACCACGGCTAAACTTTATAATGACAACTATCACTTTGTTCATATTCCAATGTTAGAAGGAACTAAGTTAAATGTCCAACAAGAAATTATACACACCTTTGTAATGTTTTTTTACCTACTGTATATGGTAAGTTGTTATGTTACATTAACAGAATATCTTTGGATAGAAGTCACGTAGCCATGCACACAACTTGATATACTAAATGGTTATAGTTATATTTTAGAGTTCAGGTTCTGACAGCTTTTTTACCATTGTGGTAATGGTGAACAATTAAATACTAAGAAAAAAGTATCTTTTCAGTTAAAGGAATCCCACAGAAACAGCATTTTCATGTTTAACATGTCTTTCTTGTAATTTTCTCTCAAAGCCATAAAGAAACCTTCATATCAGCCAAACAACAGATGGTGGTGAAATAAACTGTAGCTTTTTACAGTTCACTTTTATTACAATCACAATGTGTTTCCCTGGTAACAAGAGGAGAGTAAATCAACGGCAACACAGGTGCCTCATGGATACATTGACTTACCCAGTAGATACATTTTAAAAGTATTTTAAGCCTGTAAAATGGCTAGACTTGCTTTAGTCCCCATGCCATTAGGATCACACTTGACCACATTTTAACTTTTCATATCAACTGATTTACATAGGCAAATCTTTAATGTCTGGACACACTGAAAACATTCCAATGGGCAGCAATAATGAATATTGACCACAAGATGAAGATTTCCCAGTTTGTCTCTCAGTAAAATTTACATTCAGATAGGTTAATCTCATTAAGCCCCTGCTGTGCATTGACTTTATTAGTTTTTGCGTTAACTGAAGATTCATTACGCTGGATGAGTCATCTGTGTGCTAAGAGGTCATCAGCTTGTGCTGACGGGTGTGTAAATTTTTCCTACCTCACATAAAAAAACACACACAAGCATTAGTTACGCTTAGGTGGGGAATTTTCTGTGGAAAGATTTTAGGAGACATTCTCCAAAGAAAAGTTTAATTTTTTTCCATGGATCACAACTTCCTGTTTCTAATATGTTAGCACAGAATAGAAGCTTCAAGGGGTTATACTGAGAAGTACTAACAGACACATCTGTGGATGTATGACAGTACTGGACAAACAGTGGTTTTCTGTAAAAGAAATTCCCCAAGTTGAAGCAAAGTGACTCCCACATTGTTTAATACATCTTTCAGTCAAAAGGCGCTTTCAGAGTAATGAGAAAATCATGTCGCATACTTCTGGACATGTCCGTTCAGTCCATTGTGACCTGTCCAACCAGATTAAGAGCATCCGCCGAGCACTGAAAGCTCAAGTGCCCTCCAAAGGCTTCTATAACAGGTGAAACTTCAGAAACAAGATATTTTCACCAATTTTTAAAGTTCTTTTTTTCTCTTAGATTTTATTGTGCTATCAAAGAAGTTGTTTAGGACAATAAATGGTGCCTTTAAGCCGGAAGCCTCCAACTGTGTTTTGCAATTTTTCCAATGACTGGTAAATCAATTAAAAAGTCAAATGCTGATCTGTTTCATCATTATTCTTTCTATTGATAATAATATTGTGTTTCAGACATATACTATAAAAGGAAAGATAGGACAAGAAAAAAAAAAAACAGGATAAATAGAAAGGGAGTAAGAAGTAAAAGCCTGTTAAAATCTCACCCCAATTCCCTAGACCGAATTTATTTTTACACCCACTGCACCCACAATCAGAGTACTGTTCCCACTCTCATCAGCGTTTCTTTTTCTCAGTCAAACCAGTGCTGGGTATTGAAAAGAATACAAAACATTCCTTTAAGTGTTTGTTTAAACATGTAGGCAAATAATGAAAGTTTTTTTTCATTGTTTGTGTAGCCCCGCAACCTTGGTTATAAATAGACACTTCTTAAATAAAGTAAATGTAAACAGATTAGTGTTTCATTTAATGCTTTTACATCTGAGAAGTTTCCCGTCGACACATAAATAACTCGAGCTCTTTGACATACCGCAACTCTAAGACCATTCACGTGATCAACCTGAATCAGCTGATCCTGACTCAGCAAATAACAAATTTTCATGTTGGCGTGGACCCGATATGCAGCATATTACTTACGTAAAGTGTTACATGACAGCATAAAGCCGCTTTTCACCTTGTTAAAGTTGTTATCTATATAAAAGAATCTGCAATAGATGAGCAGCTTGGTGTGAATAAATCAACTGTGGGAACAATTAGGAAATGGAAGACATAGAAGACCACTGATAATCTCCCTCCATCTGGGGCTCCCCACAAGAGCTCACCCCATGGTGTCAAAATGATCACAAGAAGGGTGAGCAAAAATTCCAGAACCACACAAAGGAACCTAGTGAATGACCTGCAGAGAGCTGGGAGCAAAATAACAAAGGCTACCATCAGAAACACACTACGCCGCAAGGGACTTAAATCCTGCAGTGCCAGACGTTTCCCCTTGCTAAAGGCAGTACATGTGCAGGCCCATTTAAAGTTTGCTAGAGAGCATTTGGAGGATCAAGAAGAAGATTGGGAGAATGTCCTATGGTCAGATGAAACCAAAAGGGAACTTTTTGGTAAGAACTCTACTCGGCGTGTATTGAGGAGAAAGAATGCTGAGTTTCATCCAAAGAAGACCATACCTACTGTAAAGCATGAAGGTGATGCTTTGGGGATGTTTTCAGCAAAGGGACCAGGACAACTGATCCATGTAAAAGAAAGAACGAATGAGGCCATGTATTGTCAGATTTTGAGAGAAACCCTCTTCCATCAGTAAGGTCACTGAAGATTAAATGTAGCTGGGTCTTTCAGCATGACAATGATCCCAAACACACTCCCTGGGTAACAAAGGAGTGGCTTTGTACGAAGCATTTTAAGGTCCTGGAATGGCCTAGCCAGTCTCTATATCTCAACCCCATAGAACATCTCTGGAGGGAGTTGACAGTCTGTGTGGCGCAGTGACAGCTCCAAAACATCACTGCTCTAGAGGAGATCTGTATGGAGGAATGGGCAAAAATACCAGCAACAGTTTGTGAAAACCTTGTAAAGACTTATAAAAAACATCTGACTGCTGTTATAGCCAAAAACGAGTATATAAAATAGTATTGAGTTGAATCTATTTTATTGACCAATTACTTATTTGCCACCATAATTTACAAATAAGTTCTTTAAAAATCAGACGATATGGTTTTTATTTTGTCTCTCATAGTTGAAATATCCCTTGTGCTATCTTAGATGACCCCACCCTTACATTGACGTGTTCTCCCTACCATGACAAAGGTGGAAAGATTTCATGTAATCCATGGACACCACGTTCTCAAATTATTGAAGAAAAAAGGTTCAGGGCACTGTCCAGTGGGTCTAGATGACCCAACTCCCAATGTTAAAGTGCCTAGGATAGCACAAGGGTTACACCTGTGAGGAAAAATGACAGGCCTCTCATCTTTTTTAGTGGAAGAACTTGCAGGATTGGTGGACGACTAAATACTTTCTTCCCTCACTCTATGAGGATCTGAAGGTGAATGTCTCGGGATGCTAAAATAGGAAATAAAAGACCTCATCCCACCATCCTTTCTACAATTTTAAGTCATGACCCCAATTAAAAAACTGTTCTGCTGATCTGGTCTGGTAAATGCTTCCTCTTTATTTGTTACAAATTAGTCCCCACTATTGTACACACGTGCTGTAAGGCATAATATAAAATGATTTCTTATTATCGTTAGATTATTGCCTTTAATGGCATTATGTTACCTAGCAAACCTGGAAAGCATCAAACTGAAAATAAGCTGTGTTGCTTTTCTCATTTATGCTAATTTCTCCTGGTTGATAGAAGAGCCCCAGAGAGAGAAACCGGGGATAGGTGTTGTGTCAGAGCCAGCAGACAGGCTAAGAGGAGCCAACGTGACATGTTAGCACTTTTTCATGTCTCACAAGCATTCTCAAGAGCTGCTTGAGAGGAAAATCACAATGGAAACTGAACAAGCCTTAGCTGTCCCCTGCTCTGACTGCAAAAAAAAAAAAAAAAAAGGGGGGAAGACATCAGTTCTTCAGAGTCTGGCCTCACCCTCTGCATGTAAATGTAAAGGAAGAACAAGACATATCAAGCCTTTGAGCAACGTTGCATAGGTATGCATAGGAAGGCATACCTGCCTATGCTAAACATGGATCACCTCAGAACCGTACTGCAACATCAAATGGCCGTTACCACAAAGAAAAACTACCAGAAACCTCCACTACATAAGCAAAGGTGGTTGATTCATTTGCAGTAGCATGTGCGTGCGATATAAAAATACTGCCTAGATACATTAGAAATATAAGAATTCATTCATTTTCTTAATAGATTCTTTTGATTTACTGTCTAATAATGTTGGATAGGTTCAGGCCATCTCAGACATGTACAGTAGGTAGGATTGCAGATGTTTTAAGGCTGTATAAACACTGAATTCACACTTTATACACTGATCTCAGACAGAGATGAACATTTGTACATTTTTCTCTCTTGTTTAAACGCTCAATGTTCTAACTTCTATAGAAAAATAAGTCCAGTTTAATAGAATGAAAACAAACATCTGCGATGGATTGCATATAGACACAGAGGATTGACTGGCAATGCCATGAGGCCATGAGGCTACGCGTTTTATATTCTGATGTTTTTATTCTCAAAAAAAAAAACTAAAAGAAAAAACTCCAAAATTGCACTGAAAAATCCTGAGACAACAAAACTGCAAAAGATGAACTGCATAATAGCAGGGCACCTTGGTACAAAAGTCTTTTTATGAATTCAACATTTTCAGTAAATATCGAAATATAACAAGATGGTGTTTTTGCTGTTGCAGAAGACAAAAGGTTCCTAAATTAATTGAAGCAACTTCAACTTTGAGTCAACTTTTCTGCTGTTCAACTTTCTGTACTGACAGACCTGCTCATGATGGACAATAAAGCCTTTTTTCAATCAATACTGCAGCCGTCAATGAAGGACATTAAGCAACATCAGCAGCTATAGGGCTTCCGTTCATCTACAACGAAGTAGCAGCTAAAGGTGGAACCAAAAAAAATGAGTTAGCAACATTATGAAATTCTGTAAATAAATGCAATAAAGAAAGCCATAAAAACCTACTTCTAATTTGAAAAACAGAGGCTGAACTGCAAATATTTGGGAGAAATCTGAAACAACGGCAGACCAGCTCTGCCTGCAGCCGCCAAGCCATGATTGAACAGTCCTTATTTAGGAAGGTCTTGGTGAACCTTTGACTATTTTTGGCTCTCTGTAATATATATATCTGTGCAGATGATGTTGCACAGTGATTCTACTTATTGTGGACACAAAATAAATGCAAAAACCAATGCTGTATCATTGAGAAAAACTATGATTTTTCAGAAATTTTGCTGTTTTATAAGTTTTTGACTTAACTTTATACCCTGAAAAACAACACATCTAGCCTTATTAAGACTTTAAGCTGCATGAAATAACACGTGTTCTCTGTTATATGACTGCCACACTAAAATAGATTTCCAGTTAAAGACAACAAAACGGTGGTGCACTCAGACTCCCTTTTCCTGAAAGGCTTGGCTGCTTTGAAAGAAAACCAAGAAAAAAGTGAAGTAGCAGCCAGCTATGATGAGAATAACAAACTAAACAAAACAGAGGACCCTAATACTTTTTTAATAAAGGTGCAAAGTAAGAAATAAAAAAGCAGTAAGGTATTAAGCACTCTTTAAAACTGTGAAAAGAGACCAGATTGACACATCAACATCTCAAAGAAAACCAGGATAGAATCAGAAAAAACACTGTTAAGACACCTGGAACTCTGCAGAGGTAAAAAAAATCTTTATAATGTTTTAATGAAGATTTCAGCTGGAACAAAACAGCAATACCGTGCAGATAATATAAAACTTTTTAGCCATTTTAAGTAAATATGCATTATAAAATACATTGGTGTTTATCATTTTTTTTTTTAAAACATGAAGGACATTTATTTGTGATGCATTCATCTACACTGACCAAAAATATAAATGCAACACTTTTGTTATTGCTCCCATTTTTTATGGCATGAACTCAAAGATGTGAAACATTTTCCACATACACAAAATAACCAGTTCTCTGAAATATTGTTCACAAATCTGTCTAAATCTGAGATAGTGAGCACTTCTCCTTTGCCAAGACAATCCATTCCACCTCACAGGTGTGCCATATCAAGATGGTGATTAGACAGCATGATTATTGCACAGGTGTGCCTTAGACTGGCCACAAGAAAAGGCCACTCTGAAATCTTCAGTTTTGTTTTATTGAGGGGGTCAGGGGACCCAGACAACCAGTCCACCTCACAGGTGTGCCATATCAAGATGCTGATTAGACAGCATGATTATTGCACAGGTGTGCCTTAGACTGGCCACAAAAAAGGCCACTCTGAAATCTTCAGTTTTGTTTTATTGAGGGGGTCAGGGGACCCAGACAACCAGTCAGTATCTGGTGTGACCACCATTTGCCTCATGAAGTGCGACACATCTCCTTCGCATAGAGTTGATCAGGTTGTCTATTGTGGCCTGTAAAATGTTGGTCCACTCTTCTTCAATGGCTGTGCGAAGTTGCTGGATATTGGCAGGAACTGGAACACGCTGTCGTATACGCCGATCCAGAGCATCCCAAACATGCTCAATGGGTGACATGTCCGGTGAGTACGCTGGCCATGCAAGAACTGGGATGTTTTCAGCTTCCAAGGATTGTGTACAGATCCTTACAACATGGGGCCGTGCATTATCATGCTGCAACATGAGGTGATGTTGTTGGATGTACGGCACAACAATGGGCATCTCTGTGCATTCAAAATTCCATCAATGAAATGCACCTGTGTTCTTCGCCCATAACAGATGCCTGCCCATACCATAACCCCATGACCACAATAGACAACCTGATCAACTCTATGCGAAGGAGGTGTGTCTCACTTCATGAGGCAAATGGTGGTCACACCAGATACTGACTGGTTGTCTGAGTCCCCTGACCCCCTCAATAAAACAAAACCGAAGATTTCAGAGTGATCTTTTCTTGTGGCCAGTCTAAGGCACACCTGTGCTTTTTTTTTTTTTTTTTATAAAATTGAATTTTCTGCCAATTCTTTGATGTACAGGGCTTTTTAGGGTTAAAAAAGTTTGTTTTCCCTGCGACTGTTTTCAGACAAATCATTACTTCGATGAAAGCAGTCTTGATGCTGTGATGGTAAAACATTACTAAAAACATCTGAAGAAGTGTTCATATAATTCAAGTCAGTGAGCAGTTGGTAAACAACTTTTTGAAGGATTTTACCAAAAAAAGGGTTGAAATGGGCTGATAGTTTTTCAAAACAGTGGCAAAAAGAGTGCTCTTTCTCGAACGGTTAATAACAGCAGCTTTTAAAGGCCCTTGGAAATATCACGGACTGTTTTCAGATCTGAAATGAGTGAGTAAGTTGTGGAAACAAAATGCTCCGCGCAGGTTTTAGAAATCTAGTGCATTGCAGCAGATTTGTATGTGTTGTTTGAATCTATATTCATAAAATGTTATGTATTAATAAAAATACTACAAACTAAAAAAATTTAACTTCAAAAGTCCCCATTAGTTTTCCTATAATGCCTTCAAACATGAAAATTTACTTGTAAATTGTCTATATAGATTCAAGTGAATAACCTTGATTTATAGCTTTTCTCTGACCTTTACCTCATTGTAATTGTCTGTCTTGTTGCAAAGGGTAACACTTTCTTGCTTATATAAATTATTTCTGGAAACCCATTCCTCCTCAAAACCGGATATAGATTTTTTTCTTTCATTGCATTAGCATCTATAAGGATGATTAATAATCATAAAGACAGGAGGCCACATGAATAGAATCCAATTCTCCAACCTTGTCAACCGCATTGTACTACAAGATGCAGTTGATTAGGTTTCAAGAGACATATCTTCCAAACACAATGGATTTTTGTCTTTATAAATAATTCTAGTAAGCCAGTGTTAATAGAACAAGAGAACACCATTTTCTTCTAAAATCTATTAAAACACAACTATAGTCTTGAATGAGCATGCTTCCCTGTAAAGTTTGTTAATCAATGCATATATGCACTATGCATAGTGTTTTGAGCTTACAGTAAAGTAAAGACATCCATCCATCCATGGACCAAGTCATCCATCAATTTCTCCCTCCTGAATTTAAAGCCTGCATCAAAGCAGTAAATATTTTCTGTCTCCTTTATCTGTGTCAGGATGAACAGAGGATGCTTGATTTTGCTACAGTTGTAAGTGGTCTGTATTTATTTTGGTTTTGTAGTCTGACCACTCAAAACACTTAAAAAAGAAAAAACCTCATTCGCCCACTGCAACAACACTTTTTGAGACTTTATTGCCTTTTTTTGGTCGTGTCCCTTAAGTGCTTCTTTATCCACAGTCGGGATGAAGACTAGAGTACCACAGGGATTCTCAACTTTTATCAGAGACACTGAAGCATATATGCTGGGATACAAGATGCTTCCCTGCACTGCTAAGATTTACAGACAGAAACAAGAAGTAGATAGATAGTAGATAGAATCTAGGCTCTATGTTGAAAAATGTAACAAAAAGTAATGTTGGTCATTGGGTTGTGTTTGGTAGTTTAACATTTGTGTTTTGAGGGGCTTCGGGTTTCAGATCTGACCTGGTTTAAGCATTAGCACTCTTCTAAAAGTGTGAAGCTGGTGTCACTGATTTTCTCAGCCCCATAGCTGCAACAGTGGAACTAAAGTCACTGGTTTTAGTGAACCACTCAAGGTTGATGGAAAAACCTGGAAAGAAAGTATCTTAAAGACTCTGATGAAAATTGGATGTCTTTAACATGTTCTTGTTGCATTTTTCTGACCATAGAGAACGTATATAAAAAACATTAGGATGAAAATTGCATTTCTGAGTATTTTTTTAAACTTCAATTGTTGTGTATCAGGGAAAAATGAAAATAACATTTTTTTTGTGACATAAAAAATACGGTGGGCGGGTCACAAGTGTCCTGCTCCACTCCATTCTGATGCATCCTCTTACTGACAAATAGATCCGTGTAGGTCTTCATTTTCCACATCAAAGCTGGCCTCAAAACTGTATGGCTGGAAAGCTCTAATATTACTCGCCATTTTTGGTAATGTTATGTTAATGGTGTGAGGGACTGCAAGCTGCTACACTCTAAAAAGAAAAAAGTTGATCCAACTTAATTAAATCCCTTCAATTGGTAACACCTAATTGAATTAAGTTTATTCAACTTAATTTTGTATAGCTATCCAACTCAATTTGATAAATTGATCTAACTAAAAAAAATTACATTTTGTTTATACAGTTTAAATTGACACATTTTTCTAAAGTTTCAACCAATGGGCCTTGTAAGATTCATATCAAAGACATGAATGACCCAGCAGTGTCTTGCATTTCAAGGTAGGAGCTGACATGTCGTGAACTCTGTCTTTAATAATGGGGCATTCTGTGTTTTACCACACAAGGGGGTTGGTCATCATCCTCTACCAAACTCTAGCTCATGGTGCAGAAAGAAATAAACACTTTAAATCACTAGTAAAACAGCTAGAAAACAAAATTCATTGACAAAAACTCACACTTAAAACCCAACCTGCCCAGTTAGGCAAAGAAAATGGTATCCCATAATTCCTTGCGCAGCCTTACGTTATGACATCATGACGCATCGACAGCTTCACACCAAAGTTACACCAACTAAATTGAATTAAGTTGATTGAAAGTAAAATAACTGTCAGACAACTATGTTATTCTTAAGTTGAATGAACTAAAAAAAAGTATTTATTTTCACCAAACTAAATAATTAGGTTGGAACAATGTAAAACAGTTCATCTTTCCAAGTACAGCCCAAATAGGTTGCCGGAAACTACCCCGGTGGGGTAGGTGGGATACACGCTGGGCAGGTTCATCAGCCTGTCACAGAGCTCATGGAGATGGAGTGATTGAGCCCATTACACTGGCCAGCCAGACGTTGGACGGGATAGCGAGCTCCACCGCCCAGGTTCCGGCAGAGCTAGTGAGGACCACCGCCCAGGCTGCCAGTCCCTGGGTGGCAGAGCTCGCTATGCTGGCCCGCCAACGGTTGGCTGCCTGACAGACATAGAGCTGCCGTGGGTGCTTTGGTAGCGGGCGTGATCCTCCAGCTCCATGGGCTACTGATGTTTTTCTTATTTTCCTCAAGGCATACTAAAAAGATCTTCCAGCTTTATTTATTTATTTATTTTTTTACATACAAATTTGACGCACAAATCGTGTTTGCCGTCCGATGTGAATCCAGCATTAGAATGTTGTGATTTTCTGAAACCCTGAACATGTCCTGTTTCAAAAAAAAGCATTCTATCCCTTTCACCCCACATCTCATCCCTTTTTGCTGTTTTTATTTTCCACAAACCTTTTTTTATACCTAAAGAACAGAAAGGAAGGAGTGCAAGAGGAAAAAGTAAATCCCTGAAGACGTGGATAGGAATCTGTAAGAGCTTCATGCTAAAAGAAGCATTTCAAAGAACAGATTTAAATGTCGAAAAAGGATGGAAAGGGAAAGAGAATAGGAACTAACCTCAATGTCTCATTTATTCTAACCTCTCAAACTCTAATATCTTTTACTACTTTCACCCTTAACCCATTTTTTATCAACCACTTCCCCCTTATCCATCATCTTTGCCCTTTGTTCTTTGCATCTTCCCCTCATTTCTGTCCTCTAAGTATTTCACTTCTTACATCTCTGCCTGTGACTTGATTCAGACTTCACATGCATTGTTTTACTGCACCTGATCACAATAAATATCTACATGTAGTTTTTATTTGACAGATATCTTGTAAATCTTCTCCAATTTTTGCTTTGCTTCTATTGTGACTTTTTGTCCTTGTTAAAAATAATAATATTACAGCATTATATAATTGACAGCTCTGTTGCAGAGAGTTCTTCGTGCCACAAGGTCCGTGCTTTCAGTGAGACTGCAATGTTCACCAAGTCTGACTCAACTTGAACAGAATCTGACTCTTTATTTAGTCTGATTTGAGTCACTTATAGTCCCCCTCTGATGAAAATCATGTTTTTTGAGTTTTTCACATGTCCGTGTGGCATTTTTCTTACGAAAGAGAGCAAATATCATAAGTAATCATTTCATTTTTGCAATTCTGAGTATTGTTCCATTTAACTCGGTGTCAATCAAACTGTTGCAAAGGAGTTCTGTTTGAACGCTGGATTTTGTTGTTGGCCGCACGTGTTTAAAGTTGTCCCAAATGTGTTCTCCACATTTGTGCTATCTCTATCTGACCGGGTATTAGGGATTCCTCTCCCACATTATCCAGAAAGGGTAAAAATAAAAACAAGAATAAAATCTGGAGACCATTTTTATTGTTGCCTTGATGATAATAAGAAAAATATGCTAAGGTTCAGGAGGCCTGAAGTGATCCCTGCGACAGACTGTCTAGATCAGTGTTTTTCAACCAGTGTGCCGCAGCACACTAGTGTGCCGTGGGAGATGGTCAAGTGTGCCATGCGAAATTTTCCTCATTACCTGATTTAACAACATTTTCCATCTCCAGGATTTCAGCTTTTTGTTCATCCAAACAGGTCCTGATAGAACACTTAGAAATTAGCTATATGAAAGATCATAAAATACTTGTTTTTGTGTTTATTTGATTCTATTAAAAACATTTTGACAAGGATGACGGTACCGCGATTCAGCAGCAACTAAAGCCGTTTTCTGAAAAGTCCCGCCCCTTTAACTGTCTCCAATCATTCTTGCATTCATAATTACATGTCATCAATCTGACCAATCAGAAGTGGTTAAAGTCTTCACTTCCTTGTTCTGAATTCTGCAGATAAAGTCGCTCAGTTCTAACAAAAATACCAGCTAAAGCTCGTCTTTAGTGGTGTAGCTTTGCACAGAATCCGGTGTCGGACCGTGGAACAAGTGAACAAAACCATGAAGCTCAGAGACGCTAGTCTTTCTGCGTTCGGCGGATAATTGAATTACATCTCCCATGATGCATTGGGTTAAAAGTGACAGCATGAGCGTGTCGGCACACAACGAGTCTCTCCTCTTAACGTCTTGAAACAACAGCGAACACAAATCAAAAAGTTTTTAAATCTTCTAACTTAGCTTTTATTACATCTATTAGAAAAAAACAGCTGCAACTTCCAGCTTTTTCTGCCACAATAATCACAAAAATGCATGTGAGATCATGGAGGGACTGTGGAATAATACAGACTGTTTTTATCCTTTTTTTTTTTTTTTTTAATGCTGGTGTGCCGCAGGCTTTTTGTCCAGGTTAAAGTGTGCCGTGGCTCAAAAAAGGTTGAAAAACACTGGTCTAGGGTGTACCCGCCTTTCCCCAACTGTAGCCGAGACGGGTACTAGTGTGCGATTTGGTTCAGACGGGTACCAAATTGCGCAACTGAAATTGTGCAGCTACCAGACCTTTGTGTCGGGCCCATCGCTCAAATCGCACTGCTGGACCTCTGCCGCGGAAATCACGTTGGCTGATAGATAATGTAGCTTAACCCTAATATATAGTCCTAAACCTAGCCCTACCTCTGGGTATGTGCGGCCAAGAAAAAAGTTAAAAAAACAGTACAAAGTAGATCACTCTGGTTTAAGAAAGTGGACAGATGAACCATCCACATGATGAACCATCCACATGATGAACCATCCATCAGGTGAACCAACCATTAGCATCTCAGTGACCCAGAAAGGGGTGGAGGATGTTTGAAAGATGGATAGTCTAACAAACTCAGTGGTAAATCTTCTTCTTTGTCTTTTAGAAGCTTTCGTATCCCTTGTGCTATCTTAGATGACCCCACCCTTCCATTGACGTGTTCTCCCTACCATGACAAAGGTGGATAAAGGTGGAAAGATTTCATGTAATCCATGGACACCAGTGAAGATCACAAATCATTGAAGAAAAAAGGTTCAGAGCACTGTGTAGTGGGTCTAAATGACCCGACTCCAATGTTAAAGTGCCTAGGATAGCACAAGGGTTAAAGGGTCGCCACGGTAAATCATTCACCTCAATCTAACCCCTCTCCTTCTGCATCATCCTCCCTCACATTAACCACCCTCACGTCTGTCTTGACTTCAATCCTGAACCTCCTTTTTGGTCTTCAAGGCCTTTTTCCTGAGAGTTCCGGCAGCATCCTTCTACCAACATCATCATAGTCCCTCCTGCAAACCATCTCAATCGGCTTTCCTACATTTATCTCTAAAACATCTAACATTAGTTGTTCCTCTATTTTTTAATTACTCATTCTATACATCTTCATCTCTGCCTCCTGTCCCATTCTTGGTGCCTCTAAACAAACATGGCTGCTCTCACCTCAGTCTTCCAAGACTTTCCTTTCATTCTTGATGACGCTCCGTTGTCACACTTCACAATTAAAACCTTTCCTTCACTGTTCTAACCGCTTGAAAATATGTCTGTTCACTACAGTCTCCGTTTCTCTGGACTGTCGACTATAAGTCCCTAAAGTCCTCCACCTTCTCCACCTCTACTTCCTGTAACCTCACCGTTCCACTAGAGTCCTTCACATTTACACACAGACACTCTGTCTCCACCTCTCTAGATGTTCCTTCACCTCCTTCCTGCTCCCACCACCCATCACAATGTCATCTCTACGGAGCTTCCTGTCTAACCTCATATGTCAGTCTGTCCATCACCATCTCCATTAGTCCAGACTCCCTCATGTCTAAAGCCTTCGTCACATGCACCTGTATTGGGGGTTATACATTTTCTTAGGCTTTCACCAACATTATTTGCCCCTTTTTTCAGCTTACTGTAGTTAAATAGAATGTTTAATAAAAATATCAGCATCTGATATGATGGAATAATTCATTTATCTTTTTTTTTCCTTTTTTACAGAACTGTTTCAGTGAAATGTTTGAAAAAATAGGAGAAAATATTTTTTTTTCTAGTTTTGTTCAAACTCGGACTAGAAGAAGAATCTAAATTCCCTGAAATGATCAAATCAAGAAGTCTTGATAATATTTCTAAATTTCTAAGTCAGTTTTGTAAAGTTAAACATGTTTTTGTTTTTCTTAAAACTTTTTGAATTTGTCTTTTTTTTCTTTTTTCATATCAGTTGGAGGATTGCCTGAGGAGACGGCATCTCTTTGAAAACTTGCCCAAACATCCTGTGTCCACTTTTGTCATTCATCTGTGCTTTCCAGCTGGCTTTAAACTGTTAAAATGAACAAGTATGGCTACACTCGTTCTCTGTTTCACAACCCACTTCCTGCTTTTGGTTTTGGTGACGAAGCAGCAAAGAGACGCAGAGATTTTTGGATAGAATGTCAAGAAGAACAGCAATGAGTGGGATGCACAGAGAGAATGTTCCTGTCTAATTCTTTATGTAAGGGTTAATGATCGACAAAGTGTGTGTTATAATTTTTTAATGCACGCCGTGGAAGCCTGAACTGTCCCACACGAAGCGGAGGACGGTTGCTTCCGCAAAGTGCTTTATAAAGTAACAATACACACTTCGAAGGCCATTTACCCGATTACACCATGGTCAATTACAAAAGCAAAACATCATAACCAGTTTTTAGTCCTTTATTCTTGTTTTTTTCCGATGCGCTGCATCCCGTAACAAATAGTCTGCGTGGCGCCCCCCCACTGTTGTGTTCAAGATTGGGCAATATATATTTGCTGATCGTCCCGATGGGTTGAATAAAGCATCAGTTCAGAGAGAAAGTTCACCTCTTACCGCTTGTTTTTGTCCAAATGATGAAGCAAAAGGTTGTTTTAAAGAAGCCAGCGCAATGATACAAAACATTTAAGCTAGGTGACCGGAACTTCTTTTTTCAACGTGCGGTTATTACATTTTAATGCACACCCAGCAGCCAATCAGAATCGATTATTCACCTGGACCATGGTATAAGAAGTGCTAAAAAAGTCAGAATTAAAAAACTGTTAACTGTTAAGTTAAAAACTGTTAAAAGGGTTAACCCTTGTGCTATCTTAGATTTCTAAATGAATTTTTGCTACACACTTACCAGATAACTTTTTGAAAATGAAATGTCAAATACCATTTTCTTTATCATTTTAATTAAGTGACAGAATAAGCTGTGTTGAGGAAGGAAGTGAAGAAGCATTTTGAAGGATTGCTTTTTCATTTTAATTTTGAGTCAAAAAATGCAGCTTCATTTTGAAAATTAAAAAGCATTTCTGGTTTTGGCTTTTCTTTTTATTTATGCTACACAATTGCTTCCATAGTCCAGCAGTGAGAAGACAAGAGAACCATGTTCAGAAGAACCCAATGATGGATGTTACAGAACTGTAAAATTAGAGTCTTCTTTTGTGTTTAATAGTTATAATTCAACAGTGTTAACTGAACTGTGTTAATAAGGATGTTTAAAATAGAAAACAGTAGATATAGAAGACTAAATAAACAGAAATGTGTTATGATTTATTTACTTATTTACTTTTTTTTATTTACATATTTTGTTTGAATTTTATGAATACATTTTGTACATACAAACAGTTAATAATTGAGTATAGTTAATAGTATAGTACATGTTCCAAACAAATTTATTGGCTCTCAGACACTCACAAGTTGCGGCCCTCCCTCAGCTAGACCCTGCCTTTAGGTAAAGTAAACCTATCTTTGACCTGGCCCTGTCTGTGGCCTCTGCCGTTCACCGGTGTCCGCCTCCCACGTCGGGTGGTCAGTCTCTGCCACTTCCCCCGTTTGTCTTTGGTGGGGCTGACGGGCAGGCTGTCCGAATGTGCGGTGCGGGCTGGTCATTGGTCGTCCCGGCCGACCTCTGGGGGTGGAGGCAGGTGGTGTAACCCTTGTGCTATCCTATGCACTTTAACATTGGGAGTTGGGTCATCTAGACCCACTAGACAGTGCGCTGAACCTTTTTTCTTCAATGATTTGTGATCTTCACTGGTGTCCATGGATTACATGAAATCTTTCCACCTTTATCCACTTTGTCATGGTAGGGAGAACACGTCAATGTAAGTGGGGTCATCTAAGGGGTCATCTAAGATAGAACAAGGGTAATGAAAACACTCGAGGAAGTATCACGCAACCCTGATTGTGAAAGCAAAACATGTCCATGAGAAGAGGCCCTCAGCTGAAATCTGTTAATTTGCTGAACAGAAACAGAAACTTAAAATAAATTCAGTAGTTCTGAATAAAAATAAATGGTAGCCATTAAAAATAAGTCTACACGTTTTATGAATGTAAGAGTCTATTATTATTAAAGTGTAGAGAAAAGAAAACATGTTTTTTTTTTATCAAGTGGTGTGTGACTTCAGGGTGTATGTGACTTTAGTATTTAATTTATCTATGAGTCTTTTTACTAAACAAACTTGAAGTGAATAAAGGCCAGTTTGAAAAGAGTAATAACATATCAAAAGAGGAAGATTTGAAAAGGTCTTTTTGAAAAATCTGGGCTAAATATTTCAATAAAACATTCAAGTGATTCAATTAAAAAGGTTGTAATTAAAAAAAAAAACACTGGGAAAAAATTTAAAGGTTTTTTTTAATGACAGGAGCTGTTTTGACAATCAATTCAAGACAAGTTTAATCACTTTTCATTTATTTTAATAGACAAGAATACATTGCTATTTTAGTCACTTTCTATTTATTCGGACTCTTATAAAGATTCAAAGCTTAGAAAAAAATATCTAGGCTAACAATCACACACCTGAACATTTTTATTTGACAGGAAAGGGGGAAAAATAGCATGACTTTATGACCCACCCCGATGTTTTTCTCATTTTAACATGTTCTTGTGACTTGTTTCCCATGAGGAGGACATTTATAAAGAAAATTAAGCGTAAAGTTGCATCTCTGAGTATTTCTTTAATCAAATTAATGTGAATCAGGAGCAGAAAAAAAATGCTTTTGGAAAAAAATCGTATTTGTTACGCAGAAGATACACAGGGCAAGCCACAAGCTTCCTGCTCTGCTCTTCTTGTAGATGACTAGATTCATGTAGGTCTTCATTTTTTTTTTATCTGGCTCTAAACTATACGGCACCATTACTCCAATATTGCCGGCCATTTGTGCTGCAATGCTATTTTTAGGTTGGGGTTGTTAGCAAGGTTATAATAGTTTAGGATTTTTTAATAGTTTTAGTTTTTATTTCGTTTTGAATTTTTGTTTTTAAATTTATTTAGTTTTAATTAGTTTTTAGAGGCTGCTTTACTAGTTTTTATTAGTTTTTATTTTTTGAAATTGCTTCGTTTTAGTTTAGTTTTTATTAGTTTTAGTGTTAGTTTTAGTTTTTTCTTCTTTTTTTTTGTAAATTAGGATATTTGTCAGGTGCATGATTCAAAATCACCAGAATAAGTATTGTATGATAAAAACTAAATCAAAGATACATTTTGAAACACATATTATTCAGAGGACACAAGGACAACCATCCTTAAATTAAAATACAAATTTGAGTTTGCTCAACAGTTTAGGGTTTCTCTGTATCTCTCTCTCTCACACACACACACACATATGAACACATATACACACACGTGGTAAAGATGTGAAGTGAGCATAAACCAACAGGATACATGGTTGAGGTACATTTCCACTGTCACGACTTTGACCAAACTGTGACTCTCACACATGCTGCCCTTGTCTCATAAACACCGTCTGTGGGTTCATATATCACCCCTCTCTGCCTTTCACCGCTATATCTAATTTTCACACCCACCCTAAAGCTCAGAGAGATGAAAAAGAAGAAAAAAGTGGTGTTTCACACTTTTAGTGTGTCTGCACATTAACACAACAGGAGGTGAGAATGAGAAAAAGTGCATATGCTGTGCACTTCTTTCCCTGATTGATTGTATTTAGTATTTCGTTAGAAACAAGATTTTAAGTGGAAGAATCCTGATAATTAGGGTGGACCTGACTCTAGCAGGAGCGTGCAGTGAACCTTGAGCCTTTGTTTGAGGGGTTCTAACCGCTGACTATAGAGTTAGCCAGGCATTGATTTGATTGAGTCTGTTTTTGCAGATGATCACGGTTCTATTGGAATCACGGGTGACCTCCTAAAGACATCTAGGGATGTTTGGAGTGAAAGGATAAAAACAGATTAAGCAGACATTTCTCTGAGGTTGGGTGCTCAATCAGGGAAACAAAGAAAATTAATAGAACCGCTTCAAGGTTTTGGGAAAAAGAGTCAAGAAGAATTCAAATGTCTTGGGGACCTCTGGGATTAATTTGTTCTATCTGAAGCCTGGTGGTGGAGAGATTTGTATAATCTGTCAGTGTAAGGGGGGTGTTAGGGCAGCCTCTGTCACACTGGAAAGATCATATCTCCCGGCTGAAATGGAAAGGTGTGAGTGGCTTCTTGGTTCACATCGAAAATGGTGATTGGAGAAAAGAAAGGTTTGGGTGTTTCACCTCTAGATCTTGTCCTGTAATCCAGTACCTGATAAAGATTAAGCATGGATGGGTGGAGGAGGGGTGACACACTTTATAATAAGGAATTATGGAAGTAAAAGAGTGAAGAAAATGTGAACCTCAACTTGAGGACTAACTAATTGAATTACGTTTTTTTCTTCTTTTTGTATAAAGGTCAGATGTATTCATGATATAATTTATAAGATTAAGACCTCTTTAGTACTGATCTGAAACACATATCCATCATGTCAAATATGTTTTGATTTGAAATGGTTTATTTCAAGCAATCCATTGGGAATAAACACAAAAACAATACAATCATCAGTTATACATTCATACAATGACGAATCAAGCTTAGGATAATTAGACATATTAATAATTATTGAAATGGAGTGGAAGGAAAACAAATTTATATAATCACCCCTGTTCTACTGTAACCATTTTATTACATGATTTATCATCATCCGGTTCCTAGCTTTTATCAGACAGAATTAAGAATCCTGAAATATCAAAAAAGCACATGACAAAGATGAATTACTTAAATTATTATGTAAAAAATAAATTTTAGAAATCAACATGGCAAATGTAGACCATTTATCCAAAATGTATGCAGATTTTTTTACTTATAAAAGTCATTGATATGATTAAAAAATAATACTATATCAGTAAAATAGACATAATACTGTTTCAGAAATTTTCATAGCAAAATTTGATCAAGTATCAAAAGTTAAAAATATGTGCAAAATTATGTTAAATTTGGAAAAATCATAAAAATATGTGAAAAAGATTGTAGCAGCATAGGATCAACAATTTGTCTTATGTAATGTTTTGTCACAACTGCTTACCCATGGGTGGATACGGAGTGTAGGGCACCTTGGGACAACATCACTTACACATCATAAGTGCATGGAACACATTATCCCT
The DNA here is from genome assembly GCA_037389245.1 of Oryzias sinensis. Taxonomy (NCBI): domain Eukaryota; kingdom Metazoa; phylum Chordata; class Actinopteri; order Beloniformes; family Adrianichthyidae; genus Oryzias; species Oryzias sinensis. The sequence continues at coordinate 10,549,447 of CM074503.1, read as the reverse complement.
AACAACTACGACAAACAACAATGCTACGTTTCATTTTCGCTGACATCCCCTTAAGGCCACGAGCCTCTCTAGTGAACGCAAGACAACCCAAATGTTTTTTCTTTTTTCAATTGAAAAATGACATCAAAGAATGAGAGTCGAAGGTGAAAATCTCACAATTAAAGTTACCAATATCATCATAGTCCCTATTAGTAAAATGCTTTTACTGAGAATTATGTATTTAGGAAGAATTCTGCGTCACCAGCAGATGTTTTTCTCACATTAAAAGATTATTTTGATTTTGAAAAAAAAAAATCTTGATAAAAGGATTTTTCTTGCAAGATAGAAAAAGACAACTTTTTTGAGATTCTTAATTCCCATTTTCAATTAATGCTTCATGTTTTCTTCTAAATTGAACTGATATCTGCATACCACCCTTTACTGCAATTTCCCTCTCTTCTGTCCACCCTCCTTTGGCTCTCTTTCCTTTCCCTCTGCTTTTTTATAGCTGACTTTAACTTGAGCAGCCACATCCATCGGGATCTTCTGAAGGTTATTAAGTACATCCAGCTTAACCCACGTTTAGAGAGGAAAAGAAAAGTAGGTAAGAAAAGAGCTGAACTAAAATAAGGAAGGCCATAAAGGCGACAGATCAGCAGCTGAGCCTCTTGGGGTTATAAGGTTAGGGGGTGTAGTTCTGACAAAGAATTCCTTTTTAAAGATTATAAGCTGGCATACCGCAGCTTGAAGCCATTAGAAGAGAGATCAGGGAGAGAATTTAGATAGGGAAGTAAGCCAAAATGTTTAGAACCAAATAGTTGAACACACTTACACATGGTTGGGTTTTACAGTCCTGAAATTAGCCAGGCTAAACTAGCTGGAATCCAGATGAACATTCAACTTATTTATGCTGTGAAAATTCAACTCAAGATTCACACAAACTGTTTGGTCCACAGCAAAAAAAACAAAAAAAAAAAAAAAATACTTTTATGGTGTCAGAAAAAGGCAAAACTCCTCCTCCAGATGAAAACAAGGTTTGTTTGCATGCCATTTAAAGGAATCAACTACCCAGTGGACCATAAAACAAAGTTGTCCTACAAGAGTAAGGCATGTTAACATTTATACAGATAAAAAATGCCCCAGAAAACATTTTTCTGACTTAGTAATTGTTGTAACTGAGTGTAAGTAACAAGTTGGTTGGGACACCAACTTTCTTAACCCTTGTGCTGCAACGGCAGGGGTCCAGATGACCCCACCCTTGCGTCAACGTGTTCCCTACCATGACAAAGGGTGGAGAGGATTTCATGTAATCCATGGACACCAGTGAAGATCACAAATCATTGAATAAAGAAGGTTCAGCGCACTGTTTTGTGGGTCAGATATTTACTTCAAAATTAAAGTGACTTGGATAGCAGGTTAAATTACAATCCGATAGCAAACTGAAGTAACTGATGGTGTGAATGTTATGTTTTGATATCCTAAAACCCAACAAAATCTGCTTTTGGGCAATTTCTGCTGCATTAGCTTATGTGTTTTAACTATCAAGTCTTTGTTTTCACTTTTGTGTGGGTGTGTAGTTTTGTGACAGTGTACAACCATAAGGAAAAAGGATTCTTTTAGGAGGAACACTTTGTCCTGGTTTCCAAATTGTGTTTGCATATTTGACAAAATTATACTATTCTGCTTCCTACACAGCTAGAAAGTACCCTTCTGGGAAAGAGGCTAGCAACAGTAGCAAAAAAGTGGTAGAATTCTATGTAGCTTTAATTTTCTTTACAACCAGCAGACTCCAAATATATTAAGCTTTAAAACATTTTTTTAAAAATAAGTCCTTGTGTGTTAAAATACCAAATCACCAGAAATGTATGTAGTAAAACAGCACAAAGCTTAACTACCAAGACCGTAGCTAGTGAGTTACTAGCTAGCTAGTTGCTAGTTGGTGCTTCTTGATGACATGTTTTTGTATTTTTACATGTCTACATTATGTAACAGTGAAAAAAAGTTTTTAAAATTTTTTAAAAAATAAATATAAGTTGAGTAACGTAAACTTTATTTATAGGAGAACAGTGGCAAGCTAAGCTAAAGTTAACCTTCAGTACTAACTAGTCTACTTTTATTTTGAAAATACCCGCGATGAAAAGAGATATCATGATTTCCACAGAATGATTTATGCTTTAGTGCCTTTGAAGTTTTTCATCTGAACTTCCATGATGATAAATAAAGATCTAAAGTTTCTTCTGGCCTTTATTTAGGATGGTTTTTCACTCAAAGTCAGTATTGAAAGGATAAAAAAACTATTTTTCTTGGAGTCTTGCAATATATTGATTTAACAACGTCGGTGCAAAAAGTACATGCATTATGATGTTTATCAGTCCTTTGGATTTTTATATGGACTTATACTTACATATAGTCCTTTTATTTAGCCTTCTTTATATGGAAGTTGATAAAATACAAAAGTTGAACAACAAATGGGAGGAAATGGAAAAAAAAAATGTTGATGAAAAGAGCTTCAAAAAGGCTGCGTAAGCGTTGCATTATTCTTACCTTCGAAGCGAGCCAACAGAATGCACTCACTAGCTGGGATTTACACATGTTAACCGGCAATAGAACATCTTAGATAAGGGTCCAAGTCAAAAATCTTCTGGTTTGTACTCCTCACTGCAAAAAATTAAATGAAAAAAGAGAAATTCAAAGTCAATTTTTAGATCAAAATAAAATCAACAATGAGGTCTATTTGCAGAGAGGTTAGTGGAATTTTTTTTTCACCTCTGATTTATTTAATGTACCATATTTTTTTCACAGTTTCTTGCATAGTTTGGCCAGGGGTGCGACTTATACTCAGGAGCAACTTATATGTGATTTAAAATATACATATACATTGGATCAAATATTTAATATTTTTCCTCTAACAACCAGTTGCCTTTAAGCGCAACTGGTTGCTAAAAGTCACAGTTGGTGTGTGTATCAGTATTTGCTACGGACAGCACTAGAGAAAACGACAATCGTTCTTATCTACCTGAATTTTATGATATATTTTTTGTTTTTTTATTTGCATTGAGACATTATTATATTTTTTATTTTGCCGTTTCTCAGACTAATGCGAACAACAATTCATTAAACTGGGTTACACGGAGATGGAAGTACTGCTGATAGCGTCATCATTCAGATGCAGTTGATGGGAAAAGACTAAATATTTTTCATGAACCCAGACTCGCAGACTTGATTACCAATGGTTTTCTGGAGCTCATAAAATAAAATAAAGCGAAGCAGATCAGAAGCAGTCTTTTTGGCCGCAAGTCACGCCACGTGAGAAAAACGTCCTACTAAAAGTTACAAATTTCAGTAAGGTAAATTTTTATTTGATCATTTTTAATGCTTAACTTTGGTGCAAAAATGTGTTTTTCTACACATAAACATGTGCACTTTAAAAACAATATTAAAAAAATAGTTGTTTTTTTTTTAATTCAGTTTACTCAACTTGGATTTTTTTGAAACAAATGTGAAGGCTGGTGCAGGTCTGCCACATTTGTTCTTATGTGTTTTATTTTGTGGCACTAAAATGTATTTTTATTATTGGACTATTATTCACTTAGATGCCCTTAAGAAAATAAAGTTAGAAAATAAATCAATGGAACTTTTTTTACATTTTTTTTAGAGAATTACTGAAAATATACTTTATTGTGGTGTATCGTATTATTATATCGTTATTGTAATATAAAATAATTTATATCATGAAAATGATTTATTCTATATATGAGGCCAAAAAGCAGCGGTAGGTTCTCCTCCCACATAATGAGGCGTGGGTTTTTGAACACGTTTTCAGACAAACGCATTGAATTTGGCGCACTTCAAACAGAGAGTGAACACAAATTTAACGTGTGAATTCGTATCTTTATTTTTGTTTGTTTTTTGCTCTATGCAGCTTAAACTCTGAATATATATGGTACATTGCAGCAGTCTGTATACAACATTCTAGTTGCAATAAACTACTTAGCTTGAATCAATCCTGCAAAGCAGAAAGCTCATGTCTGATGATCGATCCTCCTTCACAGAAATCTCATCCATATGCTGTTGCTTGTGGATGTCAATGACATGAGGAACCTCAACCATCCATCACAGATGAAGTTCCTTCTTCCTCTTTTTTTTTTGCATTTTGTTGTCTTTTCATAGAATTACATTATTTTTCTGCTCAACATATTTTCCTCCTCTCTGTCATTATCCATCCTCCTCTTTTTTCTTCTCTCCCTGATGCCCTTTCAGGCCTCCTCCTTCAAAGGATAGAGGACACAACTGAAACAAAGGCTGCCTTTATACCCGCTGAGCCAGCAGGAAGGAGGGAAGGAGTGCAAGAGATAGAAAGAAGGGGGGTGTTCAAAATGATGCTAAGGGAAAAAGAATGAGGGCAAAGAGTTAGGTGGATGGGGTGTGAGTATATGACAGGGCTAAAAAAAGGCAACAGAGTGTGAACAGGTAGAAGAGAGGAATGGGGAGACAGTGATGGATGCGGATAAAGAAAAGGTTAATGCAACAGAGAATGGATGCATTGATTTAAAAAGTGAAAGGTGACAAATGAGAGATGTTTAACACTGATTTCCGGCAGGACAGCATGTTTGGCTGATTTAAGGGGCTTTACTGATACCTTCAGTAATACAACTAAAAGTTCATTGCCCGATAAAAAAAATGGTGTTGGTAGAAACTGAGGGCATCTGCTTACATTTGTGGTTGTAGTAGGAGGTGAGGTAACAAAAAATGTACACTCAGTTTCTTTTGGGTGGTACCAAGGACAATTATAGACCCCATCCGATCATCTTTTAATCTATTTGTAACCCTCGTGCTATCCCTAGGCACTTTACCATCGGTTGGGTCATCTAGACATGGTAGGAGAACACGTCAGAAATGTAAGGGTGGGGTCATCTAAGATAGGACAAAGTTAAAAACATTCAAGTGTTTTTTGTTTTTTTTTAGGAATAATGATTATGCAGTTTTTAGCAACAACAAAAAGTATATATATATATATATATATATATATATATATATATATATATATATAAATGTTTCTTTTCTTTCCCCTTTTGTCTTGATTTATTTCTTTTCCTGTCACAATTGAAGTCTTACTTAAACTTGTAGCTTTAACATTGGCCTGTTTGGTTTGGAGATCATGTCTGAGTAATTCACTTTTTTATGAAAACATTTCTGATGTCCTCCCAAACAGACTTCCTAAACTAAACCACAGTAGGAAAAAGCTAAGCTATGCAAATTTTTGAGTAGACATAAAAAATAACTCAGTAGAAAACCAAGATAGTCCAATTCACTGGTAAAGAAATGGTACAAAAACATGGTGTAGTAAATAAGTATAAAAAGAATAGAAAAAAAAACTTTATTTGTGACTTGGTTGAGTCATTTTAATGTTTCAGCAGGAAAAGAAAATAGAGACAAGAAAATGTGTTGAAAAATAACTACAAATATTCAAAACTAGAATCTTCCAGTGGAAAACTGTGACGTTTACTGGGATTTGCTCGGATTCTACAGTCTGTAATTTACAGGGTTGACCAGCCATTAACTTATTTTATAACTTTTATTAGTTTGACTTTGCTTTGGTCAACCTAAAGACAAAATTAGCATTTATCTGCAACCCTTCAGGCCTAAAAGAGCCAGGCAAAGAGAGATGATAAAATTCCACTTCAAGTTAAAAAAATACTCAAAGTTTTTGTGGCCATAAAAGCCATTCATTTACAAAAACTAGCTTTTAAATATTTTCAAAAATTAAAATATAACAATATTTTTTTCTACTTTAACTTTTCTAACTTTAACTTCTTTTACTCTTCATAGTAGCACATCTGAGTTCATACATGGTGCTTTTACTATTATGGATAGATGGATGGATGGATGGATGGATGGATGGATGGATGGATGGATGGATGGATGGATGGATGGATGGATGATCAATAAAACTTGCCATCATTTTTTTCTCCAGTTATCTGACATGTTAATTTTTTAAACACAAATTATTAGCATAAGTGAACAAATTAATTAATTGAAATAAGTGTGAAACTTACAAACTCATAATTTCTTTAAATAACTTGCTTTTTTCCCCTTTTCTTTAAAGTGTAAAAGCCATAAAAACGAGCCTCATTCTGTAGCCTCAGGTTGAGACCCCTAGACAAGTCTAAAATACACCAAATCAGATAAATATTGAACAGGAAAATCTGACCTCGGAAGATTTTTGGAATTCCCCATATACTAAGTGTGGGTTGTCATGAGAATCGTATCGCTCTGTGTAAAAAGACTGGGATTGCAGTTTTCAGGTTCACAAACGTTGCACACTGTAATTTGCCCCCACTGAGGGGCTTAGCCATTTGCAACACTGCTTTCATTTTGCAAGAAGTGCTGCTGCAGTACCGCCGATTCAGAACAACTGTTTGATCCAGCAGGACTCATTTCAGATTTACTTGAAGGAAGCAATGTGTAAAGGAATCTGCATTTGGGGATCTTGAATATTGAAAAACCTAGCTTGCAAAGTGGTGGGAATTAGCTACTACAGTCGCACAAACTAGATTTCTATCTGCAGTGCAGCAGCAAACGGTGCTGGATTTCAACTACTTCACGCACAAGAACTCAAATGAGACTTTTCTTTGTGGAGTCTAACAATACAACACACCTCACCAGTGTGTCAGCTGTGTCTGTGTCCGTAACTGATTTGGAGAAGAACAATGCATTTTAAGAGTACTTATCCACTCACCCTTTTACTTCTTGGTCTCCCCAAAATGTGTGTCCTAACAGGGACTTGAGGAAGTCTAGCAGGTCTTTTCATGGTTTCATGCCATCTTCATGCAGGATAAATAAAAGTTTTGGGAGATTGAGACTAAATTAAACATGTAGCCCTTCTCTGAGGTCCTACATAACCTACTTAAATTCAAAGGCATGCAGATGTGGTCTGCAAGCGTTCTTGTGTCATGTTAACAAATATGTATTGTATGTTGAACAAATATAGAGTTAAGCCACCAAATTCCAATCTTTGCTTGGAAATACGGGCACCTGATACAAGTCCAGAGGGACATGTGTGGAATTTTCATTTCCATTTGTGTCTGTGTTTGGCTACCAGTCCTCATTTCTGGTCTTATGAGTCTGTATCTGGAGACCTGGGAGTGAACCATTGACTCGGTATGAGAATTGTTACTCAGTCATTCTGTTTGTCAGACTTCTTGCTTTGCTACCTTTTTTAATTTGTTTTTTGTTAATTCAGATTTTTTTCGTGATATTTTTTTTTTGTTGCGTTTTTTAAAGTTAGAAACAGACCAATCAGATGACTCAGTAAAAGTATGTGGTCTCACATGTTCAAAACATTTGATTGACAGATTCTCTCAAGCCCGCTTTCAGTGGTAGGGGTGTGGAGTTCCAACAAGCTCACTCCTGATTGGGAGAGTGCTTGCCATAGTATTGAAGACTCAGACTGACTCAGACCAATCACTATTTACTGGCGATAGTCTGGTTCCCAACTTTATGTCGGTGTCCTTAATACAAGCATAAACCAACGAATTACCCTGAACAAAGCTAATACCTGTAAGCCGCCCTCCCAAAAAAAAGCGAGAGCGAATACTTGTAATGTGTTATCGGATGGTTGTCCTTGTGTCCTCTGAATAATAAGTGTTTCAAAATGTATCTTTGATTTAGTTTTATAATACAATACTTATTCTGGTGATTTTGAATCATGCGGCTAGCAAATATCTAATTTACAAAAATAAAAAGAAAAAAACTAAAACTAACACTAAACTAATAAAAACTAAAAATAAAACGACAATTTCAAAAATAAAACTAGTAAAGCAGACTCTAAAAACTAATTAAAACTAAATAAATTTAAAACAAAAATTCAAAAGGAAATAAAAACTCAAACAATAAAAAATCCGAAACTATTATAACCTTGCCCACTTGCACTTTTCTGCACAAACATATCTGCTTCATGCAACCTGTCAAAGGAAATGACCATGATAACCGAATTTAAAACGGATTCTTTCCTATTTGTTTAGATGCAGAATGTTGTATATCTAGATACCATGATGCATCTGCTTTCAACACTCGTTTTTAGTAATTTACATTTTAACCTTGTGCTATCCCTTGGCACTTTACGTTTGGGGAGTTGGGTCATCTAGACCCACTGACGAGTCTCTGAACCTTTTTCTTCAATGATTTTGTGATCTTCACTGGGTGTCCATGGATTACATGAAATCTTTCCACCTTCTCCACCTTTGTCATGGTAGGGAGAACACGTCAATGTAAGGGTGAGGTCATCTAAGATAGCACAAGGGTTATAGGATACATTCCGATGCTGAAACACTAATGTTACAAACAGAATTACAGATCAAACTCCTCAAGCCCCTGCATCATGAAAATAACATCTTGTGGGTTTACTCCTTACAACCCCATAGCAAAGCAAAACTGAAGAAGAGATCTCGTTTCTGTCACATTTACGTCTCTAGACATAAATGAGAACTTGTTTGAGACTAAGCTACTTTTTCTCATTCTTCTCAAACATTTCTCCTGAGAAATAAGTCTCACAGTGAGCACTGTTTGAGATCTCAAAATTCTCTCACAACTGTCTCTTCTCCAGATCTCCAATTAAGAAAAATAGGCCATATTATGTTAGCTCAAGTATGTCTCAATTTGATATCCTTACTTCAAATCCCTATCTCAGTTACGTCTCAGTGAAAGACATAAAGGGTGTTCTCTCGTTGCTCAATAATTTAGATCTTGTTTTAGCCTCTTTTTTTTTTTGTCTCATACAAAAGAAATACAAGCCCTAAATGAGTCTCATGATGACAGCATTACAGTTCATCTCTGGAAAATAATATTTTTTTATTTATTTTATTTATGTTCAACTTAAAAAGGTTGTATATTACTTCATTTATATAACTTAATTACAATTTCAGAAAAAGTTAAATCATTAAGACCGGTCATGTCCTCAAAAGACATATTTTTGAAACATTTTAAAAAAACATGAAATTTCAAGACAACGTTGCAGTGTCATTTAAAAAACTCTTTTGACTGGCCAGATAAACATAAATGAACAAGAATGTATGTTGGGTTAATGATGCACGTTGGTTAAACACAAACACACACGCACTAGCACACATGCATACATGCACAAGTGCGCCTCTTGCGCCCTATATGTTGGTGGGTATAAACATTTAACACATTAATGTCTGAACTAAACAACTAAAGGACATTTGGGATCAAATTTGGATCACCTTAAAGTGAAAAAAATAGATTTTACATTTGAAACAAACAAATAAAATACATAAATAAAAATACCGGTAATCAAATAAATAAATCAACTTTAGGGTGGTACAGATTTATGGGGTTCAGTTTGAGATTACTTTATCTCCCTTCATGCAGCCTTACAAGCTGAAAATATTTCCCTTTTCTTGGTTTTAGTCACCATCATATTAATTAAACAAGAAACCTGGATAAACCCGATTTGAACTTAAACTGTATCACAGCCTCGTGACACAGATTTCTGATTGGTTGATCACAGTGAGAGGAAAACTCAGTGGGTGACGTCACCCAACGGGCGAGATCTGCAAAGCGGGGAGAAGTGCAGAAGAGCGAGACTTTTGGCGAGCGTTTGTCGTATTTTTTCTGCGTTTTAACAATCCGTGGGATGAATCTCCAACACTTTTTGCTTGTCTGGAAAAGATTGGAGTAAAATCTTTGAAGTTTGCGATGAGTTTCACCGTTCTTCCTCCAACTCTGAACTCAGTTAAATGCTAAAGGTGTTTTAAGCTAAGCTCGGCGGTAGTGCTGCAGACGTCTGGGCCACTCGCGGTGGCTTTGGCTGTATAAGTAATTATTACATTTTAAAAAGGTTAACGTGTGCTTTTTGTAGTGAAAAATAGACACATTGTAGAGTTATTTGCAGTGCAGAGTTTACAGAATGAGCCTCGATATTTTTCCAAACGCGTGCTGTGAGTGCTAAATAACTGGAAGACATTTTGCTCTTCAGTGAAGAAGCGGGTCTGAGGTTCATCCCATTCACAGTGTGACGACACCACAAACCATTTCCATTATTGCAAACTTCAAAATGTGCAGTTTCACTCACTGTATGTTCAATTTTTACGCTGTAAAAGTAACCTTTTATCTTGTTTAAAAGATCATCTTCTTGCAGACGTTTGGCCTGGCATGTCATCTTTTGAAACTGTTTATGGACATGTGTTTTAAGTAAAGTCATCATTAACTGCTCACATGTCTAGAAAGCATAATCTGAAAATTTAAGTATGCATATTAGGAAACCATATTCTCAGCCCTCTGTCAGTGGTGGAGATGTTTAGAGAGCAGAGATGTAGCTAAGCCAACAATGTCAACACTGATATGTAGGAGGATTTTAGTGAATCCTTATAAATCATATTTAAAAACCTTTCCAGATCTTACTTTGTGCTGTATAAAATGTGTGTACACGTTTTTTTTCCCTCTCTGATTCAAGGTGATCTAAATTCTACACGTGAAAATGGGTGAGTCAGGAACCCCATGTTCTTCACACTGCCGTATGGAAGTCCTGCAAACCTGAAGACATCCTGGAGAACACTTGCAGTCATTAGATAAATGGAGTTGTATGAGGATCTCACGATTCATAGAAGAGGATGACTTGCTGCCAGCTTTGAGACCTGTTCAAGCCCGGAAACGTCTTGCTGTCTGGAAATTGAAATGTGAGTCTCAAACAGTACAAATGAGTTTTTGTAATGCGCGGATGTGGATATGAATATGAATGGGTAACACACTGACGGTACAGTGTAAACTTAATACACTTATACTGTTTGTTTGTTTTTTGTTGCAGACCAAACGCCAAAGAACAGCGCATCATCATCTGTTGAGACACCAGCACAAGCATCATCCACATCTTCCAGAAGCCGAGGACTGTACATACATTGACTGGGAGGGACAGCTTTGAAAATTCCGCAAGTAAGTTTTCTGAGGAATTTGTGCAGTCTTTGGAGAGGGGAAAGGGACCTGGCCCAAGACTAAGGAAGGAAATGGTTTGCACTCTTGTTGCAGAAATGATGAAAGCAAGACGTTTTTCCAGACTCTAAAAGGCTGCAGATGATGCCGGGGGAAGCAGAGTGGCTGCTCAGAGAAGATGAGATGTTAAAGAAACGCTCTTTCTTCTGCTCTGCTACTTTAATGAGGATGCCATGTTCTTGTAGAAGATGCAGACGAGTCCAGCTACAGCAGGTGCCATTGACTCAACTGCTTAACTCCAATTATTATGTGGTAAATAAGTTTCAAATGTTAAATGATTCTAGAAGGTTTTGTCTTTGTACCTGTACATAGGTAGCATGTTTCTTTATCCATTGTTTCTGTCTTTAGGACAGTCTTACTTTTCCCCAAGGAGGTTCATGCTGAGTTGGACGCTCCATAAATTGCCTGTAACAACATTGCAGCACTGCCTGATGTTCGGCTACTTCTGCTTTAACAGTCATTATCCAACTAGAGCTGGCTTCAACCCTGGGTTTCTGCAAGGTACATATTTATGAGGGCTGTCATGCGATTCATTTTTGGGTGTGTTAGTTAGTCATGACCTGAAGTTAATTATTATAATTAATCTTGTATTAATCTAACTCAGGGCTGCTCATCCCTGGTCCTTGAGATCTAGCAGCCTGCCTGTTTTCCAACTCTCCATGAATTGCTTGCTGCTGATTACCTGGACCAGGTGTGTTCATCCAGTCAAGTAGAAACATCTGGTTGAAAATGATCCAGCAACTAGCAGGGCTTAAGAATCTGGAAAACAGGCAGGAGGGTGGATCCCCAGGACCAGGAATGAGCAGCCCTGGCTAACCTAAAATTTAGCTTTGAAAATCTTTATTTTGGGGTAATTTGATTTAAATAGCAAGATTTTGTCACATTAAAAAATAAATACAATTTAAAGGGGTGGCTTTATAAGAGTTTTCTAAAGAGTATAACAGACTTTTTTTTAACCTTTACTTTTTGTAGTAATTCTTCTCAAAACAGAACAAAGAAGCGTGAAAGCCAAAGTGCTCTACTTTAAAAACTAATGGAAATATTCTGAACAATCCAAAAAATATTGACCACAAAATTCTTAATCATACCATAATATATTTTCGTTGAAATATCTTATTCTACAGTTTGAAGGGTATTATTTTTCCCTTGTTAAGAGCCAACCATGAAAAATGTGACTTTGATAATTTCTTAAAATGTTTGATCTGGACATATCATGAAAAATGAAATGAAACAGATTTGAACCTTATTTGTTAAATAGTTAATGCCCATAGTATGCTGCATTTCAATTCTTTTAACTGAAACAGATGTCCTCTCAAGCGACGTGTGGCTGCTTTTAGGGATGACAGAAACTTAATCTCATGGTAGCATTATGCAGCTGCTTTTTAAAACTACAGTTTGCTTCTAGCTTGAGTGTTATTGATTGTATATGCTGTCTATTATCCAGTTTACTCATGCAGATTTTAATATTTCTTGTCTTACAGCTTGTGTCTGAGATGCCACTCTACCTGGTTGGGAACAAATTGAAGAGGCCAAGCTCAAGAAAGCCTTTGTCAGCAACTGTAGAGCCAGAACAGGTTCTAAGGCGACTGCTATGATCTACAGTATGCGGACTGGTTTCTCTTCCATCTTTGTTCTTATTTTGTCTTAATTGGTTCTCAAATTGGTTCATAGTTGATAGTCTGTAAGTTTCCAGAATGTTTTTATCAGGTACTTTTTAACGTTGTATTTTAATTTAAGGATGGTTGTCCTTGTGTCCTCTGAATAATAAGTGTTTCAAAATGTATCTTTGATTGATTTTTATCATACAATACTTATTCTGGTGATTTTGAATCATGCACCTGACAAATATCCTAATTTACAAAAAAAAGAAAAAACTAAAACTAACACTAAAACTAATAAAAACTAAACTAAAACGAAGCAATTTCAAAAAATAAAAACTAATAAAAACTAGTAAAGCAGCCTCTAAAAACTAATTAAAACTAAATAAATTTAAAAACAAAAATTCAAAAGGAAATAAAAACTAAAACTAATAAAAAATCCGAAACTATTATAACCTTGCCCACTTGCACTTTTCTGCACAAACATATCTGCTTCATGCAACCTGTCAAAGGAAATGACCATGATAACCGAATTTAAAACGGATTCTTTCCTATTTGTTTAGATGCAGAATGTTGTATATCTAGATACCATGATGCATCTGCTTTCAACACTCGTTTTTGTGTTACGTTTTAACCCTTGTGCTATCCTTGGCACTTTACGTTGGGAGTTGGGTCATCTAGACCCACTAGACAGTGCTCTGAACCTTTTTTCTTCAATGATTTGTGATCTTCACTGGTGTCCATGGATTACATGAAATCTTTCCACCTTCATCCACCTTTGTCATGGTAGGGAGAATAGGTCAATGTAAGGGTGGGGTCATCTAAGATAGCACAAGGGTTATAGGATACATTCCGATGCTGAAACACTAATGTTACAAACAGAATTACAGATCAAACTCCTCAAGCCCCTGCATCATGAAAATAACGTCTTGTGGGTTTACTCATACAACTCTGGAGGTTTTGAAGAAAGCATAATTGGGTATTGATCTCATTTCCTCAATAGAAAGGTATATCCTGTGGAACGGTAAATAAATTGGTTTATTAAACAGTGCAGATCTATTTTTCTTTTGAATCAGTGGTCATGACATCATTTCCTTCATTTAGTTCTTTTTACTTTGACAAACTGTGGGCAGCAGCCATATCATTCCTTTATATTTGATGACTATTTCCATTTTTCCAGCTAGCCTCTATAAGCTCCCAGAATTCCCTCTGGGGAAACTAGACCGCCAATGTCATTCCTCAATCAAAAATCTGTGCAGGCGTAAATATTTCCAATAAGACAAACATTCTACTACACAGCCCACACAAGTGGTAGATTTGTTTCAAGTTTGTTTTAAAATGGTAATGTGAAAATGCTAAACACATATGTTCTGGATGTGACATTCCTATGGGATCACACTTGCAAAGATGCTTTGGTGTGTTTGACTGCAAAAGAAACCAAAGTGCCAGCATTTACAAATAATCCCTGTGAGGTTTTGTGTTTTTTTCTCTGTCTGTTTGCATGTAATGCTTGACTGAGTCAATAGACTGAGCCGATTGCCAGCCAGCTAAAGCAAGTCATAGTGAATTATTAAAGCAGTCCTTCAAGCAGGAGAGCAGCACTTGGGCCTAAGTTTGTAACCATCTATCAACAAAAACACACACATATATATATATATAGAAACAAATGTCTGCCAAATAAACTTTGTGTTGAAGATGTTGAAATTATAAACAATATTTAATACACGTGGTCCCCAGCAGTGATCAAAGAAGCTAATCAAAGACTAAAAGTCACTTCTGCTCCATTCCAAACAATAAAGCTGATGCAAAGGCAAAGAGAACTGTGAAAGCACAAGACAAAGTATGAGGAGTCAGACTTGCAGGTGAGCTCACAATGAATTTCAGGACTGCAGATTCTATCTACACACGTTCCTGACATAAATAGACCTCTTGCTCTCTGACCCAGGTTGCTTGTTGTAGTGACTGGTTGAGTCATAAGTTCCATGTTCAACTAACCTCAAGCGTGATTAACCCTTGTGCTATCTTAGGCATTTTACCATTGGGAGTTGGGTCATCTAGACCCACTAGACAGTGCAATGAACCTTTTTTCTTCAATGATTTGTGATCCTCACTGGTGTCCATGGATTACATGAAATCTCTCCACCTTTATCCACTTTGTCATGGTAGGGAGAACACGTCAATGTAAGTGGGGTCATCTAAGGGGTCATCTAAGATAGCACAAGGCTTAAAAGAAATTGAAAGAGAGCCTGCATAATTTCAACTTTTACACCTTAAACAGCAATCTAACCTGTGGTCCATCACTTACGCCTAAAATGGGCTTGAAAAAAAGAAAATCAAGTTCAAGCTAGAAAGTTTCTCAAGGCGTCACTAGACACTTTTCCATTTACTAAGAATTGCAAAAATTGGATTTGCAATAATGATTTAACTAAAAAAAAAAAAACTTGCATTTTTTGAAAAAGGTGTTTGCACTTGTTAGGTGTTTTTTTTTTGTTTGTTTTTTTTTTATTTGTGGCGTATCGAAATGGACACATTGTGCAAAACTGCAAAGTAAAACACTTTTCAAATGAAATGCGATTGGCTGCCCTGAGCCCCACACAGTGGGCGACATAGGAGGTTCCACAGCGTCACCCAACTCATTAAAAGCTGGGTGTCATGCAGAATTCTAGGATCCAGCTCCTCTGTCAAATCACCAACTATGATTTCCCGAAAATCACTTAATTCGTAGACGCTCTCAGGTGTAGGGAGTGGCTATGCCTGCTGCATTCAAATGCTCCCTTTGTGAATCCACTTAAAACAATACTTGGTCTCATCCATCACCATGGTGAATGACTTCTCCCATGAGTTGGGTTGTGTTTATTCGCATAATTATGATTTAATTGAAAAAGTCTAATTGCGGAATTGTGTTTTGTCGACATTTCTAGAATTTTGATCAGGTTATGCACATATGTGTAATGAAAACGCAGCTAGTGTAATTCACTAAAAAACAACTTCATAACATTAGTGAGTTTCAAGTTCTTTTAGCTATTTTGAAAATGCTTTGGGGAAAATGTTTTTTCTCATATTATTTTAAAGTCTAATGAAAATCCTATCTTCTGTTTACTCCTCTCTAAAAGTAGCATATGTTACTGTCAGTGACAAACACAGGTAAAAAGAAGACCATTGACTTCTTTGTTTAAGTGAATTTAAATCCTGGATAGCCAAATATAATAATTGCACTGCTAGAATTTCCTTTCATTTTTGATAAAATACATTTTACCAACAGTAGCACAAAAATCTACGATAATATCTCTGTACACAATGCCGCTTTAAATATGCACTGTTGTCAGGATGTGTTGAAGGCATTTCCTAAAAGCATCAAATTCTGCTCACATGCCGAGCAGCTCATTGGTGTAAACCTTTGGTTACTTAACACTTTTCTGAGGTGTCTGGCTGCATGGATACATTTTTTTTAAATAATGACGTAGGTTGAGAAAATAGTGGTAAATTGTCTGTTAAGAACCATCCATCCATCCAGATATACCACCTGGACAAAACTCATGACACACGTCCATGTAGACTATTGTCTGAGTCTGACTTTTTACTATAAAAGGTCAAGAAAAGAAATTCCAAGTCACACATTTGACCTTTAATTTGTCATTCTTTCCTTATTTCCTGCCAACTCACAGTTCCCCCTCATCCCAAATCCTCTCTGCCTGCTGCTCTCTTCCTTTATCCATACACCCATCCATCTCTGCCCACCCAACACCCTCTGCCTACCCATCATCCTTCACTGTGTCTGCTTTCATCCACCCCCTTTGGCTGTGCTATGAGTTATTTTGAAAATCCAAAAATGGATCAGACTGTTCATTCCTTGTCCTGCTTAGTTTTGAATTTATGTACGTGTATACACTCACAGAACTTCTTTGTTCTGTGAGTGTCAAACTGTACAAGAACCATTTAAAGAGTTTGGATATAACTATATTAATATGTACACAAACACACTGTTTGTGAAGAATAGTTAGAAACTGCCTTTAACTTTTATTACACTAATGGTTTAAACTTAATTCACTGAGCATGTATTGTCATCTCAAAATTATATTACATTTGAAGAAAGCACAGCCAAACTATTGTTCTAAGAGTTTCTTCTCATACTCCCTCTTTTCTGTGCATGTGTTTTCGCCTGCAGCTAGTCCAGAACTCTGCTGCACGCCTTTTAACGAGAACCAAGAAGAGGGAACACATTACACCGATCTTAAAATCTTTGCACTGGCTCCCTGTCAGCTTCAGAATTGATTTTAAGATTCTTTTAATAGTTTTTAAGACTGTCCATGGCCTTGGTCCTTCTTTTATATCAGACTTGCTTTTAGCTTATGAACCTCCCAGAGGCCTTAGATCCTCAGGCTCGGCCTGCTGATGGTCCCTAGAGTCAAGACAAAAAACCACGGCGAGGCCTCATTCAGACACTACGGACCTCGTCTGTGGAACAGCCTCCCTGAGGATGTGAGGGCCTCATCCTCTGTTGAGGTTTTTAAAAAGAAACTAAAGACTCAATATATTTAACTTAGCTTTTAATTAGATCTTCTATGTGGTATTTTTACTCTTATATTTTATATGCCATTTTATCAAATATTTATTTGTTTAATGTATTTTAGTCTTTTTATATTCTAACTTATTCTAATTTATATTTTAGACTTTTTTAGGCACTAAATCATCTTATCTTATTTTAATCAATATTTTCATATTTTACCTGTTTTGATATTTTAACTTTCTTATTTTATTACTTTTACATTTTAGACTGTTTATGAGTGTTTTCTCACCCTTGGCCGGGGTGTCAGTGTTCGGGCTCCCAGAGTTTCTGGCCATGCTTGTCCTCTGGCATCTCTTGTTCCGGCTCCCCGGGCTGCCGGGCCTGGTGCGCCCATGTTTGGTGCTCTGGGCCTGGGGGTTGGGGGTCTCTGGGGCTGGGGGTGCTGGGGATGAGTTGTGGTTGTGCTGCATAGATGCTGACACCCCGGCCAACAGGAGGACAGGGCGGACGGCGCCTTCTGGGTTCTCTTTTCTTAAGCTGTTATTTCTCTTTTACTTGTGCTTGTTTTTGTGTGTTTTATTATGAGGGGCTTAATTATTTTACTTCATGTGTGGGGTTTGTTTTTATTGTATTCTTGTTTGTTTTTTATGGAAAGCACCTTGAGCTGTCTGTGTGACATGAAAGGTGCTTTATAAATAAAATTAATTTGAATTTGCTGAGCAGGCCTCAGACTTATCTTCACTTTAGCCTTGGAGCTTCTCTCCAGCAGTAACCTGTGGGCATGATTTTCACACGATGTCCATCGGACGATCTTCTGAATATGCAAACGCAGGGTTTTTATACCAAGACAAACCCTGAGCTCGTTGGTTCGGACTTTGAATGCACCACGTTCATCTGTCTGTCCCCTTCGTGTTTGTGCGAAGTAAAACCTCCACAAAAGATAAGTAACTGTCTCTGAGTCTTATTCATTATTTCTGTGTGCAAGAAACTGACGGGGTTACGAACTTATACAATACAGTCCTTTCTAGAAAATCCAGTTTCTTCACAGTTTGCTTATGGGAAAAAAAATCCCATTAGCAGAATGAAATCATTTCGTCTACTGCTATATATTCATCAGGCCCGATCATTCCGCTGCGGCAATGAGGATTAAAGGAAGTAAGGGGAGCACTTAAGGTGGAGCAGTGACAATCCCATCACAGTCAGGTAACACAGTGCAGGGTTTGAGTGTTTGCTTTTTTTTATTTTTCTTTCACCAACCTACACACTTCTACCTAAAACTATACACACAAACATGCACAATCTGCCCTACAGGAGGGGATTCTCTTAAAATCCCCCAGATATTGACTGCTCTGCACTTAAGTGCTTTTCACACTAACAGATGTAGAGGAAAAGGGTGCAGAGCGAAAGGCCACTGAGCCGGTTTCAGACCGCCTCACTAAGTCACTTTGAAAAATGACTGAAAGCAGCAAAAATGCTGCACTACCTATGGTGGCATCGAAGTGCAGATCACACCAAGAAATTACTAACTGCAAAACGAAAAGAGCGCAAATGACAAAGAAAAAAGCAAAAAGAATAATTGGAAAAAAAATTACATTTAAGAAAAAAGAAAAAATTCCAGAAATAATCACAATTCCAAAAAAATGAAACAAAAACAATTTCCAGAAATCAAAATGAAATATTAAAAAAACGAAATCAGAAAATGTAGGTAGTATGGAGTTAGGATTCAAGCTTCTGTCTCCCCAAAGAACACAGTTGCACATTGAACCTCCTCTTCCTCGCACATGATTGGATGATGACGTTTGTCTGTCATTCCAACCCAAAAGTTATTTTGCATGAAGCAATACTTTCTATGCTCTGCAATAATCCTAAAAGTTTTATAGTTATGCAAACACTTAAGAAGCATTTGAAATAAACTCAAAGGTCAGAAATCTAGAAATCAGAAATCATTTCGTCTTACAAAATGTTTTTGTTTTCTTACGTTTTGGTTTCTGGCATTTTGTTTAAACTTTAACAATGTATTTTTTTTTTTTGTATTGTTATGATCTTTAATATGCTTTTTCCTTGAGTTATATGGACTTCAGGGCTACAGTACGTACCTCTGTGTAGAAACAGACCACTGGGGTGCTAGTTTAAAAATCCAACTCTCCAAGACCTCAATTAGTGTGGTTTAGAGGTAAAGCAGAAGATTGTAGGGTGTGTCCCTGCCCAAATATATTCAACCCCACATTTCTCCTGGTGATTAAGGTTTACATTATTTCCACAACCGTAATTCCTCAACCGATTACCTAAATAACTTGATTCCAGCAGATTCTGAAGTAGAGAAAAGCAGCCTTGCACTGATTAGTAAAACCTTCAAGCACAAATAAGCTGATTCTGTCATGGAGAAAAGGGGCTTTGCGCTGTTATGCAACACTTCGCGTTAGTAATGTAAAATGCAAAACCACTTTTCTCTGCATCAAAATCAGCTCTGCGCTGATCGCATTAATGGGGGAGGAGTTACGGCATGTCAAAGAGCGTATATGTTATTCAGGAGTCAAAGGTGACATCTCCGATGATAAAGGATTCAAATAGGCTCAAATTTTCCTTAACCTTACACAAATGTAAAAAAAAAAAAAATCCCCACTTGTTATTTTCTGCCATTAGACTGAAACAGATCTTCCTCTTGTCGGCACTCACATCTCTCCATTTTGTTCCTTCAGCTCTATTCAGTCAGAAGAACGTCTATTTTGGAGCCAAACATTTTCTTTCTACACTAAAGAACCGTCAAGGTCCAGATAATAAAGAGCTCAGACAAACCTTAATAAACTTTCAGAGGCGCAGCAGTGGTTTTGCAGAAGACAGAAATGTTTTTCGTCCTAGACTGGGTCAAGACTACTGATTTAGTGCAAGCATGGCTTTATTAAAAGAACCTTTTCACATAACCCTGTGTTGCTAAGTAACCAGGAAATAACTGTATATCACTTTCTTCTTGGTGTCTGTCGCTCTGGGATCATCTATGTGCTGTAAATATGGCAATTATTTAAATTTTATGTCATATTCCACTTCTTCTGTGCATTGTATTGTCAAATAAAAGCCTTTCCGAGGTTAGCTTTCATTACTGATTCAGCGAATTAACTGCCAGCATGAGGCCAAACAGAAACATTATTAAAACTTGGTACAGATCTTTACAGGTTGGTCTTGTTAGGTCTGTCTTTTGTTTTCCATTTGCGTCTTGCTTTTCTGATGAAGAGGAATTGCTGTGGAATAATCACAGAGAAACGGACACTGCTAACAGACTCCCAGCAAGCTTCTATTCATCCAGACTCATTTTTAAAAATTGCTTGCATGCAAATTACAGGTCTTTTTTTCTTTGCTTTGTTTGAAAATGCTGATAAACACAGGCATCTTCCAGGGCTCCTGCAGGAGTCATTAAAGTGTGTAGTAGATAATGCACTATGCTGCATAGCAAAGCTTAGGAAATATGTTGAAACGGGCCCCAGAAGTGAACCTTAGATCTTACACATTTATGGATCCCACTCTGATATGAATTATAGATGAAATCCAATCATTAAAGACACAAATAGCAAGTCAACTCTCAGCTTCTCTGATGTGGTCCCTGTCAATTGGAAATGCGATTCAAAGTGCTTCCAAACAACTTTAAAAGCCACAAGTTAGGAATTCAGCCTCATGGAAAGACTTAATCAAAACTTCTCCTAAGCGTGGATTCCTGTTGAGCAGTCTAACCTTTATAACATCTTTTCTGCTTTCTAAGTTATTGGAGACAGACATGAAGGTTCAGATTCATCAAATAAAATCCAGTCACAACTACAACTCTTTTTCTTAAGCTTTTCTTAAAAACCTTCTGTCTGTGTTCATACAATCACGGAAAACGCTCTCTTCGACGCCCTAATGCAAGATAACAAACCTGCCAGCGAGGCTGTTTAGCGTTCTGCTGTCAACATGAGCCTCACCAGCACTGGTGGAAAGCAAAATGTAACCCAGGTGGTGTGACCCCACTCTTCTTATAGCACTTGAAAGTAGCCTGCTGTTGTTGGTTTTTTGTTTATAAGAGGAAAAATGTTTTTTTCTAACAAAGTTAATGTTAACAAATGTTAATTAAGAGTGGTCATCTTAACTGTATACCATCTTTGTTAAAAGTGCATTGTTTTGCGTACGGATTTTATTTTTAGCTCAGAGTGATCATCGCACTCTTACTTAGATCTGTGTGGGAGTGATTTTTTTTGGAACACCGTGTGCAGTCACAGAGACGCAAACAGAACGTGGGAGCGAATAGCCATATTGATATTGGTGTTTAAAGAAAATAAAACCTAGAAAGCTTTTTTTGATTTATGCTGGAGCTGTGCTTGTTGAAACTGCACTGAAGATTTTTTTTACTTGTACAACTGATATCCTGGCTGGTTTTTTTTATGTGACATTCCAGAGGAGTTTTTCTTTCGTCTGCCGTCTTCTGTTCCCGGTCCTTCTACGCCTCAATCTTGGATAATTTCCCTCCTTGAGTGAAGAGACCGTTGGTCCCATCCCATCATCCCCTTACACCCAAACCGACTCCGTGAACTGCATTCCTGGACATTAGAGGGCGGTAGGACTGTTGAGTGCACTCAATTGAGGGTATTTTTGTGGGTTTTTTCTTCTTCTTTTTTTTGGAGCTCCAAACTGCAATTTTCCCTGAGATCTCAGTGGTTTTTATTTATTTATTTTGAACAATTTTTATTTTGAAACTGTTGAGTATAATTCTGTTATTAATACATTTGTTATCATTTTCTGTACGTGTCGTGTGAAATTCTTGGGGTGGATAGTATTAACCTTGATAGGTAAAATTTGACCCAAGCCTTCACCCAACCTAAGCAAAAGAAAAATTCCTCTCTACCACAGTAGGAGCAAAGAGAGGGTTACAAAAACATGCTTTTTTTTTAACCTCATGTGGGCTTGAATGCTTCCATGAAGCAGGTGGTCCAGGCATATGTAAGAGTAATCCACTCAGAATAATACTGTTAGTTGTTTCAGACGGTTAGCCCTACTGAGCTGCATTGCGGCGATAAGTCAGGCGGAATGCATTCTCCCGGTCTGACTAAACAGATGGCTCGCTCCCTGAAAAAAGGGAAAATGTGAATAAAATAAGCTAATAAAACCTCCCCACGAACAGGAAACATTTATTTCAGGGAAAATACAGATGTCTGCAAACAAAAACCGCACATGAAACAGTAGTTCAATGGTCTTTTTGTTGTTAAGAATTTATGCTTGATTTCACATTTCCTTGTGCTAATAGATTGTTGTTTATGAGTGCAGAAACACTTTAAAAACTGAGAAGAGTGTAGAAAGCAAATGATAATAAAATATAAAAAAAAACAACCGGCTCAGCACAGACGGCTACTGAAATAAAGAAATCAATAACCTTGAAACCCCCAGAATTCTTAGCAGCAACTGTTTTATGACTTTTAAAGGAACCTGGAGCTAATTCACGCGAGGGCTAAAGCCTTCCCACATCAATCAGTGCTTACAAGAAGACATTTGTGTCAAAGAAGAGTGTGTTCTTCATAGTATGTGCTGTTTAACAGATTTTGCAATATATTTTAATAACAACACTACTGTTAACAGCAACTTCTACTGTTAGAATCAGTGGCGATCTCTTTAAGACTCCAAGGGAAGCTAGGCTTCCGTTATAATGTCACAAAATGAATGGTAAAATATGTACTATTATATTAACATTTTATTGACTAAAAATGCGTTAGAAAACGTTCAATCTCAAAGATGAGTTCATTCAGAATCAGTTACATATAGCAGGACGGCTGACTCGATTTCCTTCTCATACATTCCCGCAGCGTCACACTGCGTTTCCCATTGACTTCAATGGGGCTGCTTTGAACGTTTTTTTTCAACGCTTCGAAACTAGACGGTCATTAGATAAACGCTGCGATTATGTCCCGCCCACGGACGCTCAGCGTCTCTGGGGGTGAATGAGGAGTGGGCTGGCCCGGACTCCGAGCTTCTGCGTGATGATTGGAGGGTCTATGTCGAAAGACTGCATCTCCTTTTGACTGACAGCGATTCTGTACTATAAGGAATCACTGAAGCTATTCGCACTCAGTCCCATCGCGCGATTTCTCAAGTTCAGTCAAAATAAAAACTGCTGCAAACTATTTCTTTGATATTTTCTTGGCGAAAGTGCTTGATTTTCATCATACATTTCACACAATTATACACCGCATTCCTTGTTTCAGTTTTACAGAGTTTCATTTTTTTTTTTTTTAGATCGTTCATTCATTCATACATTCATATAACGTTAGTAGGGCAGAATTTACTTTTAAATAAGTAGACAATTTTATGATGTAGGCCGAAAATGAGCTTCCCCTCTCTGACAGACCAGTAGCCGCCACTGGTTGGAATATATCCCGCTTGAAGTCAGGAGATGTTTAAAGAAGATGGGACCAGAAGAGAACACATCTATCTATCCATCCATCCATCCAGTATAGGACAGCAATCTTTTTTAAACATAGCTTTACTTTTTGTGTATTTATTTTTGATTCATCACGATCAACGTAATGCGCACCTTTGGCATAGAGCTTTAAACTTTACTTTTTCCCAATCAATCTCTATTTTCTAAACCGTATTGATGTGGTAGGAGTATAAACCCTGGTCAGTGGGCTTCATTTTCACTGTTCACAATAGGGTTGGGCGATGTCCCCTAAATTGGCCGTTGACGATGTTTGCTGTCAACCATCGGGATGGACAATGATATGAGATCGAGGAGGGGGGGCGCTATTTTTACATTTTTTGTTCTTATATAACTGCTATTCGTTATTTTACTTTTTTTATTTTATTTCCCAACTAACGACTAATCCGCGATGATCCAGGATAAACTGAGGGAAGTGACTTTAACAAAAAAAAAGTAACAAACAAAATAGAAAAGAAGTAGTCCGCTCCCGCACTTAACTAGTCAAGTGGACCGGCAGAGCGCGGACTTCCAGCTTTGTGTTTGATGGGAAGGGGGGGGTGCTTTGTTACATGAGCGGTATGTGTGGGAGATTTAAGACTGTGATCCGTCCCGCAGCTCTAGGGTAACTAGCTACCGAACTCAGAACCTGGTCTAAACGTGTGTCTGAGCACAGCTCGGATCGTCAGCAGACACAGCGGTTTGAGCATCAAAGCAGAAATGTCGCTCAGTCCTTAGAAACCGTTCAAACAATCACCTGGATTTGTGTTTCCAGTCGTGTCCCGACTTAATAAAGGCTGATGTTATTCCCACATGTTGCAGCGCCACCCAAAGCTAATGTTGTTAGCCCGTGTAAGCATACTGCTAATCCTGGCTTCGTTCAGAAAAAGCCCTGACCACACAGATTAAAATTCAAATGATGAGCGAACAGGTGTTTCATAATAACCGTAACATTATTAAAAGCACGTTCAAAGATCGTCTCGTATATTACCGAGCTGACATGTCAATGTATATAGCCGCTCGGCGCTGTTTAACATTGTTTTGTATTGAATTGTTACATTCAATAAAGTTTGAAAAAAAAAAGCAGCTCGGCGGAATTTATATCCCCTTCCGGTTTTTAAACCCTACTGCATATGTGCGAATGAATTATTCCGACCGAAAGTGTGACCTTAGTGAACGTTTTTATATTCTGAAAACATTTTTCTGGGCCCATGTACACGGTTGGATTCTAATCCGACCATTGATCCGATCAAGAAATTTTGTACATGTAACCGCGGCTTATGGTGTCGACTCGCAACGTGGCGGGGGTGTTGCATCACGATGGTGTCTCTCCATCGGGATTTCAGTCACCCATCACGATGGACGATGGCATCGTCCATCGGCACAACCCTAGTTCACAATCCAGGGATTATCCATGTAGCGTATAAATTTGTTCCCAACATAGGATGTGAATGCCACCTGGATGCCCAACTGGTAAGGCTTTATGAGCACATCCAATCAGGAGAATGCCCAGTGAAATTGGAAAGTCTCTGGTCACAAGTGAGCCTCAGAGATACTATGAAGTGGATTTCCTCCTAAATCATTTCTGCAAATCTCAAAAAAAAGCTTCAAATAGCTGAAGAAAGACCAGCAAAACCGTTCACCACATGAGACACATGGGCCTTTGATCTTTAGCCCCATGAAGCTGGGCAGTCTGCACACACAGTATTTGTGCTTGTGTTATGCATAATTATGTGTTTCTCTGCAAAATATCTGTAGACTTCAAAGGAAATCAGACATGTACACAGACACACACAGCACATCCCTTTATGTGAAAGATGTATCAGAATATATTGTCTGTGATAGTGTGTATCTGGGACCTAAATATATATTTCTGACATGTTTTGATATTTGTTGTTGAGTAGAAATTAGGAAATTCAGACAAACATGGCCCCAGGTTTTTCATTTTGGTATCAAAGTGCAGGCGGAATGTTTACAAATTGAATGCTTTCTTAAACACCAGATGATTTTTTTTAATCGTAGAATTGGCACATACTCTGTACGTCCAAGGTTCACATTTGGCAGGAGGAATGTGTTGACGCTGATCCCGTCACCAGGCAACCGCCTCAGTCGAGTTGGAGTGGAGGAAATTCCTGCAGCAAAACAAAACATGAAAATTACAAGAATGTTTTACATTTTTATTACTTAAAATGTTAAACTCCATGCAAAATCAAAATAACTCAAATGTATAAAAAGCAATTGTTCGAAAGCTTAAGCATAATGATGTGTTTGAGAAGCTGCTCCGTGAACCTGAAACAGGAATAAAATGTTTTAAAGCTACGTTTAAACCTACGTTCCAGCGACCGCTTCATATGTCTACGTGAATGCATGCAAACGTTCACTCCAGGCTTCTGTTGAGCGAACGTTTATATGTGTAGCTATGCAAGTTTCTACAACAGTTTTTAGGCTCTATGTACCAAATGCGCATTTTGATAAGTTAAACCAGGTTGAACTTTGACCAATCAGGGACACAGATTTGGTAGTGATGTATGGATGGCGTCCCATTCAGTTCACGAAAGTGCCAATTGTTGGATAGTTGATCATAAAGGAGTAATTAGCATTTGCTGTTCGTGCCCAGGGGGAATTATATGACACCGAGTCTTTCATATATCAGATTAGAGCTGTGAATGATGAAGCCTGAAGCCAGATTTGTAGTTTTCCACCAAGCCTCTTCCAGGCTGTAGATGGCAGACATGCGCTCGTAAATAGTAGAGAACGAAGAAGAAACCCCTCCCTGCTTGTCCAGTGTGAATATCGTAAGTTAAAAGCAGATTCAAGAAGTGTCAGGACAGAACACAGGGCTGGACTCAGATGCAGAGTTTAAGAGTTTTTAATCTCTGAAAGAAGCTAAAGCTATGGCACATGAATGAACCAAACAAACTGGCACAGGACAAAGGGAGACGCTATTTAAGACATGAGGAAGGGAAAACACAGGTGGAAAAAATCAGGGAAAATTTGACAGTCACACCTGTAGGGAACAGACAAGGGCAGGAAGAAAGAAGGCCTGAAATGACTTAGAGTTTCAAAATAAAACAGGAAGTGCAACATGAGGAAACATAGGTGACAGAAATTGACTAAAAGTGCACAACTCAGGACATAACATAAAGCTGACGAGACATGACAAGAAGACACATTTAGCATGCTCGTAACCCTTGTGCTATCCTAGGTACTTTAACATTGGGAGTTGGGTCATCTAGACCCACTAGACAATGCTCTGAACCTTTTTCTTCAATGATTTGTGATCTTCAATGGTGTCCATGGATTACATGAAATCTTTCCACCTTTATCCAACTTTGTCATGGTAGGGAGAACACGTCAATGTAAGGGTGGGGTCATCTAAGATAGCACAAGGGTTAAGCGTGTTTCTCATGCCCCGCTGTGAATGTATAGCTTAAGAGTAACAGCTTTGGGGGTTTTGCATTTTAACTTATCCCTATGGGGTCCAGATGACTCGATCCTTACATTGATATTTTATCCCTACCATTACAAAGGTGGAAGAAGGTGGAGAGGATTTCATGTAATCTGTGGACACTGAAGATCAAAAACCATTGAAGAAAAAAGGTTCAGCACACTGTCTTGTGGGATCCAGATGACCCCGCTTTGAGGCACGTTAACGTTCAAAGCGGGGTCATCTGGATCCCACAAGATAGCCCAAGGGTTAAAGCAGAAAAATTGTGATATGAAAGTTAATTGCATTAAAGATTACAGTTATTTTTGCTTTAAAATGGTCACTAATCCTTTAATTTAAGAGCAGAGGACACAAATTTGGAATATCCTGTTTTTTGCCCTTAACCTTCTTGTACAAACCGTTCCTTTAGGAGGCCATCTGTGTTACATTGGGCAAGGCAGGCCTGGGCTGCCCGCCAGACCATGATGCAATTTCACTATAACCAGTCAGACACTGAGCTGTACACGGGTCACAACCTTTAAATCCTTATTTTCCTCTTTTTTAGATGACTTGGCACATGCTCTACCTTGTTTGTGCTCTGAAAAAAGTCATCAAGGAGAAACTGTAAGGCCTGGGAAGGTGACAAAAACAGATCGAGTCCCGCTGTAGCTTTCATTGCTCTCTGACCTGCAGACTTCAGGTTTGCTTCCACCAAGGAGTTATCACCACTGTATTGCAGAGAATTAAAAAAAAGAAAACATGAAAAGAATGAAAGATGGAAAGAAAAAGAAGAATGTAAATAAAGAGGAAAGCAAAAAAAAGAGGAGGCAAAGAACTTTGTTTAAAAACAGATGCATGGAAAAAACAAAGCAGAAAAAAGGATGTACAGTTGTTTCTTATCTTTTAGTTAAAAATACAATTCAGTCACACAACTCCTGGAGTAGAAAAGCTTTAATTTTTTAATTTTCTTGAGTTTGGCATACGGCTCCGTTCAGATACAATAAAACAAGAACGCCATTGGAAACTTCAGGTATAAAACTACCGCTAAAGGAGAGGCGAGGGATGGGCTTTGATGACCAAGGCGTAGAGCACGCAACTGGTTCTTTAAGTAGGTCACCGAACAGGTGAGTTAATTGGACTGAACCGTCCATGGGGAGGTGGAAACAGATAAAGGCACTGCCGAGCTGCCAGCCTGAAATTCTCATTTTTCTCTTTTTGTTTTTTTAATTGCTTAAAAACATTTTTTATTTAGTTGACCAAAATTGTATGGTAAAAACAACAATATTAAAACAGATCAGGTAATGTGTTGATTTTGCACATCCTTCCTCATAAATTATTCCTTGAGACGCATCAGTTGGAAATGTTATTTACGGGTCGCTTGCTGGACTGAAGTGTGAAGAGGCGACAAGTTTGGAGTCTGAAGCTCAACTACATATGTTCTCAGTGGATCTCAGAGCTGTGTTTTCATGAAGGCCAAACACTTCAGCTACCTTGGAAAAAGATCTGCTCGTGCTAAAACAAAAACTAGCTTCTGCCCGCGACTCACTACAGTGTCTGACAGGGAAGCACAGGCCTCCTTCAAACTTAGATTTGAACTTTTGAATCTGTGGTTTCCTGAAAGCCTTCTTTTTATCCATCATTCTTTGATCACCAAATTTGGACAGCTTAATTCCCCAATCTTTGGTTTAGAAGAGGAGTCAAGAAATTAAAACACAATGATAACACAGCAAAAAAAAAATAATGCTCAGTTAAGGTTTATTTGTTTTCCCAATCTTAAAAAACTGCAGATGTTTTTCAAACCTGTATTCTTGACCTGTTAACACCTGAGCTGTTGTTGAAATTGGAATAAGACTCTCTATGAACTACCGTAACTTTATTGTTTACATAATTAACGTACTAACTTTAATTAACTCAATTAACTTTACTAATGTTAATATCACAAGAAAAAGCAGATGGCTGGATCCAAATGCAGCAGGTGTATTAGCCCAGTTAAAAGTCCACAAAGCTAAATCAGGGTCAGGCAGGCAGGAGTCGATAACATGCATGAGAGCATCAGAGAAGAGACAGAGTAGTCAAGACCCAGGCGAGAGTCGGGGCAGGCGGCAGCCAAACAAAATCAGAAACAGGGTCAGGAGACAGAAGGTCAGGTCCAAATATAACACAAACAAACAATACTTCGCAGAGCTCAAGTATGCTGTGGTTGTTCAATGAATGAGAGTCATCCAGGAAGTGTGCGCTGGGGTTTTCTGGGAGTTGTAGTATGGCAAGAACTCAGTTAGAATCAGCTGATTTACATTAATAACACACACACATTTTAAACAAGTCACTACTCGAAAGTGTTGAATATCAAGGAAAAGCCGCTTTTCCGCATCAGAATCGGCTGATTTACATCAATGGAATGTTACGGTAGCAACTTTCAATTACGCTAACAATGGAAACACTGGAGCTAAAACTTTGGTGTTAAAGAGGTCATTTTTATGTTGTTATCTAATTCGTCTGCTATTCTCACATTCGTCTAGAAAGGCCCTCTAAATTTGAATTCATACATATTTTTGGCATCAAAACTGTTAATTGCATAATTTTCCATTTTAGTAATTACCTTTTTTTTATTTGTTTAATTTCAGTTGTTATCATACTGGAAAAAATGGCAATCATTCCATTTCATAAAAAAGTCAAATCTAACACTAAAACTGGGTACAAGTTGATTGATCTGCAATACAGAACAAATGAAAGTATAAATCAATATACTGAAGATCTTCACTACACTTGGCCTGTGTGCTTTCAGACGTGCAGGCAGCAGCTGCTCTGGGAAAGCTTCCTTCCCAGAGATGAAAACATAAGACATAAAAGAGATTCTCAATACTATTGTGGCACAATAACGGTAAAAAAAATATATATATAAAACACTTGAGCACACAGCAGAAAATCATTTGATCATCTGGATTTCAAACATTTCAAGTGAATGTTCTCGTTATCAGCTCTTTGCTTTGGTATTAGCTTCCTTCCTGTCTTTAACACGGTGCAAAATTCACTCAAATTTGCTAGAAATCTTCACTTTGAAAATAGGTCAAGTCCCTGTTTTGCTTGGAACAGCTCCTTAAGATTCCCGTCACTGCTTTCCTGCATGGTCCAACTCAACATTCAAGGTTTTTAAGCACGCCACTGTATTACAGTTTTTACGCCGCTGACCCTCCCTGACAGTCATGTCTAGTAGCTGGAGAGCCAAAGGAAAAATTGTGGAAACTGTTGGTATTTGCAGGCTTTTCATGTCTTTGAATTCCTCCAGAACGGTTTTCAGTTGGCTCACGCTATTCATCATGCATCCTGCACCTGGACTCTCCACTGATATAATTAATTCCCCAGGGCCCGAGCATATCTCTAATAATCACTATTGAAGCCCATCCCTAAGCTTAACCTAATAAGGCTAACCTTGAAAACATCAGGAGTGCACGGCTCAGCGCAGCTGTTGAGCAAAACATTCACAGTTCAAGGATGTTCAGAAAAGCATAGAGTTTCCCATTGCTCGCCTCATTTTTACTTATCTGTTCAAACAGCTGACAGGCAACAAACTGACTGTATTATTTATAATCCAAGAATAAATATTATCCAGTTTCCTTAATCTTAGCACTTATTAAAATTCTAAGAACTTTCTTGGATCCATTGTAGTATTTTTATGTAGTGCATGTACAAATGTACTTTTCTTATGTTTAAGTTTATTTATATGTTAAATGTATGAATATATACCTAAATTAGATTTGATTTGTGTATTGGGGTCTTCGCTGAGGCAATTGGTGGTCGCCTTGGCTGCTTGTCTGCCTCGGTCTCGTCAAGACCTGACCAGAGTTCTCCCAGGGGCAGGGCTTGGGGGTGGGGGCCAGGGCTTGCTCAGCGGGCGGCGGCGCCTGTGGGCATGGCGCTTCGGCCCCTTGGTGGGGAGGGTGATTGGACATCACTGTGAGTAATCAGGAGATGTCCTCTGAGTGCCCTACCCACCAATTTTAACTTCATTAGAAGCGTTAGTGTATTCACAATACCTGTAACTACCAACCTTGTTTGATACACATGATAAAAGAGACTGATACCGCTAACTCTACACCTTATAGTAACACTGAAAAAAGAACACTGTTCAAATCCACTACATGTTAACCACAGCATGTTCACAATACCTGTAACTCCCAACTCTGATTGCAGCGAGTTAACAAACAAAAAAAAAAACATATTGATACCACAAAATCAAATGTTACTGTGACTGCACTAACTCATAACCTTGTGGGTAATACAAAAAAAACTAAACTATAACTAAAAGAACAAGTGTCCGACAACCAGTTTTACTTGCAGCATAGTTATTCCATAAACTAAAAATACATTAACGTAGTGCTTCTCTGTCTTGCTTTAAGGTCAAAACACTTTACAGTCACCGATACACACACATTATCACACACTGATGGCAACTCTGATGCCTTACAATGCCGCCAAATTATAACCACCAGGAGCAATGTGGGGGTCAGTGTCTTGCCCAAGGACACTTCAACAGATCGGCATTCATGGTGAGAACCGAACTGGTGATCCTCAGATAAGAGACCGAACACTCTACCTCAGCACTATGGCCGCCCGATCTTATAAACACACCACAAACTAAAGAACTGCTGTAAACAGAAGCGTGTTTTAAGCTCTCTACTATTATTTCTAAATGCTTCAGAGTGACTTTTATTCCATCCAGCCTTTAGCGCCCACACTTTTTCATCTCTCCATTTGACAAAAACCACAACCTCTGCGTTTGTGTGAGTCTGTCTTGCCCCTCTCTGTTTGGAACTCGTCTTTTGAATTGTATAATGAATGTGCCATCACTTTAAGCCGCTTTTGCCCTCATTGTAATCTATAAACTCAGCTTGTGCAGACACCGGCATCGAAGCAATCCTTCACAGCAAACATTATGTAATAATGGCTGGTGGGGCTGGCATTTGGAATCATGGGAAAATAAGTCACAACATCAGACCGACAATCAGT
The DNA here is from genome assembly GCA_037389245.1 of Oryzias sinensis. Lineage (NCBI taxonomy): Eukaryota > Metazoa > Chordata > Actinopteri > Beloniformes > Adrianichthyidae > Oryzias > Oryzias sinensis. The sequence continues at coordinate 10,517,492 of CM074503.1, read as the reverse complement.
GAGGCCAATCGATTAGCTGCCCGTCGTCTTTTTACCGCTTCAACAGTCCAACAGTTCCTCACTTTTCACCAAAGTGTGCAGCATGGTGGGGCCATTAACCTCAGATCCAATTTGCTAGGTTAAAACGTCACCCCATTTAAAGTTAATGAGAAGCAAAACTATTGACTGTTAACACTCAAACATATGAACGCTGTTACAGCTTTCACACTTGGGGGAGCTCATGCGTGGCCTGTAAATACACACACTGGGACACCGATACGTTTAAACAAGCTGTTACTTATGGACACAAGTGGACAGCTTCGACTTTATTAAATCGATCATAGAGCAAGCAACCCTTAATTGTAATTTTATAAATCAAAACATCACAAAAATTCAAAACCTAAAGCTCCTAAAAAGAGAACTGTTCTGCTTTTCAATGTTTTCATCCAAAGGACCTTTATGATATTTATTATTTGCATGATGTAAAGGTCAATATGAGATTGCTGGGCTTCTGAAAGTAAATGTACAATTCTCTTCCATCCACACACACACACCAGGCAACACTTGGTATCCTAGATCCCAAAAAATGGACCGCGGTGAATCAGGTTTGCTTCATGAGGCACAGCATTCTGCAGCAGGCTTGGTTGTCAAAACTTTGAACCAGTGAAAACTAACGGTTGTGCCCAAGTTCCCTCACTGTTCCCTAACTCCTAAAAGTGCTTTGGATTTTAATTCTGACACATGCACACTACTTTTTTATAATGCCAGACATAACAACACCAATTTTCTGGAATAAAGGTAAATATAAGCATCTTACAAAGACTATTTATGAACCCAATATATTCTGCTTATAGAAAGTTGGATGATTTAAAAAGAACAAAAATAAACCTCACATTTATTTTTTTCAATTGACAAATTGTTCAAATGCAATGTATTATGGTTTATGTTTGCCAAATCTAGTGATTATTGATGCAAACTAGTTTTTTGTAGACTTCTGAGAGATTTTGAAATTGTACATTTGGACACGCCGACATAGTGTACCAACTGGGAAGTGAGGGAATTCAGACAAAACCTACGAAATGAGCAGTCTGAATAAATACCCCACCATCTTTTTTACCTGATGATTTAATTTAAAGTCAAGAAGGGATTTTGTTTAGTTCAGGGCAACATTGTGTTAGAGAGATGAGAAAATGAGTCTGCTTTTTGAGTCTGTACTAAACTTACTGCAGATGCTTTTACAGCCTCAGTATAGATAATCTCTAAAAAAATAAAGTCTTAGTCACAACTGCACTGAAAAAGCTTACACGACAGGGTTGTATTTCTTAAATATTTAAATCGTTTAGAATTGCTCAATTATATCAGCCAGCAGGAAAAAAAATGACATTGGATAAATTAAGCTCACTACCCTTTTGCTCTTAGTAGTGACAAAAAAGCTGAGAAAATGAAGTAAAATGTACCCTATAAATGTATGCTTCTTACTAGGTAAAATATCACCCCAGGAAACTAATTTAAAAAGATGCAATCATCTATTTTATGTCTTAAAAATTGTCCTTACATCAATAAAACAATTTTAGCGGCTGGGTGGCTCGGTTGGTAAGGTGAGCGGCTACCACGCAGGAATCCAGGGTTCGATTCCCGGAGGGGAATAAACAATGGTACTGAGTCAATTACCCTGTCAATTGAGCAATCACCCAGTGAGGGTCTGTAGGCAAGGCCCTTAGAGCTACTGCCTCCCGAGCGCAGTTAGGCTGCAGCTCACCGCTCCCCCAGGGGATGGGTCAATGCGGAGAAGAATTTCCCCATTGTGGGATCAATAAAGTACCAATTATTATTATTATTATTATTAAAACAGACTTCATAGTGGTGCAATTATAAAATATCTTAAAAATGTAAAATATAGCCATAGACAGTCTCAGAACACAGGCAGACGGCTGGATCCAAATGCAGCAGTTTTTTTTTTAGCTCAACTTAAAGTCCACAAAGCTAAATCAGGGTCAGAAAGGAAGGAGTCGATAACAAGCATGAGATCATCAGAGTAACGATGAGAATAGTCAGGATCCAGATGAAATTCGGGGGAGGCGGCAGGCCAACAGAGTCAGAGACAAAACAGTGTCAGGAAATCAGAAGATCAGGTCTGGATATAACTCTCGGTACGGATGGCCCGTTTAACACACACGCTTCGGCGCTTGTTTCATCTTAATGAAGCAGAGTGGTTCGACATAATGTTTCGGGCGTGTGTCAACTAGCCCAGATCACGTGGTTAATGACGTATAAAGCACCAAATGCATCGTTTGGTCGAACCACGGTTCAGATGGTACTTGTGTTTGAACAGTTGGGCGCGCTATTCTCTAGAAATACAAATGAATCCCGAACGTTTCCCAACCAGTTTTATTGTTTCCCCTGTATTGGAATCAGCGTCAGTTCATTGCATTTCACCAAGGCTCCTGGTAAAAACGTACTGTGACTCAGGATCGTTTCAACTCGGTTTCTCCTAATAAGACGTTATCACATTCATAAAGAAAATACTACTACAAATATATAATGGCTTGAGATTTCTTTAGTAGCAGAGATAGCTTAGTAGAAAAGTCATGGTATCTGCGTCTAGAGATCCTGGGTTCTAGACCAGCAAATTACAATTGTTTTCTTTTTTTTGCCTTGTGTTTATTTTCTTCATGGATGTGTGTTTTGCTGTGTCAAGCCCTCCTCACAGAAAACATAACTCGTTGTGTTGTTTTACTTTTTTTAAAAAAAAATCATCATTAACAACATTATTTTGTTTTACGTTTTATCATTATTTTCACAATGAAGTGTTACAAGGAGTTTAGTTGAAGCATATGATATACGTCCAGTCTGGCACCAATGGTTGGTTCATTTTTCCAGCACAATTACATGATCCCCAAGAAAGCTTCATGGGACTTCTATTCCCATCACTAACTCTCGATAACGCATGTAGAGTGGAGCACACAATATTTTACACTGAGTGAGGCTCAGTGCAGTACTTAAGTATTAACATAACTTGAACATTTAATTTTAGGAATGAAACAAATCCTAAAAACAGGTCATTTGTAAAACGATTATTAATTGATGAAGTACAGATGTATTACAAATGCACAGACATTTTTGAAACAAATTTTACTTCAACGGATTTTTAAACAGTCTGCGCAAACGTGATGACATCACATTCTCTTTTGTCTGCACCGGTCTGGTTGAAGCACCTTCTCATTTTATGCCTCCCTTTGGGAGAGCTGTACCAACCTGGTAGTTCGGGGGCCCGGCTTCACTGGCTTAAACATGGCTAAAACAGTTGTGTCAAAATGTATTTTATTAAAGATGTTCATTTTGTGCGTAACATGTTCAAAAACTCAGTAGATTCAACTTTTATTATTTTGTGTTGTACTGGCTCTTACTTCAAGAAGTTGTTACCAAAAACAAAGAGGTGAACTGAACCAGTCATATTGAATGCAAATTGTTACCCCACATTTTTTGTGTATTTTCAATAGTTTGTTTTTATAGTGTACACTAATGCTTCCAGTGTAAAGGATGGACTAAAACTCAGACAGTAGCTCCTTCCACATGTATCCGGAGCATCGAGTGAAGGACTCTTTTTTTGGGCAAATGGCCAGCAGCAAATTCTGCAGACACTTATAATGCTTTCAGTATGAATGTAGCTTAAGACTATTATTTCTACTCTTATAAATTTGCTATTAGTTGCACATATAAGATTTAATAATACCAATAATTATAAGTATTAATAATGATATGTATAAATTAATATGAATAAGATTAACAAGATTAGATTTAATGTTTTAGTGCATAAAGTTGTTAAGAAAATCCATCTATTTCTTAAGTGTACATAAAATCTGGGATTCAAGCAAATCAACAAAAAGTCAGCGTGTGTAGTTTTTGTGTGTGTGTGTGTGTGTGTGTGTGTGTGTGTGTGTGTGTGTGTGTGTGTTTGTGCTCCCCCTACAAAAAAACAACAACCTTGCCTTGATCCAGCCCTGCCCCATGCCTCACCACCTCTCTCCTCTCATCTCATCAAGCAGGATCCCACCCTCAGACAAAGCTCAAAAATCAACTGCTAAATGGTGTGCCGTGGTCATAGAAGACAATCAAGCGCACACAATTTGGTAATCAGCACGACTCATGCAAACCCCACTGATTAGTGAGGGCCACAGAGAGGTGAGGAGATAGAGAGATGAAGAGGAAAACATGGGGGTGATCATGGGCACCCCCGCTTCTCCCATAGTCATTACCAGATGATTACAATTCTAATGACCCTCTCACTCAAACACCTGTCAATTTAAGCACACATGTTGTTTCATTACTCTGGAGTTTCTTTATTCATTTCTCTTTGGTGACCTAAATCAGCAAATATCAAAACACAGGACACTCGTGAAGTCCTGGAGGCCTAAATGGCCTCTCTTATCCACTCCAGTAATTTCCTGCATTACATATTAGCCTTCATGCTTGTTTAAGAGACCTCCCCCACATCAGTTTTATTCCGTATCAGTGCCAGCAGTTTAACACCTCATTTGGCAGAGTAACCTCATGGATCTGATGTCGGCCTCACATGAAGGAGAGCATATAAAATTGCTCATTCCAGGTAGCAGAAGTGCTTATGTCGGCAACAAAAAAAAAAGGAAAAAAAATCCCCTTCTAAGCAGACCTGGAAGAAGATATTTTCTTGGCAGATCCCAGAAAAAGCATTTGCCAGAGTATCACCGAGGCGAAATTTCTGTGAATCTGTGTGAAGGATTCGAACACTGGTGAGGATTTCTAGACATGAGACTCCATCTTGCTTGTTGCTCAGCGCTAATATCAGTCGCCATTTGAAAATTATTTATAAAGCGCTAAAAGGAAAGAAAAACGATTTTGCCGTATGCACACAATTATGCAAAGGAGGGTTGTTCATCAGATCCACTGGATGTATTTTTGGTGAATGTGACTTTCACTTTTGTTGCTGCACTTCTTTGAATGTCCTTTACTGTCACCTTGAAAGTCCTGTTGCTGCTATAGATAAGTGAATTTCCATCGTGATGAAATAAAGTTATATAATCTAACCTAATTCCAATGATTGGAAATCAAGCCCAAATCCAGCCCAAAAACAGTTTTAGACTCAATCCAAATAGGAAAGGAAAACATGGTCGGGACGTCCCAATACAAAGTCATCTTTGACATAAAATATTATGCCCAAGCTGTTGCTTTTTTCTTGGTTTGGTGAGGTAGAAGCTAATACTATGTTCAAACCACATTTAGTTAAACCATTTCCAAAGAAAAAGCTCCATTACACATTTCAACATTTTCATTCACAGCTTTTGTGCTCCTGCGTTGCAACGTAAGTTTTTAAGTCCGTTTTTTGGCTTTACCTGTACTTAAGTCATTTGCAACTGATCCCTCTCTGTTTTCACACAGCCATAACACTGTAAACTGGTCTTCCATTGAAGCCCTTTTAGCTGGTTCTAAAGTGCTTTTGATGACAGAAGTGCACCTGTCTCTCATACTGTTTAGTGTCGGCCATTCTCAACTCATTAATATAGACCTACAGGAGAGATGTTCATGATCGTTGTGATCCTTTCTCTAAAGTGGAACCCCAAACATACCGGCAAAGTTTCACTCCACTCTGCTTATCTGTGCAGTTCCCTAATGCAGCTTTTTTCAACCTTTTTTGAGCCACGGCACACTTTAACCTTGTCAAAAATACTGGCGGCACACCAGCATCCAAAAATAAATAAATAGGAGGAAACTCATATTCTGAAGTTGATCCACAACCCCTCTCATCTTCACATGCATTTTTGTAATAATTGTGGCAGAAAGACTTGGAAGTTGCAGCTGTTTTTCTCAAATAGATGTAATAAAAGCGGTTAAAAATATTAAAAATTGTTTGATGTGTTTGTTGTGGTTTCAAGACGTCGTGCTGAAGACTCATTGTGCGCTGAGACGCTGTCACTTTAACCCAATGCATCATGGGAGATGTAGTGCAAACAGCTGCCAACGCAAACAGACTCGCCTCCAAGCTTCATTGTTTTGTTCACTTGTTCCACGGCCCGATACCGATCCTGTGAAAGCGCCACACCCCTAAAGACGAGCTTTAGCTGGTAGTTTTGTTGGAACTAAGCAACTTTATGAGCAGAATCGAACAAGGCGAAGACTAACCCACTTCTGATTGGTCAGACTGATGACGTGTGATTAAGCCTCCATGGTGGAGACAGTTAAAGGGGCGGGACTTTTCCGAAAACAGCTGCAGCTGTGGCAAAATCGTGGTACCGTCATTCTTATCAAAATGTCTTTAATAGAATCAAATAAACACAAAGAAAAAAGTATTTTATGATCTTTCATATTCCTAACTACTCAGTGTTTTATCAGGGCCTGTTTGGATGAACAAAGAGCTGATTTCCTGGAGGATGGAAAACATTTTTAGATCAGTTAATGAGGGCAAAAAACACTGCCTTAATGGTCGAACGAGTTAACAAAAGTCATCATAGAAGTATCTTCCTTCAAACTTTAAAAAGACATTGGGTGCATGCATTTCTTCAGGGAGCACCTCCACTTCTAACACCTATAATGTAATTTAAAGTTGGACACCCCCCCCCCGTTTGATGAAAGGTAAAATTTTGAAATGCATCACCAATGAGAACACCATTTATTTCATACCATAAACATTAAAAAATGAGGTTGCTTTTATCAATGAGGGAGAGTTATTAGCGTCTGAGCAGACAGCATATTTTTAAAGACCCACTCTGATCATCTTTTAATCTGTTCTAAAAGCATTCCCAGTGGTCTTTTAATAATGATTTTTAACAGAAATAAAAAAAACAGGCATTTTTATCCTGTTTGTTTGTCCTGTCCATGTAATGTAATGTTTGTAACTTTATTATCGAAATTCACCTCTGAGTTGTGGGCGTGGAGCAACCCCTATTCCCATTTCCCTCCCCCCATTGCTTAGAGCTCTCTGTTTACAAGCTCTACCGCTAGCTTACATCCCCAACCTAACATTATTAATGCAACAACAATGCCAAGCAATATTGGAGCTATCCAACCGTACAGTTTTAGCTAGATTCCAGCTCAGAAGAAGAAAACAAACATTTTTTTTAACATACGTCCTCCATCATCAGAAAAAATGCCACAACAACATTTTAAAAACACCAAAAGCAATTTTGATATTTAATTGTCTTACAAACTTTAACATAAAAAAATATGAATAATTCTCCTCCATGTTGGTTTTGGACCCCTTTGCCAAACATCAGATATTTGACCTCATGCAGTGCGTTAGAGTTTTTTCTAACTCGCTTCGTTGTGGCGGCAGAAACATGCTGCCACAAACGCCACAAAACCTCTGATCACGTTTGTATATTGAGTTGACTTTGAAACTGGCTGCTCCTGACGCACAAATTGCATTCGGTGTAAATGCAGCTTTACATAGTCGTGGGTGGGCACTACATTACTTACATACCCCTAGTGGTTACTTACTGAACTACATTCACTTTATGTTTGAATGTGCTTCATTCTGGAAGTGAAAAGGTTTCAGCTTTAAATTTCTTCCCATCAAGAAGTATTTTAGTTCTTATTACTTTGTATAAAGGCATTTTCCCTCTTTACCTCTAAATAATTTCTTAGTTGCTTGTTAAATAGATGTTTTTACAGTTTCTATGCAGCAGGAGTTTTTTACCAACTGTAAATATTGTTGCTTGTTTTGTCTTCAGGGTTTTCACACGTCAAAGAACTGTAATATTGGAGGATAAACAAATATCAAGTGGATGTAATGCATCACTAGTAAACATAAGCAAAAAAGCGTCCCAGTGTCACTTAGTTGATTAAAACAACAAAAAGTAATGGGCTTTAGTGTTAACAAATGTTAATGCTCTCAAAAAAAAGAGTGCAGAAACTCCACCAATGTTTTCCCTTGGTTACCATTATTAAAAGCCTCTGTAAATTGAGCTTGCATCGTTTTATTGAAAAAGACTAATGGCTGGGCTAATATAACTTTGTTTTGCCTTTCTGAGTGTGTAATTGTGCAATTGTGTTGGTAATTTGTTTGCTTGTCTGCATTTGCATGCATGCGCCGCTTTTCCGTCTCATTTTTTCTTTTAATGATGCATCTAAGAGCATGTTTTCCCCCTGTTTGTGTGCATTTGTGCTGATGTTAAGTGGGATCCATTATGGCCACGGTTTGTTAAGAAGCGCGGATGCAGAGCTTAGTGCCAAGGCGAAGAAGACCTGTCAGCTCCGCTTGTGTGGAGGGGGAGTTCATCACTCAGTGAAATGAAGGTACAAGAATAAATAGAACATGGTTTGCTGTTTTTGAGTCATGTTTACCCCAAAATCATTATGAAATTAACATGAAAACCCACAATTCATAGTTGAGTAGAATAAAGACGGGAACTAATTGGTTTCTCTGTGTCTTTCCAGATTTGTTTAAAGCCCCTTGGCTGTGATGCCTCCCACCTCTGCTTTACTCATATGTCCTTAGCTCAGCATGGATAAGTGGATCCACGGAAAAGCAGAATGTGATGTCATAAAAATCTGGATAAAGCTGGATGCCAACAACCTCACAGCCATCTTCCCATTAGCGAAAAGTCACATTCACACAGTGGAAGTGTTTGGGCCACTCCCAGTTCACCCACTGGGATCTGAAACGAGCTGCAGACACAGCATCACGACAGGACACTTTATGTGGATCTGTAAATGTGTCTGCACCAAATTTACAGAGAACGCTGAGAAATAATGTGCTGTACTGTGAAGTATTGATGAGTGGAGAATAAATTGAATTATAGAAAATTGAATAATAGCTGAGTGGTCTGAGGAACACAGTGAGAAGGAACAAGAAGGATGTTTTGTTATTTGTCAGATTTTCCGCCACTTTTGTGTCAAATAGTATAACCACAACAAAAGAAAAACCCTCAAATCCTCTTGTTTGAATGTCACTGTTCTTTAAGGTTTATTGTAATAACACGTAACTTTCACTTCATTATCTTTGGCCACATCTCCACTCTAACACGCATTTTCCTGTTTTATTTTTTCAATTCAGTTTGAAAAAAGGTAAACATCAATAATTTGCTTTTAAGCAAACTTTAAAAAACGTTTAAAAAAATGGAAATGTATTTATTTTCAGAAGCCCATCACTCTAGAGGCCACTTTCATCTAAAATAGTTCAACAGACATAATTTAATACAGACAACATTGTTTGGATGGTACTATTGTAAATACGCTAACGCTGCTAACATGTAGCGGTGTCAGACCGTCTTTTTTTCTTACATGTTAATAACAAGATTAGGCGTTAGCATAGTCACAGTAAGGTCTGTCTAGCATTATCAGGCGGTTTTTTGTTCAAGTCGCAAACAAACTTGGTTGTTATTGTGAATATGCTAATGTATAGTGGTGTCAGACTGTTTTATCTTTTTTTTAACTGTTACTAGCAAGATTAGGAGTTAGTATAGAGAAGGTAATGTTTGTTTTTTATATCAGTCTGTTTTTAATTGTTGCAAACACGGTTAGGAATTATAGGAGTTGTGAATGCGCTAAAGCAGCTAATGCTTCTAATGTGGCTAACGTGTATTGTGTTACAAACAAGTTCCAAAGTTAGTGGAAATTTATAAAGTCTGACTGACTGACGGACTTCTCTCTAAATCTTCTTATTGCTTTTTTTTTTACTTGTCCTGTCCAACAGCGGAGCAAACAGGTGAGAGCGGAAGGCCTCTTGTGTTGGACATATTTTACTGTTACAACAGCAGGTTATGTATCTTCTGACAAACTCGAAGTATGTCTGAATAAACCCCTTTTGTAGTCAAGGCCAAACTTTAATCATCTTAATCATATTTGTAAGATATGATTAAGACATGTGATCATATATCTCCAATTTTTTTGTCTCGCCTAATGTGCCTTATAGTTTGTTGCGCCTTATTTATGACATAAGTTCAAAAAAAGATCATTCATTGACAGCGTGCCTTATAACCCAGTGCTCTATGGTAACTAAAAGAAATACTTTAGTTTTTGTTTTTCCTTTACAGTGTGCTCCTGGTAGAGGACCAAACTGTCGAGAAGTGTCATGCAGTTACAGCAGCTGATCCTTTGGGGGCAGTATTGAACAAAATGAGCGTTGCCCAAGTCAAAAGAAGAAAAAGAAACGTAAGGCAAACGTAAAGCAAAATAAAAATGAGTAAACATTACTCAGTTACTTTTCCCATATTTGATGACAAAGAAAAAAACGAAAATACCCACATAATGTTCTGCAGAAATGTGAGTGTCAAACTGCTGCTCAGCCTGCTTTTCATCCTCCCAGTCGGCCATCCTGTTCAGCCTCTTTTAGCTTCTCTATATCTTTAGCCCCCCTGAGTGATGGGGTGTAACGCACACTGTGATCCTTGATCAGCCTCCGCTGTGCAGCTCATCCCTCTCGATCCATCTCCCTGCAATGTCACTCAGCATCACGTGATGGTCTCACCCTGAGGATTCATTATGATCTGAACAGCTGCTAATGGATTATATGTATCTGGTTTCACGGGACAGGACAACGGTCAAATGATGTCTAAGACAACATCACAATTCAGTCAGTAATTTCTAAAAAAGGATTTGGCAACAATGTCAAGAATTTCAAATTACATTAAAGGAAAGAAGATTAACAACTGTTTATCAAAATCAGTTTATTTTTTTATTTTTATTTTTAAGTTGTCCTTAAAAATCAGTTTAAAGTGAAAAAGTCCATACTTGATACAGAATTTATAAGACAAAAAAATAAAATAAAAATCCCTCCATGGTTCTAAAGACATGGCTGGGCTGCTGGAGCCTATCCCAGCTACTGTTAGTTGAAGGCGGGGTTTTACCCTGAACAGGTTGCTAGTCCGTCGCAGGGCCATGATGCTAAAAGTGATTATGTAGTAGGACAACTACTAAAGCAGCATTTTTTAATCTCTTCTTGTGTATACACCTGTCATTTAAAACCCCATATGACGTTTAATTGTAAACCTGCCAAAGAGACTCATAAGTGAATTGAGGGCTGTCGCACTTTTCTTTTTTTTTAAACCCCCTACGGAAATTAACCATTTATCCAAACAGAGAGACAGGATCTGTCTTTATTTTGAGGTAACACAAAGATCAGAGAATATACTTCCCTTAACTATGCAGTGATGGCTTCAGGGGGAATAGAACAGAATTTAAGTTATTTTAATCTGCAAGTTCCCTTTTTTTTTTGGATGAGATAGGCAGTGAAAACTGCTCTCTTTCGATGCTCTCTCATGTTCATTACTCCTAAGACAAGAAAAGATAAAAAAGTGTCTGTTTTCTTCTTCAGTTACATCCTTAAAACCTTGTCTCTGACCTCTGTGAGACACTTTAGACCAATATTATTCTTTTTTTGTTTTTTTCAAAAAGTGACACACTCTTTATGTTAGCGTTGCAAGTGATGATGAGACAAAAAGTGGGTGCAAGGTAAAGAGCACTTTTATGCCACAAACTCAGGATATGATCTGAAAATTTCAGTCAAAAATCTCAGGAAAGCTTTTTTTAACATAAAATACAAGTGAACGTTTACATTTGAAGATAATGCTTATGAGCTTTTTGTTCTTGAATAAATATAGATACTGATGTATCTTTTGTACTTCTGACATAAAAAAACAGGAGTTAATTTCTGTACCTCCTGTATCTATAAGTGATTTGTTTAGCCAATGCTTTTTTAAGAGTATTTTTTATATGATCAAGCACAGTAATGTTGAGATTAGGTCTTATTTTTCAACAGATGGAAATTGCAGTGACAAGAAGTTCCTTCTTGTCTTGTTTTCTTGTATGTTGGGATCTGGTGAATGTCCAGTTGGGATATCCACAGGTTTGGAGGGCTTGACGGATATGTTGCTCTTCTTTCTTCTTTCCGTCCTGATGACGCCTAGTTTGTGCTGTAAAGGGTGGTTTGAATCAAATAACAGGTACTGATCTGTGAGAGTAGGCTTCCTGTACACTTCAACCTGGAGCTGTCTGTCATCTCCAGTGATCACTGCACAGTCTAAAAAGGCTAGGGTGTTCTTCTCTGTGTCTTCCCTGGTAACCTTGATGCTCTTGTGGACTGCGTTTATATGATCTGTGAAAGCCTCCACTTCCTGGATTTTGATCTTGACCCAAGTGTCGTCCACATATCTGAACCATTTGCTTGGAATAGTACCCGGGAGTGAGTCCAAGCCATCTTTGTCAAAAAAGATAAACCTTCTCTTAATAAGAATGGTGGTCTCAGGTTTATTCTTCCATCCATCTACGGCGGTGGGTTTCTGGAACCCAAACAAACTGAACCAGTTCCACCTGGGTCGTTAACAGCTGTAAGAGATGACCAGCTTAGGGAGGGAGTCACTGGCTCCCCAACCCCCAGCCGAGGACAAAGGACTCTTAATGACCCGAAACCATGTAGTCTAAGTAGACAATACCATCCAGTTTCAGGTCTGACTCCTGCCCCATGAGCGCATATATACCAACTCTTTTACCAGCTAATTCAAAATTGACAAAGCCTCTTGGATAAGAGGTGAAACGTCTTCAACTTTAAAAACTAAGTCCAGATGAGAGCCCTTAAACCTTCATTTCATAATTAACTGATTTTCAAAATCTGTCCCGCACTTATTTGACTTATATTACTCTCTGTTTCCACCATTTGAATGGTATTTACCTTATTTCAAGTTCAGCACAGAAAACACAACTTCCATATAAAACACTGGATTTAGGTTTCCAAAGAAAACTCTCTTCTTAAATAAATGTCCACATTCAGTGAGGAAATATCACTAAAACATGATTATCAGTTCAGAATCAGAATCAGAATTACTTTATTTGCCAAGTACAGCGCATGTAAAGGAAATTTGACTTGGTTGCTTGTGCTCTCGTGCAAACTAGCCAGGTAAAAAAGGACAAATAATAAAAGATAAATAATAAAAAGAAGGTAGATGTAAGGTAGCTGTATGAATAAATAAACATAACTAAATAAAGGAATGGATTAAATGAAAAAAGTCCCAAAAAATTAAAAAGTTTAATGTAGATGAAGCGTAGAAGTTGTAGAAAGGCTAAATCAAGAAATCAATTATTCATATTTGGATTGCATATGTTCTCAGAAGTGCAGGATGACAGTATGGGCGATTGTGTGTGGAGCTGGAGAGCACTTTAATGGCTGACAAAACCAGAAAAAGGGATGCATAAATGTATAATATTTGATTAGTTGCATAAAGCACTTACTGAAGTTACATTAGGAATGGCAAAACACATTTAATATGAAGTAGAATGTGTTATGTAAGTAGAATCTCTTAGGCAAGCTACTTCAAATTTCCCTTTTGGAGTTGGCAGTGAAAAAATCCATGCGCGGTGAGCCGTCAAGTTTTTAGAAAAACAAAAACCTCCTTATAATCTAGAGCGCTTTATATATGGATTAGTTCTGGTTGTGTTTACTGGTGTTGAAGTGATTTTGAGACAAAAAAAACGGTGCTTTCTCAAAAAGTTTATTGGCTCCCGGTAAAAGCCTTGCCGCAGAATTTTGAACAAGTTTCAGACGTTTCTAAGAAGTTTTGTTAAAACGGGTAAAAGGTGAATTACAACAATCAAAACGAGGATAAATGAAAGCATGAAAAATCATCTCTAAGTCAAGTATAAATAAGATGGGGTTTTTTTGCCCTGTTCCTCAGGTGGTACAGGACATTTTTGACAATTGTTTTAGAGTGTCCCTCCAAAAGTGGAGAAAAGCAGCCCTGTGCTGACATGCAGCTTTTTACAGTAGTGAAGTGTTCGTGCAATCAATGTAAATCAGCTGATTCTGCTGCAGAAAAAGCAGCTTTTCGCTGCTATGCAACACTTCACATTAGTGATGTGTTGCATATTGGTGCAAAGCCAATCTACAAAGCCACTTTTCTTCGTCTCAGAATCAGCTGATTCCCTTTGATTAAGCAAACAGTTAAAGAGTTACAGTATGTCAAAGAGCAACTGTTTTTCAGGTGTTGCTGTGACATCTCAATCAGCTGTTATTATTTTAGTAGAGCTTAATTACTGCAAAATTATGTGTTTAAATTAAATTATGTGTTTAATGATACTAAAATGGGTGGACCCAACAATCCGAGTGGGGTGAGTAAAAAGTAAACCAGTGCCACCGAATCCAGTTATTTTTTTTGTTGATGGCTCTTATTATTGAGGTCACCTGTGCTGGGATTAAGTTTGGATTGCCTGATGTAACCCTTGTGCTATTTTAGATGACCCCAACCTTACATGACATTACATGTTCTCCCTACCATGACAAAGGTGGATGAAGGTGGAAAGATTTCATGTAATCCATGGACACCAGTGAAAATCACAAATCATTTAAGAAAAAAGGTTCAGAGAGCTGTCTAGAGGGTCTGGATGACCCCACTCCCAATGTTAAAGTGCCTAGGACAGCACAAGGGTTAAGAAGGCCTTGAATCTGTTTCATTTGCACTCGTGCAACTGATACCCTGACTCCCAAATTGGTGACAGCAATGGAACCACTCAATTCCAACATGTGCCCCATTGCATAAGACTCCGCGAAAATGATTAATTTGGTGGGATGTGACGCTCAGTTATGTGTGTTGCTGCTGCATGCGATGAGCACAAGCCGTACAGGTTACATCAGGAGTTTGATAAGCATCCTTCCATCAGGGGTTTGAAGGGAGTCGAAGGGAGTGTGCTTGAAATTTATTGTACATGCAGGGACAATGTCAGTGAGAGCTACACTGAAATGGAAACACGTTTAAATTGGCTGCTGCCACCAATCATTGGGAGAAATGTGGTTATACTGAATTAGGGGCACACAGTATCAGTGCAAAATAAATGTATATGCATATGAGATCCCAGTGGAAAGCCTGAACACATTCAGTTTTTATCTTTATGATGTAGCTGCAACAAAAGCAGCAGCTTAACTGTCTAATTTTACTGTAATCTATATGTTTAAAGATAATTAATGAAGTTTGGTAAAGGTAGAGTTCAATTCTGTGAACCTCTTCTTATACATTTAGGAATTTTGATTCTTTTATCTAAAGGGTTTTTTTCAGCTAAGCTGAAACAGGAAAAAACAAAGATAAAAGAAAAGGTAAGCTAGATGCATCTATCACTTAAAAAATAATAATTTCTTAGTGTGTGTATTTTCTTTATTTTTTTAAATCTATATTAAATTTGGCAGATTTGGGACGTCAGCTGTGATGTCCTCAGCATGAAATGTATGCGGTAATTAGTTAAAGGGAATCTTTTCATTACAATGTTATTTTAGACTTGTATAAACTACAAAACTGGCATTACTTGATTTGTTGACGGACAGTGGCTTAATCTCATTTCTGGTTGTTGAACTTCCTGATAGACGGATTAGCCCAGAGTGACACGCAGGATTTAGGGGTTTATTCGTGCAGATGGGTTTGGATGTTAACTGGAAATGATGGAAGTGTGTGCCATCACAAACGTGTCAGTCAGAGTCCAACCACAAAGGTCATTTTAGTTAGTTTCATCAAAGATTATATTTAATTCAACAGTTGAACTGCAGTGATCTTTAAGATTAAACTAAACACTGTTGCTTCCTTTGTGCCCTTAAGAAACACCTTCAGTGGTGCTTTATTTTTTTCAATTATTCCATCCCCCCTCAAAAATGCAGTACCGGTGGTTTTCATCAGATGCGTTTCCACCTGTGCACCAGCCCAGGGGAGCAACTCCACAGATAAACGGTGTGACACATGCCGAGCCACCTGATGCTCTAAGAGTTACAGCAGATATGGGCTATTCCGTATCATATAAGGCACTTGGTCATGGCAGAGCATCCCCTGTTATGTCACTGGTAAACTAATACATTTATTCATACTTCAATATTTTACCTTTCGTTTACTTAGGAATTACATGGAAAAAAGTGAATAAAGTCATGCAAATCTTGTTTTATTATGACTGTTCAGACAACAACAACTGATATGAACTAAAGACAGTATATAGAAGCACTGTGATAACTGAAGTGTCAGTAAATTTAGTATGGTATAGTATAGTATAGCATAGTACCAGTATAGCAAAGTACCAGTACAGTAAGGTATTAAATAGAATAGTGTAGTGTGGTATATTATAGTATATATAGTCCAACCTGACGCTGTGAGAGTTACAGCAGATATGGGCTATTCCATATCATACAGGGCAGAACATCCCATTATATCAAAATATATTTGATCATACTTTAATGTTACCTTTACATAATAGGAATTAAATAGAAAACAAGTAAATGAAGTCATGCGCAACTGTTGAGACAAAAACAATGTATTTTAACCAATAATTGCATATAAAAACTCTTAACTAAAAAGACTATAGTATAGTATAGTGGAGTAATTGCATAGCATTGTATAGTACAGTCATTGTATAGTATCATGTAGTCATTGTATAGTTATGTGTAGTCTTTGTATAGTATAGCCGTAGCAAAATAGTAAAGTATAATCATTGTATAGTATAGTCATAGTATAGTGAAGTAATTACATAGTCTAGTCATTGTATAGTATAGTATAGCCATAGTGTAATAGTATAGTTATAGTCATTGTATAGTGTAGTCATTGTATAGTATAGTGTAGTCATAGTATAATATAGTCATAGTGTAATAGTATAGTCATAGTATAGTACAGTCATTGTATAGTGTAGTCATAGTATAGTGAAGTAATTACATAGTCTAGTCATTGTGTAGTATAGTATAGCCATAGTGTAATAGTATAGTCATAGTCATTGTATAGTGTAGTCATTGTATAGTATAGTGTAGTCTTAGTATAATATAGTCATAGTGTAATAGTATAGTCATAGTATAGTACAGTCATTGTATAGTGTAGTCATAGATCATTGTATAATATAGTCATAGTATAAAAATGAACAGCATGCAGGTTCCCAATAAGGCATATCTAGATGAAAAGCGGCAGACATGCATCAGCTGAGCACCAGCTGGCTGTAGATCCTCATGATGCAGAAAAAAAAAACACCTCAGCAGTTACAAGTGTGATACTAATGCTTGACTTTGTGCTGATAATCCTCACAAAAAAATGATAACCCCTCTTTTTTATTTTTTTTAATATCGTTGGAGTTTTTAGATTCCGTGAAGATGAAGACATGACGATTTGATCGTCTGTCTGAAGTCTCCGGAGGGTTTTCATTTTCAGTGAATCTTTCATCGCTGCCACATCGACAGCAGAAGAGGTTTACTGTCCCCGTCAATCCATCCGTCTGTCTATTTCTTTGTAAAACCCACACTCCATCTCCATTTCTCCCTGAGTCTCTCTTTCAATCCCTCTTTGTGCTCTTATCCAATGGATTGAATAATTCATGTCTATTCTTCAAGGGGCCTCTTTGTTCTCCCTCCCGGTATTTTCTTTAAGCACTTGGGGTGTGTGTGTGTGTGTGTCGCATTTGTGATCTGCAACAAAGAAAAAAATGTGAAATTCCTTTACTTTTCCTGCTCTTAAAAGACCCATGCATGCAAAAGCTCGCACATGAGAATTTCCAAAGAAAACAAGAAAAATCCCGACGTCGAACCAACAGTCTGTTACACTTCCCTCATCTTTTCATGCTCTTTTTTGTTCCAGGATGTTTTTTCTTATATAAGAACAACAGCTTGGATTGTTGCCTGGCTCCATCAAGGAGGAAAATGGCATAAACCTTAGTACTGGTAACTTATTTTAAGCCTTAATGCATGTGAATCAATTTTGTCCCAGTACAAGAGAGAAGCAGGTACAGCAGGACCAACCTGGAGCTTGATGCTCTAAAGGCGATAAAGCCCCCTCCTAACTGAATCGTCCTCTATTAAATTCAACGCCCAGAGGCATCTACTATCTCCCGCTATCTCACTTAAAAAGCTTCATCTTCCTGTAAAAATGTTGCATCCATTATCATACACTCCTTAACAATCCACTTTGCCTCGGACGCAACCAGAAAAAAACCTTGGAGTGTCGTCTACTTTGCAGAAAAGGTGAGTAGCTACAGCCAGCCTGGTGCATGCATGCCTTAGCCACATGCAGATGCTGCTAGTTTCAGGGTTGCTCAAGCCTGTGGACTGTCGTAGACAGATGCAGACAGCCGGATCTTAAAGCAACGTGAGTGTGTCTTGCAGTGCCTTTGACGCTTGTTCGGCCACCTAAGAAGAGGTCATGAAAATGGAACGTTTGGTTTTTGTGTGCGTGTTAAGCCAAGCATTACAAATGTATCGTAAAGCATTTGTAAAGGTACAATCCCACCACCCTCACCACAACTTTCTAAGCAACCACTCACAATGAGAAGTCTATGTAAACACGTTCAAATTTTCGTACAAATTGCTTGGCCATTGAACACACATTGTCATTTAACCCAGGTCAAACTTTGACCAAACAGATTTGGTAACGACGTTTAAAGGTGATGGTGTTTGTTTTTCAAGTAAAGATAAATCAAGGCCACTCTTCTGTCAGGGTGGTAATCGGACGTTGCAGAGATGCTACTTATTAACCCAACCGTTTATGTTTTGTGCCCAAATTTTGACATTTGCATCGCATCAACAATTTGCACCAAGTATCTTCCAGCTGTAGGTTCCAGACGTGCACAAGTAAACAGAAGAAAATGAAAAAGAAAAATGAAGCCCCTCTCTGCTTGTCCAGTGTGAACACCATGGGTCAAACATGTGTGTATGTAGCTTAAGGATAGTGTTAAGTTACACACACTTTGACATACTGTCGGACAGTGCCTTTATGCAACAGTTTTATTATTGGTGAGGTGTGCACTGGCTCCCTACTAACTGCACACAAATGCCACTATGTTAAAATTTGGTGTGGCACCTGCGTGCCCCATACTGGTTTGCCCATTTTTTTGCCTGCAGACACCTCATATCTACCCATTAGGGCAATTGTGACTAAGACCTAAGATGTGTGACTCCAGTCCCCAAATCAAGATATGAATATGCTACCTTTCTGTTTTATTTAGGGAGTAATTCAATTATAACCATAGGATGAACTCAAAACTATGGTTCTCTAACACAATGCCCTTTAAATAGACAGTTTAAATATATTCCTTCATGACTCACACTGAACATGTAGGCCAAATCAGGAGAAACTCCTTCAGGATGTTCCTGCGGCGTTATGCTGATGA
The DNA here is from genome assembly GCA_037389245.1 of Oryzias sinensis. NCBI lineage: Eukaryota > Metazoa > Chordata > Actinopteri > Beloniformes > Adrianichthyidae > Oryzias > Oryzias sinensis. Next base: position 10,498,439 of record CM074503.1, on the reverse strand, counting down.
GACCGATCTGTGCACCCTTCTACCTCTGACTCAGACATTTGTTAGAAACCACCAGCTCCATCTTTGGCTACACATTGTGGAGAAAAAATGAATGCAATCATTAAAAGAAATTATCATGTTTTGGTAGATTTGAAGCTGCAGTCAGACTTCTAAAGTGTGGTTTGTTATATTTTCAGATTAAAATTTCACTCTGGCAATCTTTTGATCAATCCCTGAATTCTTTGTACAAACAGAAGAACCATATATTAATACTGATTTTTTTTTAAGTTAGACATTTTTTCTGTTCAGGAAGCAGCTGTTCCCTTTTAAAAAAAGGAAAACTCATCGGCATCATGTTTTTCTGCTCACTCATGCCAGCGTGATGTCTTGTCCTTCCAATCCTTACACCTCATCTAACAACAGCTGTCACCAGCACACAGTCATGAAAATTAAACGTGAATCCTTGGTGCTTGTAGTGTGTGGGAGTGTGTGCGGTGATTGTCGGACTGAAGGCAAGAAGCACGCAATTGAGTTTGAACATTTTTCACTTGGTAAAACATTTTAAAGAGACTGCCCGGTGCCTGCGGTAAGTGAGGTCATATCAAGTGACTCTTTGTATGAATATGAATATGCTACAAACAGATCCATTCAACCCTTCAACAATTTGTCTGTTTCAATAAATTCAATAAACTCTGGGTACTGCCTATGCGCATTTTGCATGTCTTTCTTGTGCATGCATGTTTGTTTGCATGGGTCTCCAGCTGTAATTGATGACTCGGTTGCATACTAGAAGTGTTTGGTTTTCTATGTCGTAACCAAATATGTTCTTTGTAACCCTTGTGCTATCCTAGGCACTTTAACATTGGGAGTTGGGTCATCTAGACCCACTAGACAGTGCGCTTAATCTTTTTTCTTCAATGATTTGTGATCTTCACTGGTGTCAATGGATTACATGAAATCTTTCCACCTTTATCCACCTTTGTCATGGTAGGGAGAACACGTCAATGCTAGGGTGGGGTCATCTAAGTTAACACAAGGGTTAATGCAGCCCTACTACGGACTAGGGAGCTGTCCAAGGTGTGTCTTTTCATAATGACAGCAAGGACTGTCTCCAGCAACCCCCATGACTGTGCTCAATAGAAAGTAGGAATAATGGATCCTCTTTAACCCTTTAACTCCAGAGATGTCACTGGCAACACGTAAATAACACTCGCTCTTTGACATGCCCTAAATCTTTCATCAATCACATGATCAATGTGAATCAGCTGACTAGCTTTGCACCAGATATGCGACACATTACTGGCATGAAGTGTTGCATAACCACTTTTGTCTGCAACCGAATTGGCAGATTTCTGTTGATTGTGTGAACACTTCTCTACTGTACAGCACAGTGTTGCATTTTAGCGCAAGACTGTTTTTTTCTCCGCTCCAAAATAAGCTTAAACTCTGGTGTTAAAGGGGTTAGGTTCTACTGTCTGACAGAAAGATCCGTCCACGTTCCAGCCTGTAGACCTTTGAAACTGATCATTCTTACATGCATTTAATTTTGTAGTGGGGTAAAAAAGTTAGAGTCAAAACGGTTGTTTCTTTGTAGAAAAAATTACAATTTTGAAGTCCGGGTATGGACAGCTGCTCTATCCAAAGCATTTTACTGCCAAAACTTTTTATTCAGTCACCCAAGTAAATGCCAAAAGGGTGTTTCTGCTAGCATTGGACGGCTTCTACAAAAAGTTAATTCTCAGGAACCACAATGTGGTTCTGTAAAAAGTTGCCTCGTGTGCCACAGTTCCACCTAAAACAATTCCACACGGCTGTCTCCTGTCAAAGGTATTAAACTTAATTAGAATAATTATGAAAAAACAGAATGCAAACCAGGAAGTAGTGGAGCATGTAAACCAACAGGGTGGGTCAGACAATGCTGAGGAGGTCACCAACTTCCAACAGAAACCATCACTACAGACCTCCAGACTTCACTTAGCTTTCAAAATAGTTTGAAAACAGCAACAGTGAAGTAAAAGTGGTCAGGATGCTGTACTTTGTTGTGTTGATAAAAATGGATCCTCAGTCTATTGTGTCATGCTGCTTCAGCTGAATTTAGTCAACATATAAATAAGATGAAGGGAACTGTAAAACCCACCTGTACTCCCCTTATCCCTTGTGCTATAGATGACCCCATCCTTACATTGACGTGTTCTCCCTACCATGACAAAGGTGGATAAAGGTGGAAAGATTTCATGTAATCCGTGGACACCAGTGAAGATCACAAATCATTGAAGAAAAAAGGTTCAGTGCACTGTCTAGTGGGTCTAGATGACCCAACTCACAATGTTAAAGTGCCTAGGATAGCACAAGAGTTACGACCTATGACCCTCCATGGGCTCCGACAACCCCAAACCCTACAGCACCCACTCCAGTTGTGTGACTAAAGTTGCAAACTCTTTGAATCCTTTTCCCTTCCAAAATAAGCTAACCTTTAGTCTCCATCTGCTTTCTCTCATGAGACAGGTTTCCCAAAAAAAACAACAACAATATAGCGTCCACATGAAAACCCAGAAAAGACCAGTCCATGGCAGGGCCGGTGTTCCCCCGATCGGAATCAGGATGAGTCCAAACCTACTGCCTGGAGGCAGAATAAATATTCATACCAGTTTCGACCCTGGTAATGAATATTTATATCACCTAACACCAGATATGCAAATGAGCCCGCCAACCCAGATGGCTTCAGATCACAACATTGGGAATATACACATGCACGTGCGCGCAAACGCTAACAGGACACACACCACTGGGCTTTTCTTCCTAAAAGCAAGAACAAGAGGGAGGAGGAGAATGATGAAAAAAAGGGGGCTGCAGGTTTGGCAAAGCAAAACCAAAAAGTTGTGTGTAGCAAACATGTTGGCTTGGCAAGGCAGCTAAGTTAATGATGTGTCGACATTTGTTTTTTCCTCAGATTTCCTTCCCTGATTAATACAGACTAAGGAAGATTAGTTTCAAATGATCCATCCTTCAGTTGTTCCAAGAACTGGGAGGTTGAACTCAAATTAATTATTCTACTCCATATGTTAAATATAGAAAAAAGGTTCGTGAAGTCACTAACATGGTTGACCGTTGAACAGTTTTCATGCAAAAATATCACATTTTAAGATATAAGCAGAAGTGGATTTGCTTTCTTATCTACAGAACCGGTGTTAACATCCCTCCTATTGTCCCAGTCACACACACACACACCGAGATAGAGCACAATTAGAATGTCCTCAGAGCCAAAGCTTCCCTAACAAGCTTATCTTATCTTGTTTGTTGAGAGTGTGCATGGTCTTGTGAGCGCCAGTTAAGGTGCAACATATGACACATCTAAATAGGCCCGCGCTCACGTGCACAGAGGACAAGATTAAGGCCAACTGTCCTGTTGTCCGTAAGCTCCACATCACCTGAGATCATAAACAAACTACTCTTGTCTTGTTTACATCTTTTGTACTGACATCATTTCTTTCTTTTCTCCCTCAGCTTATTGGATTTCACCCCCCCCAAGCTGCAGAGGTTTGATCCACTCATTCTGCAGCCAAATTTGAATCTAAAGCTGTTTCCAGTGGAGAACGATGGCCAGCTGTTAATTATGGTCACTAATGTGGCCGAGTGCGTCCATAAAGCTTTGTTTGACAGCAGGAGAGGCATCGATTCAGAACTCAGCAGCGCTCTGTGAAATCAAGCATGATCAATTATGTTTCTAGCTTCTGCCATGTCATGCTGAGGATGATGGAAACAGCTGCAGCAGCATCCAGTATGTGCTTTTTCTTTTTTTTTTGTTTGTTATTGTGCAGTCAGACTGAGGTCATGCTGAGCGACAAAGCTCATCTGGGTCACAGGCTGTGATACACTGGATGTTGTGGTTCTCCTAGACAAAGATGGATCTCCACAGAATTAAGAGGCATCTTCAACAAGTCCTGACCTGATTTGTAAAGCCGTATATTAGGATTGGAGCAGAAAGCTTGTGGCCCATTCCTATGTCACAAATATGTTCTTTGTAACCCTTGTGCTATCCTAGGCACTTTAACATTGGGAGTTGGGTCATCTAGACCCACTACACAGTGCCCTGAACCTTTTTTCTTCAATGATTTGTGATCTTCACTGGTGTCCATGGATTACATGAAATCTTTCCACCTTTATCCCCCTTTGTCATGGTAGGGAGAACACGTCAATGTAAGGGTGGGGTCATCTAAGATAGTACAAGGGTTAAATATTATTTTTTTTATCTGCACCTTATTCACAACAATTTGAATAAAGCAATACTTCTCTTAAGTACTGGATTTTCCTACATGTCAATTATTATCAGAAAAATGCTGCAAGAATAAATTGAAAACACCACAGCACCACGATCGATTTTCAAAACTATTCAATTTTACATTCCAGAAAAGTTCAGGATCAGTCAAAAGGAAGTGATGACCCTTCCAGACTAAGCCCTGCACTCAGGAAAGGAGGTTTGTGGAAGATCCAAATGTAGGAGAATAGCTTGTTGCAGAAAGATGTATAAGTATAAAACTCAAAGACATCTAGTGTGTATATGCGTTGTGTCATACTGTCACACTGAAAACCTGGGTTCAATTACCAGGTCGTTCAAAAAGCCATTGTGGGTCCTTCATGCCGCTGTCTATCTGGGTCTCCCTGTACCTTGAAAATACAGGCTTGTGTGAAGACTGTATGCCAAAGTGACAAATGATATATCTGAACACAATAGAAACAAGGGGAAAATGAGTATCAGGGGGTGACAAACATGAACTATTTACTTTGATTGACTGAGGGTTAATTAACATAAACTCTTGTGAAGGTTGGAAGCATAAACTTGATGTAAAAGTGTTAAAGGGAAGCAAAAACATGACCTAACTTTAAATTAAAACTATCAAAAGGCATAAACCCTGACATTTACAATGTAAATCTTTGTTTTGTAATCAATAAAATGAAATAAAAAAAAACCTGCTTCATGTGCACTGACTCTGAACCCTTTAACACCAGAGCTTTAACTCAGTCTTAAAATTCTTTTGACTCAACCCAATTGATTCCAGAGGATTCTAAAGCCAGGATCGCCAGGATGATCAGAGACAGATACGTCCAGAACAGAAGGTCCTTGGCCGCAGCCGGACGTTCCCCCCATATTGCTTGAAAAAGAAATTTATTTTAACAGGTGATTCTGACATTTATGTTTTTCCATTTTAAGCTTTCATAAAAAAAATGTCTACAATTCTGAACACTTTTGGGTTAGGGTAAGTTGTATAATTTTCAGTTCTGGCCGATGACTAACAACAAGACACAATAGTGAAGCGCTTACACAACGTAAATCAGCTGATTCTGTAGTGGAGAAAAGTAGCTTTGTGCCATGATATCTGTGTAAAGCGGATAAGAAAAGCCACTTTCCTCCATGTCAAGACAGCTCATTCACATTGAACATGTAGATGGTTGCAGGGTTACAGTATGTGTTGCTTAGGCAACATCTCTGATGTTAAAGGGCTAAGCGAAAAATTATGTGTGTACATGAATATTTACTCTTTTATGAAGATTTTTTTGTCTGTTCAGACCTTGAGGTCAGGTCCCAACAGAAAGTCAGTTCTGCCTTTGTGTATGTTTTTAGAAACTGTATTCCTGAACCTCCCATATGCAAGAGATGTTTCGCATGCCAAGTCCTCATTTTACAAATGTGCTGACTCATCTTTGGGTGAAGGTTGAGTCATGTTTTAGATAAGGTCCCGCAGGACAGCTGCAGTTGCGCTATGCATCCATTTAGCAGACCACTTACTACTTAGTGAGGGGCTGACACCCACTTGTCTGTATAAGTAGACGTCTAATGTCAGAGCTTATGGAAGGAAGCGTATTTCAGCGTTGGGAGTCCACACTCTTCTACTTCTTTCATTAATCATAATGTTTTTCTCATCTGCTGCTCAACAGTCAGTGCTGACACACTGTTGGATTATGCAGATTACTAGTCATGATATTGGCCTTAAAAGGCCACTGCATCAATTTTTGACCTGAGCTGTGATGTTCTAATAAGGGCAAGCATGAGTGATAATCTCTGACTGGATTGTTTGCACACTAATGGTTGATGCTCCTTGTATTCAAGTTTATGTGTGTGTGCCCCCTCTTGTTAAAGTAAAATCTGTCCAACACAAGAGGCCCTCAGCTCTCATCTGTCTGCCCAGCTGTTGGACAGGACAAGTTAAAAAAAAAAAAAAAAAAAAAAAAGTTTATGTGTGTGTGGTCATTTAGGGCAGTGGTCCCCAACTCCTGGACCGGTACCGGTCCGTGTGCTACTTGGTACAGTAACTTAGATGACTGTACTTCCATTTAGTTTATTTTCAGTTACTGATGGAAGTTTTATTTTGGAAAACCTCCTAATTCTATTCACCATATCTGTATGGCTACATTCACACCGCAGGCTGAAACGACCCAATTCCGATTTTTTTGCCCCTATGCGACCTGTATCTGATCTTTTTTAATGACAGTCTGAACGACACAGATCCGATCTTTTCAAATGTGACCCAGGCCACTTGGGTATGTGGTCCTGAATCCGATACGTATCCCATCTTTTCAAATGCCACCTCCGTCTGACCGGCCAGGCCACATGAATCCGACCCGTACATCATTGATACGCTACAAACGCCATAATTCTGCTTTGAAGTAGGCGGGAACTATAACATAAACATCAACCGTGGCGGACGATGCTGCCGAGACCAGTCAGTGGAAGGGAAATGAGGTCACCGATTGGATTAATATTTGGGGTGACAGCTCCATTCCGGCCAAACTCCAGGGCTCTTATCGCAACCGGGCAGTTTTAAAAAAAAAATTCCAGCGAAACGGCAAGCGTGGTGTTGAACCTTTCCCGCGATTACTTTTTTTTTTCTCCCTTTCCGACCGTGATCAGAAGCGCGGGGGACCCAAGGCGGATCCTCCTCCGGTGTTCACTTTCCGTTTGGACCCTCAGACTCTCCAGAGCGGTTTAATAAAGAATCAATAGCCTTCTTTTATTATCGTTCTCCTTCCTCCCTAACACAAAACAGAATGCACGCCCCCACTGCCCCCCTCATTCTCTACACGCTGTCTCCTTTCTCTTACACACACACGCGCACGGCCCCAACACATACACATCTCCATTCCACAACAGTAGGTACAGACCATCCTGGCTCCAATGCCTTCTTAAAATAAGAAGATTGTAATTGTGCTGGCTCCTTCATGAAAATAAATTTATTAATGCATAAAGAGCTCCGCTGTTGACAACACTGTTGTTGACATCCATTGTTAACGTTAGCTACTTCCGCATACAACGAGTGACGTCGTTCACCGTTGAGTACTCTTCTGCGCATGCGGGTCACTTCTGGGTCATTTCACCGTCACACAGTATATCACAAAAATTTGCATTTAATTGGAAATGTGAACCTCCTTGCAAATTTTTTTTTCATTTTTTCAAAAAATCGGAATTGAGCTTTAAGCTCTGCAGTGTGAATGTAGCCTATGTCTTAACGCATCTTGTGACTTTAAGCAGCTGCTCGGACCGCTTTAGTAGCCCAAAGTTAAAAACTGAGGAAACCGAAGAAAAGAGCCTTCAACTTCAAAGAACAATAAAGCTGCTATTTACAGACAAAACCAGGAGTCTTCCTCAACAAACAGATTGTTGAGACAGTTGTTTCCCCAAACCAGAAGCTGCTCTGCCTAAAATTGGGCAACTGACTTTTAAATGTTTAACAAATGCAGAAAAGTTGCAGGCACAGTAGATTCATGTTTACAATTATATTTAAAAAAAAAAAAACAGTTTTAAAGTCGGATGCAGCTAAAGTTAGCGTCTGGTTGTTTGCACCCACTTTGAAGTTAAAGGGAAAAATCATCACAAAGTTTAGGTTTAAACCAGCCAAAAACATTTGATAAAGAATGAAGATTCAATCCAAAAAGGTTGCTGATTGGTGGAAGTTGATTCTGATTTGTTTAAATTTATAAAAAGGACATTTGTGAATTTTCCAACAGCCAGGGTGATTAAGGCAGGCATCAGATAAAAAACTTTAGCTCAAACAATGTTTCTCTGTGTTAAAAAAAACAAAACATATTTAATCAGATGAATCTTTTGTCCCGGAAAGATGATCTGAGACTGGGGTGAGGTTCTCAGAGTTATAATGGTGTTCTATAGAAAAATAAAAATATGAATAATAAAACTTTAGGCCTAATGCTGCTTTTATTGATTTTTTTTTTTACAAATCAAAAACAGCTTCTACAAATCAGCAAAACCTGAAAAAGGTTCCAGACCCCTGTTGTAGATGACAAGAAGTTGGGAAAATATGACCTTAATACCTAGAAACCTAAATAAAAATGTCTCTTTGACAACTAGAAAAATCATAATATGAAATTCATAGATCTTTCAAAGTTTTAACTACTTTTAAAGCAAATTCATTTTTTTTCCATAACTTACTTCACTAAACACTAAAGTCTCTTTTTTTGAAAATATGAAGCTTCACATAGTCTTTACATTGACGATTTATTTACTCCGTGTTTACATTGGCGCGTTTAGTTATTTTGGTTTATTACAGCCATAGTTACATTGCCTGAAGTGTTTTTGTTTACTACACTCTACAGATTTTAAAAGATCTAGAATTTGCAATTTCAGAATCAAATTTTATAGAAACAGATGTCAGATTTATACTTGTTACCAGGGGTGATAGTAGATTTTTGTTTATGCCGGTAACAAGTTTCATCAGCATCATTTTTTTTTAATAGCAGTAAATGCAGATTAGGGGTGTAATGATTAATTGACTAATTAATTTATCCAACCAAATTGATTTGTCTAATTCAAGTTCTTAACTATATCAAATCGATCTATACCATGTGGAAAAACAACAGTGGCTGTTTGCCGTGGAAGCTTTGCGTCGGAGGCTTCACGTTGGATGGTTCATACTTCCATGGCGTGCGTTTAAAAGTAATAACGCATACTTCGAAGGCCATTCACCCACTTATACCATGTCCACTTACAAAAGCAATACATATTGACCAGTTTTTAGTACTTAATTCTTGTTTTTTTTTCCGATTTGGATTGCTTTTATCACAAAAAGCGGACTATTTGTTACGTGGTGCGGTCCGCATCGCATCGCACCACCGCTGCAGTCAAGATTCAGCGATATATACATGCTGATTCCGATGGGTTGAATAAAGCATCAGCTCAGAGAGAAAGTTCACCTCTTAACGCTTGTTTTTGTCCAAATGATGAAGTAAAAGGTTTTTTTAAAGAGGCTGGCGCAGTGATACCAAACATTTAAGCAAGGTGACCGGAACTTATTTTTTCACCGTGCGGTTATCACTGTGGTTTATCACTTTTTACACAACCAGAATCGAGTATTCACCCGGACCATGGTTTAAGTTATGGTGATGATAAGACACTAAAAACCACAGAGACGCTAAAATGATGAGATAAAAAGCTGCCTGGTTCACAGTTTTAGTGGCGTCAGCCAGCAGCTTTTCAATAAAGCAGTAAAGAACCGCCACACAGCTGATCTTCCAGCTGGTACAGCGTACCTCCACCAGATCTTATACCTGACCAATAACCCTAGTGCTCCTACTAATCCTACTAATAACCCTAGGTGACCCCACCCTTACATTGACGTGTTCTCCCTACCATGACAAAGGAGGATAAAGGTGGAAAGATTTCATGTCATCCATGAACACCAGTGAAGATCACAAATCATTGAAGAAAAAAGGTTCAGAGCACTGTCTAGTGGGTCTAGATGACCCAACTCCCAATGGTAAAGTGCCTGGGATAGGACAAGGGGTTACGCACTTTTTGATGTCTTTGGGTGGTTTTATCTGCAACATTCACCAATCTTTTACAGGATGATCTAATTATAAAGGGAGCAGATTTTATTACAGGTAAAAAGATCAGGTCATTACATTTAGAAAGTGTGGTGAAGCATTGCAGTTTTCTGAGCTCAGGTTAGTGCCAAGTATGAAGGAGTCAGACTAAATAAATAAATGAAAATACAGCCAATAGCAAGGATTAGCCCGTCTATTTATAGTGTTGGGGGTAAAAGCTCTCTAAGTGGGATGGAGCGATTGGAAAATCACGAGTGCGTAGAAAACAGCTGGATAAACTTAAGGGAAATACAAAGTGGCTTTAAAATAGATTGCAACAGACCGGATGCTTATATATATAAGATTCACATTTAGAAGTTGAATAATTCTAAATAACTTTAAAGATGAAACAGGAAGTGCAAAAAAAAAAAATTAAAGGTTAACTTTAAAAAGATTGTAGAATGAATGTGAACTGTGATTTTTTTTTTTTGCAATAAAAAAAACAAAACGACTAAAATAAGGCTGCATACATAATAAGTATTACTGTACCGCATGTCGCAAACTTTAAATTATTTATTTTCTTTTTAAATGATAGCACAAATCTTCATAACAGCAAAATGTAAAATATAGCAAAAGACTCCAAATTATAATATTTTATTGACTAAAAAAGCTACTTTTAAATCCAGAGCACCTTATAATGTAATTAGTTAAGGTTATTTTAATGATGTTGAAGGGATTTTACGAGATACACGCCGCTCTGCCAAAATGTTTGTTTGGGTGTTATCGTGACTGCGCGGCTAACACGGCTAACGTAGCAGTGTCGGACAGTTTTTTTATTTTATTTTATGTGTTACGAGCAAAGTTAGGAGTTTGTGTAGTCACAATAATGTTTGTTTTAGCTGTATCAGTCTGTTTTTACATGTTGCAATCAAGATTGGGAGTTACCGATGTTGTGAATATGCTAACAGGGCAAACGCTTCAAAAGTGGCTAACATGCAGCGTGTTACAAACAAGTTCTAGAGTCACTGTGAACACAGTTAATAAAGTCTGCCTGACTGATGGACATATCTGACTTTTTTTTGTCATCGTGTGCCTTTTATACTATGACATTTCGAAACAGAACATTTATTCATTAACGGTGTGTCTTAAAAATATGTGTGGAAAATATGGTAATCTTTTTCTAAAACCTATTAGGAAATCTGACATCTAACGTGAAAATTGTATGTTTTTCTTTTCTCTAAAAATTCATATATCTACATTCTCTTAGGTGTTTCAACCATGTGACCAACAGTTACCATGAATGCATTGAGATGACTGGACATCAGCTGATAATATGCTGAGTAAATTCAGTGCACTCATATTTGAGCATGCTGCACCGTTTTTAATCTGTGTGAGCAGATGGTGCATGCTAGTAACAGGTTGGGCTAAATGTAGCTACTCTTGGCTCAAACTGGGTCTAATCTGTGACCTCCTGATCCCAAGCCTCTTAATTAAATGCAATATTTAATCCACTTAGTTTTCAACCTCTCTGGTACATCCCCCCAAAAAACCAATACTGATAATCTCCTTGGACTTTCTGATTTGATTGGAATAACGGCCTTCTGAATAGAGCAAAAAGCTTATGTTATATTTTGATGATGAAGGTGATAACAGACAATTCACTAATTCATGGTAGGGCGAAACCAGGTTTTTTAATTACCTGCATACTATAATTACTATAATTTTAGTGATGTTAATGGAAAAATATGATAAAATATGAATGAAAATAATGAGATCTAAACTCCTGTTAGGGGTATATATATATATATATATATATATATATATATATATATATATATATAATATATATATATATATATATACATATAAATGGAAGAGTGTTATAGTATTTTAGAAATATGAAATATTGATAGCATGAAAAATCACAATTTGAACAGAAATAAAAAGATTTACATGATAAAATCCTAGTTAATTTTAGTAATTCCTAACACAAAAAAATAATTAAATTTGAAAAACATCTAATTTTCCACAGCCATAACTATTACAGACATTATAACAAAAAAAGACTATATTATATACAAAACTTGAAGAAACATGATGCTCAATTTTCAGTTTAATTAAGTCCAAAACTATGGTTCTCCCGTAGTTTAGCAAAGATCATTTAGCAAATTCTTATTTTTCATGTAATTTATCTAACATAATCAAATCAATAAAGTACCCCGCATTAACTTTTAAAAGATTCCCAGAATTTTTATTTATCTATTTAATTTTTTAACCAGAAAAGCTATAACATAAAACAAATAAATACACTATCAATTCATTCTCAGTAGTAAATAATGGATTTCTCCAATTTTTCTTTACAGCGTTTATCAGAACAGTGACTTTGGATTAAAAATACTTTCTAAATTATCGCATTTGTCATTATTCTTGTCCATAAACACCCACCTGAATGCAAACCCTTGCAGGGTTAGCAATAGGAAAAGAAAGTTATTATTATTATCTGATGAGCTATTCTGAAGGGAGTGAAAACTGCATAGATAATAGATTTCTATAGAGGAAAGAAGAGACAAGTGCAAATAATACAGTAATCTTGGTCAAAAAGATATGTAAAATCATGAAAAAAGAAGTGGGAAAAACCCTTTTTGATGAGATATTTGATCACAAAAAAACTGTCAAAAGAAGAGCAGTTTTGCTCTGTCATACAAAATATACCTCGTACACAGGGACATACATTTTATTAATTCTGGTGGAATTAAAATTTTTTAGTAAGAAACAGCCTATTTTCTTCCAGAGAAATACCAGCAGATACTTATCCATGATACAATACGATAACGGAAGTATATGATTGCCCCCAATTTATTCTGCAGAACAACAATAACCCCAAACAAGCAACCAAAGTCATCAAGAACTGTATTTAGCATAAACAAGAACAAGAAAGACTGGAAGTGATGTCATGGCCGCATAGTACCATGTCGTGGATATTATGAAGGTCATTTGGGAGAGAGTTCCAGAGTTTCGGAGCCGACCGGCCGGTGGGGGGGACAGGAAGCTGGACAGAAGAAGAAACCCAGAGAGAGCAAGTGGGGGAGTAGAAATGGAGGAGGTTAATTTAAACAAGACTCCATTGGACTGTATTTTAACTTTAGACCTGAGCCGGTCCCCAGCCTTGATAAAATATAGGGTTGCGACAAGAAGAGCATCTGGTGTAAAAATCTGATTCACTGTGGTGACCCCTGAAGGGATGTGGAGAAAGGTGAGTAACAACAACAACTTTAGCATCAGAGGTGTGGAGTTCTCCAGGGTCCTGAACTGTTTCGGTCAAGGGAATTGTCCATGGTGCTGAAATTAGTGCCAGAAGGTGGAAGCACAGGCTGTTTGCAGATCCTTCAAATTGCTGCTTTTATACAATGGCATTCCGGCATATTGATAGCCTACTGAATAACAAATTCCAAGACATATATTACGCCTCTATAGCAACTTGATGTGAACCTGGAACAGAAGAGCTGTTTTTGTTTAATTATTTCATCTGAGTTTAATTAAAATTATCTTTTAAGAGAGAAATAAAACTAAGAAAAAAAACTGCAATTGATGTCCCATGCTATATTTGGCAACAACAACAAATATACCCCAGAGTTGAAGAGTAAATGGTTTTCCTTCTCTGCCTCATAGGTGTATGGAAATGAGCTCTGAATGTTGATGGGAAAAATATATCTCATATTGCATTTTTTGTAACGTCTTTGGAAGTGGAAACATGTGTCATTTTGTTTGTTCTGTAGGTTTGTTCTGTTATCTACTGTCTCCAGACTCTTTCAATCTATAGGACTTCAGCTGCTTTGACCTATTTCCCTAAAATAGAAAAACTTCATTTTCTCCTTTAATCACTGCACATTGTACAGTACTGTAAATGCAATGATATAACTTAGATCCCTAATGGTTTATTAATCCCTTTATAGTCTCATGTAAAGTTAAAAAAAATGGATGCTTTATTTTTGGTTTTTACATTCACTTTATCATTTTGATGTCCAGCCAGTATCAGAAATCACACATCTATAAGAAAAACTGCTAATCATAAACAACCAAAATGCTCAACAGTGCACTGACCAAATATTAGAAACCTACTTCTCACAGGGTTAATGGCATCAGGACTTTTGCCACCTATTACTTGTATGTGTTGAGACTTTAACACCTGTGACCTGCAGCAGACTTCACACATCGTGCCCCAAATCATACAGAATCAATCTGGTCTTCTGCAAGGTTCTGACCTTTACCAGCCCCTTGGGATCAGTCAGAAGGTAAAGCAGGGATTTTGCTCCAGTTTCAAAAAAACCTTGCAGGTGATTTTTTTTTCTGTGAACAGAAAGTGACTCATACTAAACAGATGGAATAGAACCCATTCAATTAAACAAAGACACATTTTTGGAACTTTAGACTTTTTTTGTATTTTTACAGGTTAAAAAGAAGAAATCTTGATATAAACGTTTATGTATTGATGGTTACACTAGCAGTCCTCTACAAGGGAGGTCACAATAAAATAAAATAAAATAAAAATCCCCTTTAGGGGCCTATACCATGCAAAATCAACTTTTATTATCATTGTATTATCATGTTAATTCCTCATAAAAAACAACAACCCCAAAGCCGTATTTTGATCCATACACGCATTTCTGAACATTCCTTTAAAAAAACGCTCTCTGAGAACCATCCCCTAACAATTGGGTCGTCATTTAGTGACATCACAAAGTGAAAACAGTCTCCTCCAGGAAGCCCACGGGCTAACACACACTTTCTAAGCGCAGGTGGGGGTGTTTGGCAAAAACACTTTTTTATTTTATGTGCACAAAATGCACATCCATCTTTGAAAAAAAGTTAGGATGTTTGTTTTTGTGGGTGAAACACAGAGATGCTGCCGAGGCCGAGACTCTAGGTTGATGTCATGAAATAGATAGAAAGCCAGTGCCTCAGAGATCAAGTCACTTCTGTAAAATTGTCTGTAAAATAAAATAACTCATATTTCATAAAATAAAATTCCTTTAGTGTGCCAAAGGAAATATATTATCATATATATATAGATATAGTGTACTGTGAAAAGCATGGTATTTGCCCTGTACTGTCCTATCTGAAACGTGACAGCTAGCTGTCCAATAAAACATGTAATCTGGGGTACAAGGTGAAACCGTAAAAATACCGAAATAAAAACAGTCATTAGCAGTCTTTTTTACCCTTGTGCTATCGTGTGACCCCACCCTTACATTGACGTGTTCTCCCTACCATGACAAAGGTGGATAAAGGTGGAAAGATTTCAAGTAATCCATGGACACCAGTGAAGATCACAAATCATTGAAGAAAAAAGGTTCAGTGCACTGTCTAGTGGGTCTAGATGACCCAACTCCCAACGTTAAAGTGCCTATGATAGCATAAGGGCTAAATAACACCATCAAACAAATGAATCAAGCGTTTTAGCTGTCATGAACCCCACCAGACTGTGCAAAACTGCACACATTCAACAGCACAGCACCCACATCCAACCTCAAGCTTATAAGTCATTTTCAAATCACCGAACTCCCAAAAAGCCATTCAAACCCCCATAGGATACATACAGTTGTAGCTTCTGTAGGAGATTAACTAAAAGTTTGGCAGGTTTTAAATTGAATACAGGCGGTGTAGGTATCGTAATCCTTTGGCCTGCAATAACAGTTCGGGGTCCTTTCGACTGAGGATAACATCACACTACGGTATCCCCACTTGGACAAACTATGTAGCGTGGAGATCTGCTTGGGCTCTACCTATATTTATTTCACGTTTCCTTTTGTAATATTTTCCCTCATAAGTTGTGTCTTTGTAATGTTTATAGAGAGCCACAACCCACTTTGTAAAAAGATCTGTGGCTGTTAGAGTGAACCTGCTGCTCCACACAAGCGAACCGTTTCTCTGATCAGAGCAGCCAGACTCTCGTAGCTTCGTGTTCGCAGCCAAGGAAGATGGTTTGTTACAGTGTGCGGCCTGAAGAAGGGTTCAAAACGCATTCCGTTTGGCTGCAATGCACTTAATAATAATCATAACAATAATAAAAGCACGTTTAGAAGATAATCTTGCTCTATGTCGGGGGCTCTGTTTGTTTACAACGGACCGCATACTATCTTCCTCAATGGTAGTATCGTCATTTGTCCAGACCAATCACTATCTGATACGTCATTGGACCCACGGACATCCAATAATAAATAATAATACTATAAATAATAATAATAAAGTCCAAAAATGTGACGTCAGCACTACTCAAAGGACCCCGAACGGTTGTTGCAGGCTGAATGGTTTTCGTCTCTACAGCTCGACATCATCTCTCAGCATTAACTGGCATTTTCTCCTCCACTAGCAAATGATCTGCCAAAATAAGAGCGCCGGTTTCAAAATAAAAGTTTCAATAAAAACATACCTGGAAAACGTGCCTGAAAAGCAGAACGAGCCCTTTAAATGAATACATGTTTGCCCACGTTTTTAAACAACAAATCATCACTGGTGAGAATGCACAGAACAGACTCATCTACAAACTTCATGGCATTTGAAAGGTTTATGGCAATACAAGTAGCAACCGCTGCTCTAAAGTCACTTGGGTTTCTTGATGCGTTGCATTTTTCCACAGAAATACTTTTGAAGCCATTACAAAGACAGAAAACCAACAGCAGAATTGATTTCTTGGCTCTGCTTTCAACAGGATTTATTTCAACGGAAAACATCTAAAAACTGAAGAGCACAGCTTTACAAAAAGCTCTAGTAATATAAGGGATACTTAACATTAAAGTCCCAATCTGACCATTTTTCGATGTATTTTAAAAGTGCTCCCAGTGGTCATTTTATTATGATTATGTTGTTTTTAGCCGAAATTAAAAACCTGCGCCGTTTTCTAGGACATGGAAAACAGAGCAACTGCAGTTCATTAGAAATTCACCTCTGAGTTATGGGCGGGAATTTTTGTGCAGAGTAAGCCCGCCCCACAATTGTTTTTTTAATTTGCATGAAATTAAGACGAAAAAACTCTGATCTAGTCTCTTAGTGAAAGAAAAGCTACAATTTTGTCATTCATTAAAGCCTTCATTAAGCTTAATTTTGTGTTGAACAAACTTCTAGGAAACAATTAACTTGAAAGCCAGTGTTATTAAAAGACATCAAGCACAACACCTTATCATGCCCACTTTAAAGGAAACAAACAGCTAAGAGAAAATGCAAAAAACAGCATCTGTAGAAAAAGATCTATGGCGTACGCCGTCGTACGGGGTGGGCGGCTTACAGGCATTTAGTGTCACAAACGCAGCAAGCCTGTCAGCTGCTCTGCAGGAGGAGACAGACGAGGGCTGTGTCTGTTAATGCAGCCTAAGCCATCATGACCTGCGAGTATGAAGTGTGTGCATTCATATTAGCTTTTTTATTCAAACTGCTGTAGCACAGATTTTATCGTCACATGCTAAAATGCTTACCCAATGAGATAAAAAAAGTTATATGTTGTTGGGGAAAAGCTGACATTGACAAGGTGACATTCATAACTTGAATGCAAGATAATTACCTTACTTCTATTGCAAAATTATAACAAGATTGACATAAGGTGTGGCCACATAACAAATTGTTTGGCCATGGGAGCATTGCCACAGACTGGGACAGTAATGGGGTTCACTGCAGTGAAGCTGCAAAGTTATACTCCAGCTGCCCCAGCAAGGTTGACAACCATGGCAACAACCACTGACCAAGCCGGAAGAAAAGATCCCCACAAGAAACACTGGGGCTAAAATCATGATAAGATACTAAACTTAAAGATAAAAGATGTATATAAAAACATAAAATTGAGAATAAGATGCATTAAATGAAATTAAATACATAAATTAGCTTATACTAGAACTAATAGAAAAAATTAGCAGTTAAAATCAATTCAAATTAATTTTATTTGTATATCCCCAATTCACAACAACAGTCGTCTCGATGGGATTCGTATCGATGATAGAAAAAGTTAAACAAAAAGTCAAAAGGATCATGAATACATAGAATTCAATAGGAAAATACTAAATTGAACTAACAAACTGACTAAGCGAAACTGGACATCCCTGGCCTTAGACCCTCCTTCGCAGTAAAGAAAAACTCCTAAAAAAAAAAAGAGGATTCCTGAAAAAACGAAGAAACCTCAGGGGTGTCCACGTAAAGGTGGGATCCTCCCCCAGGATGGACAGGCGATTTACCAGAACTCTTAGAGAAGAATTAACTTATCTAACTCTACAACTACATATTTAACCCTTGTGCTATCTTAGATGACCCCACCCTTATATTGACGTGTTCTCCCTACCATGACAAAGGTGGATAAAGGTGGAAAGATTTCATGTAATCCATGGACACCAGTGAAGATCACAAATCATTGAAGAAAAAAGGTTCAGCGTACTGTCTAGTGGGTCTAGATGACCCAACTCCCAACGTTAAAGTGCCTAGGATAGCACAAGGGTTGAAGTCCAGCAGACGAGCTTCATCCAGCCGGAATATCAACTAAAAGCAAAATTAAAAAGGTAGGTGTTGAGCCTCTTCTTAAAAACCTCTACAGTCTCTGCGGCCCTGAGGCTCTCCGGCAGACTGTTCCACAGGCAAGGACCGTAATGGCAGTACGAAGCCTCACCATAGGAACAACTAAGAGGCCAGCACCAGAGGACCTCAGGGTCCGTGAGGGCTCATATTTTGAAAGAATATCATTTAAATAAGAATTTCCAAGACCCCCTCGGCCGCCCCCTGGTCCTCGTCAGAACTCGTCAGAACTCGTGCCACTGAGTTCTGCAATAAAAAACATAAATAATATAATAGCACCAGAAACTGATACCAAAGTAACTTGTAAAAAAAAAAAGGTTTAAAAAGCAACACTTTAATAAAGTTCTGTTTAAGTCCAATTAGTTGTCACGCACTTCGGTGTGTAAAATGTGTTCTCCACATTTGACTGCTGGGGGAGCAGTGGGCTGCAGACACACCCGCTCAGGATCCATTGGGTGGTTTAAATACTGGTAAATGCAAAAATGTAAAGAACAAAACAGACAATCCTGCCATCAGTGTTTACACGGACAGTGTTGCCAGATTGGGCAATTTTCCGCTCGAATCGGGTGGGTTTTGGCTCAAATTGGGCTGTTTTTCGCCCACTTTGGCAACACTGCAGACAGTTAAACACTGGACTTGCATGAACTCTATAAGTAAACTCTATTTTACTGTACATATTAAAGAAAAACTACGGCAAAAGTATCGATCTCATCACTTCACCATGTTATCGATACTCAGACCGATCCATCCAACCCTAACTGGCAGTCACATTGATTTAAAGAACCAGTTAATGAAGTTAGGAAAAATGTATTAGCACAATTTTATCTGCTAAATTTAAATCACATGGCAAATGCGTAATGCATTTAGGCATTTAGACATGGTCTAGAGTCTAGACGATCTGCTGCAGTTCAAACCCAGCATCAGAATGGGAAAGAAAGGTGACTGAAGTGACTTTGAACGTAGCATGGTAGTTGATGTCAGACGGGTATTTCAGAAACTGCTGATCTACTGGGGTTTCACCTACATCTACCTAGGGTTAACAGTGAATGGTCCTAAAAAGAGAAAGTATCCAGTGAGCGACAGTTCTGTGGGTGGAAATGCCTTTTTGATGCCAAAGGTCAGAGATGACTGTACAGACTGGTTCCAGCTGATAAAAAGGCAATAGGAACTCAAATTTCCACTGGTTACAACTGAGGTCTGGAGAAGAGCATCTCTGAAACTACAACATGTCCAACTCTGAGGCAGATGGGCTACAGCAGCAGAAGACCACACAGAGTACCACTCCTGTCAGCTAAGAACAGGAAACTGAGGCTACAATTCACACAGAGACACCAAAATTGGACAAGAAGATAGGAGAAACATTGTCTGGTCTGGTGAGTCTCCATTTCTGCTGTGACATTCGGATGGTAGGGTCAGAATTTGGCATCAACAACATGAAAGCATGGATCCATCCTGCCTTGTATCAATGGTTTAGGCTGGTGGCGATGTTGTCATGGTGTGGGGGATATCTTCTCTGCACACATTTGGCTCCCTTAGGATTATTTAACCCTTGTGCTATCCTAAGCACATTAACATTGGGTTTGGGTCATCTAGACCCACTAGACGGTGCGCTGAACGTTTTTTCTTCAATGATTTGTGATCTTCACTGGTGTCCATGGATTACATGAAATCTTTCCACCTTTATCCACCTTTGTCATGGTAGGGAGAACATGTCAATGTAAGGGTGGGGTCATCTAAGATAGCACAAGGGTTAAGCATGGTTCCAACACCACAGCCTACCTGAGTAATGTTGCTGACCATGTCCAAATCCCTTTATGACCACTATGTACCCATATTTTGGTGGCTACTTCCAGCAGGACAAGTAGCCATGTCATACAGCTGGTTTCTTGAACATGATAATGAGTTCACCCGACTTAAATGGCCTCCACAGTCACCAGATCTCAACTCAATAGATCACCTTTGGGAGGTGGTGGAACAGGAGATTGGCATTATAGACGTGCAGCTGACAAATCTGCAGCAACTGTGTGATGCTGTCTTTCAACATGGACCAAATTCTGAGGAATTTGCAGTGCCTTGTTGAATCTATGCCACCAAGGATCAGGGCATGGCCATATTGTATCAGAATTAGTTGACATCCTGAACCAGGAAGTAAAATGTCACTAACAAAACAAAAGACATCCATTTTAATCAAAATGTATTTTTAATGTGGCATTCCTACTGATGGAAGCCTTACCTTTGTTAAATAACTGACATGTTTTCCAGTGTCACACTTTTCTCCATTAGACGAAATCATTAAATTAAGAATATGTACTAAAAGTTGAAGTGGCATAAAACCAGCAAAGATCCTCTATATCTGGGACAAATGTTTAGAAAACAAAAATAAAAATACAATGAGCTAAAGACTCTAATTGACATGAGTTTTGACTCCATCAGAGATGAATCTCGATTTTAAATCCTGTTAATTAGCATGAATAGATATACACAGTGGGAAGCAGCGTACAGGCACAGAGCCAAATGTCTGTTTGGACTGTGTCACATTCATACGTGTCTGATCTACAGCACACACAGCTCATTATCACCCAACATGTTTCACATCTGTCATACCACCTATTCTTTACACCTGCACCAATGTACACACTAGGAAACACACATATACGCAGATTCTACCAGCTGGCTTCCTCAAGAGGGATGCAATGTCAAACACGTCACAGGTGAAGCAGCAGGTGTGTGGAAAGAGATGATGTGGGGAGAAGGGCGCACAGATAAGAAACACTAAATTCAACATATTTACAGTAAAAAGTAAAGAAGAAGAAAAAAAACACTTACCTTTTAATTTAACCTTTGAGGCTTTCTTAGATAAAGCTGAAATTTTCAATCCATTTTCTAAACCAGATTCACCCCTAATTGGCGTCAAAGAGTTGCTGGAGCCTATCCTCATACTGTCAGGTAAAAGCGGGGTAAACCCTGTACTGTATGGGACTGGGGAACACCAGTCCATGCAGGGCAATAAAGAGATAAAAAACAAAAGACGCCCCTTAATTTTATTTTGAAATTTAAATCTCAAAGATTTGAAGATTAACCCCATTTTACGAATAACAAAATAGGTACAAATATGCATTCACACCAAACCAGTTTGGTACTGTTAAGAAATTATTCTTGAAGCTAAAAGAAAGTCTAGCACTTTTGTTCATACTTAGAAGTGCAATGTAAAAGCACATTAAATATATTTTTTCAACATTTTCCACCAATTCAAACTATAGGGATGACACCATCCTGGTCTAAACTATGGACCGTATAAGACAACCGGACTGAGGGATGAGAGGAACCCAGATGAAAGGCACGCCACCGCCCGTGAGTCCTGAGCCCCTACCTGCCCCCACCCTCTGAGGCACGCCAGAACCACCCATGGCCAGCCTGCAGTCCACACCCCGGCAGCCTGCAGCAGAAACCAACCACCTGACAGGGGAGGTGGACACCGGTGGCCAGCAGAGGCCCCAGGCTGGGCCAGGGGACGGTGAGCCAGAGGATCCGGCTCCAGTTGCTGTGAGAAATTGTGGAAAAAATGGGGGTGCCCTGGTGTGCCCAGAAAAGAGGCTCTACTCAGGGGGATATGGTTCACCCAGCTCAAATGTTGTGAACTCCCCCACTGCGTGGAATAGGAGGTGTGAGGTCTGGGGTCACAGGCAGCCCAATCAGGATGGCCCCAACCCCCTCCCTGAACAAGAAGGAATGGGGGCAATGCAGTAGTTTGTTGTGACATACATCGCTGCCTTTTTTAGACTAGACATAGTTAAATGTGCGTGTTGTGTCACAGACAGATTTACACAGATACCACACCCAAGATAAGAGTGATATGGTGCCTTTCTGATACAGAAACCACAAAACCTGATGACTAGAGAGATCTACTGACCTTAAAATATTTTGGCGGCAAAATTCTTTTAACTCCAGCTTCTTCCCGCTTTTCAAAAACATGCTCAATGGGTGGATTGATGAATCTAAATTGTCCCTTGGCTGTGAATGTTTACTGTGTGTGGTTGTTTATCTCTGCATGGCTTTGCAATTGACTAGCTAACAGTACAGGGTGTACACCACCTTTTCCTGACAGTAACTGGATAGGATGGATATCTTTTTGGTCAGTAGGATATCGATCAACAAAGCAAAAAATACCAGTACTGTAATCTGATTTAATGAATTTGAGCCATTTTGGGGGGGACTACAGTCTCATTCAGCTTTAGTCTAAACAGGATTTACTGCAGCAAAGCAATGTCTAATGGTTTATTGTCTGCTTACCAAAAAAATAGTAACTTGTGACTTCAAATAAAGACAAAATGTAAATCTAAACCGAGACATTTGCTCTAATTAAATTAAACGGATGTTCTTATAAAAACAAATAGTATTCCCTCAAAAAGATTACTATTTCCTAGAAAATACACATTAAAGTACTGTATTTTCCGGACTATAAGTCGCCCTTTTTTTCATAGTTTGACAAGGGTTGCGACTTATACTCCGCAGCGACTTATATTAGAAATAAATTGAAATAAATACATTGTTAACCCTCCTGTTATGTTCATTTGTGAGGAACAGAGATGATGTTCCTGGGTCAATTTGATGTATGAGGTATGTTAAGTGTTAAGAGTATGTTAAGTGTTAAGAGTATGTTAAGTGACTCAGAGAATCAGCAAACTTT
Organism: Oryzias sinensis; assembly: GCA_037389245.1. NCBI lineage: Eukaryota > Metazoa > Chordata > Actinopteri > Beloniformes > Adrianichthyidae > Oryzias > Oryzias sinensis. Next base: position 10,475,413 of record CM074503.1, on the reverse strand, counting down.
TTTTTACAGTAAGATCTTGAAGGTTAACAACATAATATTCTATTTTCCAATGATTTCATAGATTCAAAAATGCAATAAAAATGACAACTGTTTCTACAAATACAGGATGAAAACAGAGTATTAGTTGGCCTATGATGCTTCGTGAAAAAAAAAAAAAAAAGTTTGAGAAAGAATTACTGTGAAATTATGAGATAAACAGTCTGCTCTGATTGTGTCATATGAGGTTGTGAAAGTTATTAGTTCTTGGTCTCAGATTTTGTCAAATAAATTTCCCGTCAAAATGCGACTTATAGTCCAGTGCGACTTATCTGTGTTTTTTTCTACTTTATAATGCATTGTTGGGCTGGTGCGACTTATACACCGGAGCGACTTATAGTCCGGAAAATACGGTAAATATCTCGCATAACTGAGTTACAGAGCATTCTGTGGTTTGATTCATGCAAAACATAACTTTTTGGAGGAAGTCTAACTTGAGCTGTTAGATTGTCAATAATATGTGTTTCTTTTTGAAAAAGAAAAAAGAACACACACAAAAAACAAGTATTCTAACAGGCCACATTCAGAATGCCAAAGATGTCTGGACCAAAGCCCAGAAGAAACGGATGTCTGTAAATGAACATTCACTTCTCCTCACAGGTCCACTATTTGGCAAACCTGAGGCATGAATGCATTTGTGTGATTTCCTCATCGCCCTGTCAGCTTTATTTTCTCCCTCCAGACTATTTGGTGACATATCTTTGGACATGTTGTTGCACTTGACTGAGGCATCCAAACAACGTGCATATGATTTCAGTCAGCTGCAGGGGGATTCCAGATGTCACTGCGTCGGGACAGCTTCCCGAGGCCGACCTCTCCGCTCTTAATTGGAAATGCTCCATAACATCTGCAGTCTCCATCCCTCTCACTATTGCCTCCACTCTAGCTCTCTGTTTTTGGGCAGAGGAATAAACTGAATTAGAGCTCCATCACCCACTCTAAAGAATCCTGCACGACTCTGTCAGATGGCTAAACAGAGAGGAGGACAGAAATTACCTCGACTGAATAGAAGGGGAAGAGAAAGATTGGAAATATAAGATTCTGACTGTATACTAACCTATAACCAAAAGTCGCCATATTCTGATACTGGTATAGTTTAAAATGTATGAAATGTTATGTTCAGAACATCCAAAGGTTTCAGAACACAACAGTAAAGTATCAGTTTTAGTAAAGAATTGAAGGAAAGGCTGATTCTAACTAGGAAATTCAACTGATTAAAAATTGAAAAGGAATCCCCTTAGGGGAGAGTAAAAATATAAATCAACAAATTAGGAACATTAGTAAATGAATGTTCTCAGTTATTATAAAATGCACCTCAACCAGCAAAAATGTTTTTAAGCAGTATAAAAATAACCCCAAAATAACAGTTGTTTATGGGCGATTTGAGTCAAGAGTACGGTGGCCCTGCAGTATAAATCACTCAACGTAGAAAGATTTTGAAGATCGCGACAAAAAATTGTAAAAAATCAAAACATATAATAAAAATTTAAAAAATTATGTTTTGGAACTAAAATAAAGAAATTCCACAAAGCAAATTACAATTTAAAAAAAAAAAAGATGAAACTAAATGAAATGATACAAAATAAAATAACACATTTCAGAAAACAAAAGTAATTTCCAGAAATCAAAATGAAACGTTAAAAAAAATGAAACAATAAGAACCTGGAAAAGGTAGGTACTATTGGACATTGCTGATTGGATGATGTGTCTTTAATCTCTGCAAACTAACAAAGGTTTTATGATTGGTACTGAGCATATGCACTTCGTATCGCTTCATACCAAATAACTTTCGGTTGTCATGAAGAATAATCGTCCTTGTCCAGTTAGCTATGTCCCATAGTTTAGAATATCATTTTAATTGTGTTTTACTTATGAACATTTCATTTTGAAATTTTCTTTTGTTTAATCTACATTTAAATTACGTTTAATTTTTATTGGGTTTGAGTTTTTTGAAATTGTGTTTTGTTTCTGGCATTTTGTTTTGATTTGTTTTGCTTGTTCATTTGTCATTGTGATTTTTAAACAGTATTGAGTTTTTCTTTTAAATGTGATTTTAGGTAATCGTTTTTTTTTTTTTTAAAGGTACTTTCCCATGCAAATACCTACACTCAATTGCTGGGAATTAGTGTAATATAAGTTCTTCTTAAAGACAAGAAAATGTACTTTACTCCCACTATGTTTATTCAAAAGTACAATAAATGCAAATAGTAGAGCTTGACATTTCCTGACATAAAACCTTATTAACTGGCAAATGCTTGCATAATTTGTACATGTAAAAAAAAACTGAAGTCTTAAGGATTTTTTATAAGACACCCACCTCTGTCTATCACATCATTAGCATCTCTAGTGAAGCTCTTTCAGAAATAAAGTAAATGTTATATTTTCCCAGACTGTGGCGATTTCTGAGGTTAAACACAGACAAACAACATTCTTGCAGCTTTTGTAGATTCATACCTCAAACTTCTCCAGCGTTAAGAACTAAATATCAAGAGACAACTTTTAAAGGCACTTATGTTAGTCATGAATATTTAACTAACAAATGGCTTTATGTTTAAATGTTTTCAAATCCATACACATTCATACTAGGGCTAATGACAAAACATTTGTTTTTGTTTTTTTATGTGCAACACAAAAACTTCACTTTTGATACAGTTAAAATGTAAGGCAAATGATAATCATTGTCTGTTCTTCACTGGAGTAATTATTTAGCAGTTTGAATGTGAATTTATTTTACAAATATAAGACTTTTGCTGAATTGCTACCTAGCTTCTTAGTTCATGGATGCTATAGCTAAATTTTGCTTCAGCGGCACTAAACCTCTTGTTTCAAACCTTGAAATTGTGTTTTATGGAGACATAAACATCCCCACATAGCTAATTTTGCTGTCTTTAACTAGAAAATGAACAGTTCGCTTATAACCTTTAGTCATTATCACAGCTAGCTAACTAACGCTAACAGTGTCATGACTGAATGAGGGGGCAGGACATCCCAGGCCGAGCCCTACCTCTCATGTATTCCAATCATTGAGAACTGGACTAAGTGACACTCATTACCACCACCACCACCTCAAATTCTAAATAGTAAGTACCCACTGGCTCCAGTCATTTGTCAGAATAACCATTCTTTACTCTACTTCCTTTTTTTAATCCAATTTTTTTATGATCCTTTTTCTGTAGTACAAGTTTTTTAGGTTGCCAGATAACTCAACAAAAGTAAGTGGTCTCATGTTAAACTTTGAAAGCGTTTGACAGATTCCTCCGAATTTGTTTTTTAAATTCTGAATAATGCAGTGGTAGGGGTGTGGCCTTCCGACAATTCAATTGAATTTTATTTATATAACCCAATATAGTTATCTATTAGGCCTGCACAATATACCGCAAATTTATCGTTATCGCAACATCAAGCTGTGCAATATACGTACCGCAAAAGATGGCGAAAATCGCAATAAATGGTTACCTTAAATGTGCTAAAACAAACTCATGGCAGCTTGAAATATTGAACAAATGAAATGAATCCCTTTATGCATTTAACCAATCGGAAGGACCCGTTTACGTTGTTGATCAATCAGATGAGCCCTTTTATGTTTCATGTTTGCCTCCTACGTCAGCAAGGGTCATTTGGAGTACAAATTTTAAACTGTTGCAGTGAAATGGAAATTATGTTTTTGGTTGTTTTGCTATTTGTTTATATACCGCAAATTATATCGTTATCGCAATATTAATCACCAATATCGCATATCGCGAGTTTTCCTCATACCGTGCAGCCCTATTATCTATATTATCATAGTTGTCTCAATGGGCTTCATACCGGATAATTGTATAGGAACATGAAATCAGTCATAAAATACAATAGGTAATGGCTGAACTAAACTAAACAAACTAAGTTAAACTGGGTATCCCTGCCCTAAGACGCTCTTTCTCGGCAAGAGAAGATTCCTTTAAAAAATGGATTTCAGAAAAAAAAGAAGAAACTTCAGGGATATCCACATGAAGGAGGGGGATAACCTCACTCCTGATTGCCAAGACTGGTTGCCAAACAAATGTTGCCCCAGACCTACACGGACCAATCACTGCTTACTGGCTCCAACATGGTGACATCATATCGCCAAAAATATGGCAACTCAACTGACTTCATTTCACTGGAATTGGAAGTAAGCCATTTTCTACGGGTGACGTCACACTCACTAGGTCCAGTTTTAATTTGCTGTCAATGATTTTAACTAACACTTAAAAATTGTGATAATGGTGTGTTGGCACTCTGCCTTCACACCCTTACCCAGAACACGCCATTTGTGGATGGAAGAATCAAAACCGTAGCGAGAGGCTAACACGGAAGGTCCAACACACCAAGGAGACTATATAATAGAGTTTTAAATAGTTTAAAAAAAAACTCCTCCCAGTGTAGGCGGTGGACTTGGTCTAAACAGCAGAAAAGATGAGGACCTTCCCTACTTGTTCAGTGTGAACACCAAGGGCTAAATGTGCATTCAAAAACCTGTGCTTATCGCATTCTTGAACGTACATTACATGCTCCGTGTGTCTGTAGCTTGAGATCCCAACATCTTCCTTCACCATTTTTTGTCATTGTACTTTTCCAAGGATCTCTGTTTTCTCTCTGTTTTGTATGACCTTATCAGGTGAGACACTAACCATTGGACACACAGCGCCATTTTTGGCAACAAAATACCACATGTGAAAGTTCCGTAACACAGTACATGGCAGCACTAGAAACTAGCTTATGTCTACACTGTCTTTACTTGTATCAAAATCCCTCCAACTTTGTTCTCCAAGAAAGGGGAACAAATTTTTTTTCTGCTTTACTTAATCGAGAGGAATGATGCTCCATAAGTTTTACCCTTCACTTGTTCTTCACTTAAAATATTAAAGTTGATAAAAGCAGAATGTATGACAGTAATGACATTTTAAGATGGAGTAACCTATATTTATAATCTTGAATTCTGAAGAATCCAGTTGATGCCACCAAAGGAAAAACAAAGAATCACTTTCATGGTTGCATATCTGAACAGAACTACAAGCCATAACGTGTTGTACAAATGCACAGCAATTCCTGCGCAACCTAATGGCATGACAACGTAGTCCTTAAATGGACAACTAAATGCAACAAATGTGAATCTAAAAAAAAAAAAGACACTCTTTTTCTCCTGCTTACTCATTCCCTCACAATTTTCATGTCCTGAGGTTGTATTTACATAATGCCTCCATATCCACGGGCCATTTAGCATCAATGTGAGTGGCTTGTGAGCGGAACTTTATTTCCCTGATCAATCAATGGCAGTTACTGTTCCGCTACAAAGGGATGCAACTCCGACTCAGCAGAGGAATAAAAAAAAATAGCTGTTTTCACATTTGCCACAATACTAAATGAGTGATAAATGAAGCTCCACAGCCTCAAAGTGTTTTGTTAAAAATGGTCTCATAATGTGCCACATATGGCAATTAAATGTCCAAGGACAAATGGCTGTTGTTTGTAGAAGCTTCTGTGTAAAGGTGGTTTTGTAAACATAATTGAGTCTGCTTCGTTCAAAAAATGTCAACAATAAACTTCACTAAAGCATAGAAACACCAAAAAAGGAGTCTCTGTAATGACAATTTTCTCATTCTCTGTAACAGAACACTCAGCAAAAACTGAAAGCATTGGCTTTTTCTCACTATGAGTTTTATGTAAAAGAAGGGAAAAGAGACTAAAGACCATAGAGCCAGCAAGCAGAGACAATGTCATTAAATGGTGGACAACTAAAAGACTTGAAAGTTTTGTCTATTGAAGAAAGTTGAACATTTTATTCTCTGAATCGAGAGCTTGTAGAATTGATGACAGAATCAGTCGCTTTAACGTTTTCTGCGTATATCAATCTACTAGTTCATTGTCTTTGCAACTTTGCTTCAGTTTTTTGATGCATATCGTGCTCAAGCACTTCCCAAAGGTCATCATATAACCTCTGTCAGCCTAAGTTCACACCACCCTTGGCAACACATATTCAAGTGGCCACTTCCAATGAAAAGTCTGTGTAAACACACGTAAACATGCATTTCGGGCATCTGCTTCCAAAACTTTCATGTTCACGCATTGCTACCCAAGTTTCAATGACTGCTCTCTGAACGTGCTTTGCAAGTTAAACCAGGTCCAACTGCGACCAATCAGGGACTCAGATTTGGTAGTGACAAATAGGTGGTTTCCCTTTTAATTTCTGGAAGTCCCAACCCTTTGAAAATCAATCATGGAGGAGAAATTAATAATTGCGGTTTGGGCCAGGCTGGAATTATATGACACAAAGTCTTTCATATATCGGAATCGAGCTGTAAAGGAAAAGCCTGGAGCAAGATTTGCAAGACTTCCTGCCACTTCGACAATTCTCACAAAACCTCCTCCAAGTGGAGATGGCGGATTTGCACTTTTAAACAGCCAAAAAAGACAAACAACCTCTCTGCTTGTTCAGTGTGAACACCAAGGGCTAAATGTGTGTTCAAGAACCTGCGGTTAGCGCACTCTTGAACGTACATTACATGCTTCGTCTGTCTGTAAATTGAGATCCCAACATCTTCCTTTGCCATTTGTCGTCACTGTACTTTTCCAAGGATCGGTTTTTACTCTGTTCTGTATGACCTTATTAGGTGAGACATTAACCATTGAACACACAGCGCCACTTTTGGCAACAAAATACCAAAAGACTACAAGGCACATTATAGCTAAGCTGCTTCCTCATCTGTCAGGCATGCAAGCTCTAAGGTAAATCCCCTCAAGCTTTATGGATGGTTATAAAATATGACATCTTGAGTTTGGACAGTAACTGTGCATTATCAGCTACCATCTTGAATATGGTTTTCTTATTCAAAGAGAAGCATTCTTTTACTTCTAAACTGAGCCCTCTTAGGAAATCCCATTAAATGTTTTCCACTATAATATTTCCCTCATTATGGACACAACTTTTTAAATACTTTGTCAGCCAATTGAACAGCAACGAGAGAATGACAAGAAGACTTGTCACTGAGATATATAATCTACCAATACTGTTCAATAAAGCTTAACTATGCTCATTTTTATATATCTAACGTGGAATTAAAAAAAATAAAAACATAGACATTCCAAAGAACACATTATAAGACACATATCGAAATTTAGAATGTCTGAAAAGCATTTATAGAGATGTGTACACTAAAATTCTGACTGAATCTAAAGAAGGTTGTACTGCCCTTTGCCTTATCTTCTTCAATCCAAGCTGTCAGAGTGAGAGAAGGGTTCCATCATGGACAGGTAGCCATGTGTCAGTCAAAGAACAAAAAAATGGGGCACACGCCGATGAATACGCCAATATCAAACCACCTTACTGTATGTCAGTTCCAGAAAATTCAGAGCTAACTCGAGCATAAATCCTGACTGGTAAAGAGAAAAAAGGTAAAGCTATACATTTAATAAAATCTCTTTCTGTTTACTTTTGTCATCAAAATGTTTTTTATCGTGTATAACTTACCCTAATCTGTTTATATTTTGTTTTCCTCATTTTTGTCTAATTAAAACAACTGGAAAAGACGTGTTGGTATTTCAGTAAGCTGCATCAGACGGTGCATTCTTAGTAAGGTATTCATGCACATATGATGCCAGCGATCATGTTTTTTATCACTAATTTTAAATTGCAATTTTATCCTTTTTAGACAGATATCACCAAAAAAAAAAATCCTTGCCATCTATGTACAAGTCTGCAGCTGTGCACAACGCGGTGTCACCGCGCCAGGGTGCAATCACAGGTGCAGCTAATACACGCACACAGCTCTGAGGCGCACGGATCATCCGCTGCACACGCGTTCAGGTGGGCTGTGCATTCTTCCACACACACACCAGTGAAGTGGAAGCAGAGCTGCTGCTGGTAGTAGTGATGATGATGATGATAGTTGATGAGGATGATGACAGCAGCACTCCAGCAGTCTGCATCCACTCTATACTGCACCTCATTTTAAGCAGGCTCGGTTTTGACCTTGTGATGTTCTCAGACACTTTTCCTCACATGCAGCAGAACCTGGAGTCACCCCCCCACCCTGCTGTCACAACACACCCAATGCATCTGAGCAAAGAACTCCAACCACCCATCTTTACATAGATCTAAGATAGATAGATAGATAGATAGATAGATAGATAGATAGATAGATAGATAGATAGATAAGATATAGATAGATAGATAGATAGATAGATAGATAGATAGATAGATAGATAGATAGGATAGATAGATAGATAGATGTATAGATAGATAGATAGATAGATAGATAGATGTATAGATGTATAGATAGATAGATAGATGTATAGATAGATAGATAGATAGATAGATAGATAGATAGATAGATAGATAGATAGATAGATAGATAGATAGATAGATAGATAGATAGAATAAAATGAGCATGTAATTCTTTCCAAATTGTGTTTATCCTCCTTTAGCTGAGTGTCAGATCCCAGTTATTCACCGATCCCATTATAATAGATCAGTGATTATCACAGTTGTAACTCCACACAAACGGGTCCAGGGGAAGAAAATACCCCATAAACGTCGTCACCTTGTCAGGTATCCTTTGGGTGCCTTTAAATTCCGTGCGTATTTATTTTTTTTCAGAGTTCAGTCTTGTCTTGTATTGGGGTGCGTCCGTTTTGCATCTTCTTCCAGCGCCCGGACGACTCCATCCTCCTGTCTTTTTCTTTTCTTTTTTTTTTATCTCTTGTTCTCTCCATGCCCCTCTTCACTCTTCCCTCCGCTCCCCCGGTTTCACCCCCTCCATCCGCAGGAGACTGAAAATCCCATCCGAAAATGGAAACCGGAAAGCTTCTCCCAGCCCTGTTTCCTCCCCACTGTTCCTTTAAAAATATAGATATATATCGGCCTCTTTCTTTCTACACACCTGTAACTGAAAACAGGAAGAAATTCCGCTACAAAAAAAAAAAAAAACAGGAAGAAAAAAAATGCTTATAACCCAGGTGTCCCAAAAGTCTATTTTGCGTCCCTCAGATCTCCAGTGCGCAATTGGGTGATAGATAGGAAAGTAACTCTGCGCGAAGGTTTTTGATCTGCTGCCTCTGATACGGCTTTTGAAGTCGGTTCTTATAATAGAATAGAATAGAATAGAATAGAATAGAATAGAATAGAATAGAATAGAATAATAGAATAGAATAGAAAGTGAGGTCCTGTGAAGGCAACCAATCGGTCACTTCTTTCAGACCGGTGTCAACAGTCCTGTCCCGCTTATCCTGTCCTCCTCTCCTGGCACTCCGGCTCGGATAATCCTCGCAGCGCATCGCGCACAGCCGGCGTCAAGCTGCAGCCGTTCTATTCACTTCACCTCCCAGCGCAGATTTCAAAATAAAACACATCCGTGACACGCACAAGTCCCAGTCGGGGGATCCAGGGTCAGTTACTCAAAATGTTAATGGAATTTTTTCTGCCTTTTGAAAGCAATGCTGGAAGAATAATAGTAACTTTTTTCCTTTTAATGTGAAAACGAATTCACCAAATGATTGTGTAAAACTGTTGCAGTGCATTAATGAACGCACTCAAAATTGCTTTGGGATAATTAACCCTTTAAAACATGAGTTTTAGAGCCAGTGTTTATATTCTTTTGACTACCATAATTTTTCAACCGTCCATCCATTCATCTTCTTCCACTCATCTGACACGCTCATTTCCAGGGCAGCAGTCTGGCTAAAGATGCCCAGGCTTCCTCTCTCTGTGTCCCTTCCAGCTCCTCTGTGGGGATCCTGAGATGTTCCCCAGGCAAAAGACGGGCCTCCAGGCGTGTCCTGGGTCTTCCCTGGGGCCTCCGCCCAGTGGGACATGCCTGAAACACCTCTCCAGGCAGGCGTCCAGGGGACATTCGAATCAGATGCCTAGCGCCCAGCCACCCCGTGAAGGAGACTGATTTCACCCACTCAGGACCTCAGTCTTTAGCCTGCGGCCATAGAGACTTCTGGAACAAAGACTTACCTAAATTCAAAGCTTTGCTTTCTGGCTGAGCTCTCTCTTCATTAGAGTTAAGTTGACTTAATTTAGGCATGACTGAGTCCCTCCAGTGGACTTTCACTGCATTAGGTGATTGATAGACAGAGATTAACTAGAAAAGGAATGTCTTCACAACTTTGACGGCTTTTTGTTCATTCATAAAATAAAGACATTTTGTTAAAATTAAGTTGTTTTTTGTTGTTGCTGCAATAAAAATCAAAGAGTAAAAAGTATGTGAACTTCTTGTTCTACTTCCAATGTTGGAAAAATACTGTGTAATTAAGTACATTTCTTTTTGGAATTAACTGTAATGTAGTAGGCTACTATTTTATTTGTTTGCTTATAGGCCACAAGACCCTTCCCTGTCATATTTGATTTGATGATTGGTCAATCAATTTGTGTTATAAATGAAAATACATTAGGTATAGTCCTTTATTAAAGGTTCATCTGTTTTAACAGGAAAAATGCACTATGAATTCAGATTTATCTTATTTGGTCATTTTGTTTTAGTGACATGTATAGGCTTTTATGCTGAAATGAAAGCGTTTAACTTCCGGTCTGTCCTTTGAAAATTGTTGCTCCTTTAACGCTCGTCCCCGGATCTTGCTGCATGAAAGTTTATACAAAAACCTTATTTTCCTATTTATCTGCACTTTTAACCCCTGTCACACCTGCTGATATGCACACACACACACACACACACACACACACACACACACACACACACACACACACACACACACACACACACACACACACACACACCACACACACACACACACACACACACACACACACACACACACACACACATATTTAGGTTCCCAGTAACCTGTCTGCAGATTTACAGAGATGAATGTGCTGCACATTTCCAGCTCGCGGGGCGCCTCTCCTCCCTCACGCTGCTCCGGCATTCTGCGCCTCGATAGAGAGAAATTGAATCGCCCAATCCTGATCGGATCCATTTGGAGCTAAAAAGCTCAGTAACAGCAGATCTGTTTCCATTTTTACAACCATCTCTATGTCAGTGAATGATAGAAGAAGCTGCTTCTGTCTGCTGTGACAGGAGAACTGAGGAAGAATGCATCCAGCATCAATCCAGACTGTAAATAACGATTGAAAAGTTGTGCTTCTGTCTTTGTTTTTTTTTTGCTTTCTCTTTTCATTTTTATAAATGTTATTTTATTTTATGTTATAAAGGAGAATTCTCTTAAAACCGTGGTATTGCAGAACTTTAAAAAATGTAATACAAATATTGTTATGCATTTTTTTTAATTGAAAAAAGAATTAGGCTACAATTAGTAGTAGGGATGGGTATCGTTAAGGTTTTAACGGTACTACTACTCTTATCGATACTGCTTATCGATCCGGTATTTTAACGATAGTCTTATGAGATACTTTTTGAGGACGAAAAATAAATAAAGAACATAAAGTGTTTTATTTCCTCATTATGCCACAACATGATAACAATGATACAATACAAACCTGGAATGCACATGGATGTACTAGACCAGCGGTCGGCAACAAGCGGTACCTCTCAAAGAGCCATTTGGATCCGTTTCCCACTGAGATGAAAGCACAGGGAGCTGCAACACTAGATTTGGTAGAAAAAAACGTTTTTGGCGAAATATCGCGATAGTTCATTTGGCAATACTTGTATTGATTCAAAATTCTGTCGGGATATTTATTTAATTATTGAATTTAATTCTTTATGAGCGTGATGGTTCCTCTGATCTTTTGTCCATTTTTCACACCTTGAATAGACTTTTCTGTCTGTCAAACACCCAGAGTTAAAATAAGTGAGATGATGGAAACAATTTCACTTTGATGCAGACTCCTTTCTATTTATTTATTTTTCTTTAAATCCAGTAAACCCAATACATTATATTAATTTTATGGATGACGACTACTTTTTATCAGGAAGCAGCTGTTAGTTTGTCTGGAATCATAAGCGGTGATTCTCCGCCTTTCTACCTGTTCGTTGTTTTCCCACACGTGCAACTGACTCAAATGTGATGAATTTTATGCAGAAATGGGTGGTCTTAGTCTAGGGTGAAAAAATACATTTTTCTTTTTTTTTCTTCCAGATCGCCACTGACTGTCTTTTTAGAAGAACACTGGTCGGCGACACGCCCCCTCCGTGTGCTAACACCGCTCTCATTCCATGATAGTTATTTTACAAAAACACAGAGAGCTGCAGCTCAGGGAGGAAAGACCCGCATTTTTGGACCGTTTAGCTCTTTCCACCACCGTATAGCTTTGGTAGCGTTCCTGTGTGCGCTGCCTTGTCTCGTGTGCGCCGCGTGCTGTCTGAACAACAGCCCCCCCCCCCCCCGTGCAAACAAATAGCCAGACTGACCTCTCCTCTTCAGCAAGAAGAGGGAAATTAATATCATCATTACTTAGCGGAAACTTGACTGACTTGGTGAGTTAAATATGGCAGATAACGTTTATATTTTGTGGGACACAAGAAAAAAGCGACTTCTCCAGTACCGATAGCAGAACCGTTGAGGTCAGATTCTAACGATACACTGCCGTCTTGAAGAATGTTGCCCCGGGGCTCGTTCAATACCTGGGCTCGGTACCCATCCCTAATTAGTCGCATAATCAGAAAAGTTTTGTCTCTCATTTTAGGATTTTGCCAAATTGTGAAGCCTCATTTCAAGATTCCGCAAATGCAAAAAATGTATGTTGTCATTAAAAATGTAGAAATCTTGGAATATTTGCATAATTATTTTTTGTTATTTGCATTTTAGGCATATTGTGGAAAAAATTAGTTTAAATTGATACGATTACTATTTTATTATTCATTAATCTATGGGGTCATGGGAAGTCTGTGTCAACGAAGGGGGGGCGGCATTAAGGGGGGGGTTGGGTTTTTATTTGCAATTCTGTCTGTTTTGGTTTTAAATTGTAAAGCCCATGGAGCTGTACTGTAACATATTAAATGTACTTTTTATGAATAAAATGAGATTTATTGTTTAAATTCAGAACTGTGAAATTGGTGGATAATTTTCTTTGCAGCTTCTGTTTTTTTTTCCCTAATATTTTTGCAATTACAGAAATCTTAAAAAAAAAAAAAAACGTTGCAAGATTATCAAAATTACTTTTTGAAAATTGCATTCTTTATTGTTTACTGTTGTTGAGCTCATTCATCACTGAAAACTTCAGAATGAAGTAAATTATCCTCATAAATAAAAATAACAGCTCTGTATGAGGTCTGTATTAGACAGACATCAGGATGAAGGGGATAAGTGTTGATGTTCTGCGTTACCGTGGTAACCATTTCAGAGCTTGCTCTCACCTGTCTCTCCGTATGTCTGGCTCTGACCTGACAGCTCCTTCCTGCATTCCTCTGCCTTTCTCTGTAATTTCTTGTACAACGGCTCTTAGAAAACCATTGCTATCCATGGCAACATTGGAATATCCTGCTCAGTAATGAGAGCCTATTGTGGATTCTTTTACAGCACGTGGGTGAAAAAGATGCAACCTTGACACCAAGCCACAAATCTCTTCCCTTTCCCTCTTCCTTACAATCATCCTCCTACTTTTCTGTCCAACAGGAAGTAAACAGAGAAACAACAAGAACCTTTCTGTATCAAATGTATACCATGACAACCATCATATAGAACACTATTAAAACTCCATTAGGTAAATCAGTTACATTTTTCATGTGAAGATTTCATTTTAGGTAAAACTAAATAAAACATTGCCTTTTTTATGTTTATGCATGTTTGCCTGCTTTTGACAGGCAAGTTAACACAACCTAAAAGATGAAGTAAGGAATTTCTGAGTTTGACTCAATAAGAATAAATCTAAAAAGCTGATGAATAAATAACAAATACCAAATAAAATTAGGTAATTTTTTTAATCAACAATTGGGTGCCAGGATTGTCATTTTTATTTATAAAACAATAAGAAACAAGACAGATTTTAAAGATTGTCCAGAACTCAGAACCACTTTATTAGCTACACTGCTAGTTCTGTGTTTGACCTCCTTTTGCCTTCAGAACTGCTTTAATCATTGGCGGGATCGATTCGACAAGGTACTGGAAACATTCCTCAGAGAGTTTGTTCCATACTGACATAGCATCACACAGTTGCTGCAGATATGTCGGCTGTACATCTTTGATGCCAATCTCCTGTTCCACCACATCCCAAAGGTGATCTGTTGAGTTGAGATCTGGTGAGTTTGGAGGCCATTTAACCCTTGTGCTATCCTAGGCCCTTTAACATTGGGAGTTGGGTCATCTAGACCCACTAGACAGTGCGCTGAACCTTTTTTCTTCAATGATTTGTGATCTTCACTGGTGTCCATGGATTACATGAAATCTTTCCACCTTTATCCACCTTTGTCATGGTAGGGAGAACACGTCAATGTAAGGGTGGGGTCATAGGATAGCACAAGGGTTAATGTCTCACCTGATAAGGTCACACAAAACAGAGAAAACAGAGATCCTTGGAAAAGTACAATGACAAAAAATGGTGAAGGAAGATGTTGGGATCTCAAGCTACAGACACACGGAGCATGTAATGTACGTTCAAGAATGCGATAAGGTTCTTGAATGCACATTTAGCCCTTGGTGTTCACACTGAACAAGCAGGGAAGGTCCTCATCTTTTCTGCTGTTTACAAGACCAAGTCCAGCGCCTACACTGGGAGGAGTTTTTTTTTTAAACAACATAAAGCCTCTATTATAAAGTCTCCTTGGTGTTAAGATGGTACGCAGTGGTCATAAAGGGATGCACATGGTCAGCAACCTTACTCGGGTAGGATGTGGCGTTTTAACCATGCTCAGTTGGTACAAAGGGGCCACAAAAATATCCCCCATACCAATCAGGAAAACATTGGGGTGGAGGATGCAGTTCTGGACATGCTTCACACAGTTGTGGTTTTTTTATACAGTTGTTTTTTGGGCGGAGCAATATCACAGCAGGAGACAGGAAGAGCTTACAAAAACTGGGGGACAAGTGTGCATCGGCGGTGGGGTTTTATCTGTGGAGGCAGGATTGGGGAACATGTTGAAGGCCACCTTCAAGAATAAAAGGCACCTTCTGCCCGTGAGAGGTTCAGAAGCTCTTTTATCCCGACCACATCAAGGTTCCACAACAGGTGCTGCTGACAGAGGATCTCATTTTATCATTTTATTCGTGTTTATTGTTAGTATTTTAAGTTACCTTTTAATTAATTTATTCATGCATTTTGCATTCATTGTTTTTATAGTGTTATTTTTAAGCACAATTTAATTTGATGTTTTCTTTCCGTGTGTGGTATCTGTGCTCACCAGACAACTGTTTTTTTTCCAAATGGTGAATAATAAAATATTCTCTACTCTACTTTACTTTACACCACCACCAGCCTGAATCGTTCATACAAGGCTGCATGGATCCACGCTTTTATGTTGTCGACGCCAAATTTTGCCCCTACCATCCGAATATCGCAGCAGCAATGGAGACTCATCAGACCAGGCAATGTTTTTCCAAATTTCTGTGTGAGTCTGTGTGAATTGTAGCCTCAGTTTCTTGTCCCAAGCAGACAAAAATCCCAGTAGATCAGCTGTTTCTGATATATTCAGACCAGCCTGTCTGGCACCAACAACTATGCCTCGTTCAAAGTCAATTATATCTCCTTTCTTCCACATGCTGATGCTCATTTTTATGTTTATTTTAATTATTTATATATTTGAAAAGGACAGGACAAAAAAACAGTGCTTCAATTTCAGATGAAACACATGCCCTATCCACAGGCCATCAAGCTAATAGCTCATTTGCAGTCCAAGTCTCTGTGACACGACAACAATGCAGGATATTTACAACAAAACACTGGTAGAACTGGTTTAACTGCAGCAGATTACAGGCAAGATAATGCTTTTTTTTTAGCACGTTAATCTCATTTTTAATGTATAACTATTGTTATGTTCTCAAATAAAAAAATAAAAAAGCCCATGTCAAGGTACCCCCAGCCAGCTCCTCCTCCTCGTCAGGTCCACCTGCGGAGACCAGCTGTGCTGCCTCTTCCTCATCAGCGGCTGGACTCATAAGGAGAACCAGGACCTGTACTCGACGCTAGTTCGTTGTACTCCACGGTGCATCCTCTGGCCCTGTTCACGATTCTTGTTTCATGCTTCGTATGCCTCGTCTAACCCTGTCTTGTCTCTGCCTGCATAGGATCACGTCCACGTCTGTCTCACTTTAGACTCAGACTCACCGTCTCTCTGGTTCCTCCTCGTCGCCCCTCTGGACATCCTCAGAAGAACGGTGTTCGCCGCCAAGACCCTCCAACCATCCTCCAAACATTCTTTCCTGGAACTCTGTCATTCCTCCAATTAAATCCCTTACTACTCATCCTCTTCGCCTGCAGACTATTCCTTCCGGGGTCCAGCATCTGGGTCTGCCATAGCCTCGCTAGCCATGACAGAACGAACAAGCCAAAACCTCGACCCAGCTGACCCTTTTGGACTCCGCGCAGCCTTACACCAGCAAGGTATGTTACTCTCTCGTCAAGCCGATGCCCTCACTCAGATGTCCGCCACCCAACAAGAATTATTTCGCCGGGTGGATAATCTCACACAAGCTTTAGCAAACCAAGCCTCTAGCTCCGTTACCACTGCATCTCCCGCTTCCGGCGACCTCACAGCCGCCTCTCCAGATGAAAACATCCGGTCCCAGCCTGAACCGTACTACGGCGATGTGGAGGCGTGCAGCAGTTTTCTTCTACAATGTCGCCTACTGTTTCAACAATCCCCCAGGTACTACCAGTCTGATCAACGTAAAATTTCTTTGGTTGTTAAATCGCTCCGCAGCAGAGCGCTCCCTTGGGCTCAGGCTTATTTAGCCGCTTATCCCCTCACGCATCTGCCCTTTGAACGTTTCATCGGGGAATTCCGGCTCGTTTTCGACCAGCCACGCAAGCAGGAAGAAGCTACCCGGCGGTTACTCGGCCTCAAACAGCGTGACCGTCCGGTGAGTGACCACCTAATAGACTTCAGTATTTTAGCGGTCGAATCGGGCTGGCCGGACATTGCCCTCAAGGGAATATTCTATCAATCCATAAATGAGAACATCAAGGATCATTTATGTACTCAACCAGAAGCGGACAGTTTCGAGGAACTTGTTACTGCAGCCCTCCGATCCGACATACGACTCCGAGAACGTCATCATGAGCGGAGTTTTGCCACCCGTCGACCCGCCTCGGAGGTTCTCCCTCGCCTTCAACAATCACCTGCCGGCGCCGAAGCTCCTTTCACTTCTGCTGAAGAGCCCATGCAAATTGGTCACTCAAAACTTTCCCCTGGAGAAAGACTTAAGAGCCGTAATGAGGGATTGTGCTTTTATTGTGGAGATCCCAAACACACGGTCTCGCAATGCCCAAAGCGTTTAAACTCCCGAACCCCTCGCTAAGTGACAGGTCGCGAGGGGATCCGTCTGATAGAAAAGCCAAGCCTTTCCTATTTATCCCTGTCAAGTTTCCTAGCCTTAATCACGTCCATGAACTTCACGCTCTCATTGATTCTGGAGCAGAACACAGCCTCATCGATTCAAGTTTAGTTCGCCATCTTGGGTTACCGGTTGAACCTTTAGACGCTCCCGTTAAAGCTGGTTTAGGTGGTAAATTATTATCCAAAATAACGTTGCGTACTGAACCTATCCAGCTCATAACTTCCGGAAACCATCGCGAATATCATCAGTTTTTTGTCACTAATGCTCCCCAGACCCCCGTCATTCTGGGTTTTTCCTGGTTACGCCTTCATAACCCCTAAATCGACTGGTCTAACTCTCGAATAATAAATAAAATTGAGTACGTATTGTATGGCAAACTGCTTACACTCTGCGCTTCCCACTACTACCAAAGCTAATTCTCCCGAAGAAGAGAATATTGATCTTTCTAAGGTGCCGTCATGTTACCACGACCTCAAAACCGTGTTCAGCAAGGCTAAGGCGTGTGCTTTACCCCCTCACAGACCATATGACTGCGCTATCGAGCTTCTCGGCGGTGCCCCCCTTCCCAAAGGGAGACTATTCAATCTGTCCGGTCCGGAGAAGCTCTCTATGGAAAACTACATCCAAGAGGCTCTTTCACTGGGGCACATTCGGCCTTCCTCATCCCCTGTCGGTGCAGGGTTCTTCTTCGTAGAGAAGAAAGATAAAACCCTCAGGCCCTGCATTGATTACCGTGAGCTTAACCAGATAACTGTAAAAGATAAATATTCTCTTCCACTCATAAACTCTGTTTTCGACTCCGTTCAGGGAGCCAACATTTTCACCAAATTAGACCTCCGTAATGCGTATCACCTCGTCAGAGTCCGGGAGGGGGACGATGGAAAACCGCCTTCAAGACCCCCCTCGGGCATTACGAATACTTGGTCATGCCCTTCGGTCTCACCAATGCCCCCGCCGTTTTTCAACGCCTTGTGAACCACATTCTACGCGACTTCCTTAATCGTTTTGTATTTATCTATTTAGACGACATCCTTATCTACTCCAGTAATTCCACAGAACATCGCCACCACGTCAGACTCGTCCTCAAACGTCTTCTAGAAAACAAACTTTTCGTTAAAGCCGAGAAATGTGAATTTCACGTCAACTCCGTTTCGTTCCTGGGGTACATTTTAGAGGCAGGCAAAATCAGACCTGATCCCTCTAAACTCCAAGCAGTCTCTGATTGGAGTATTCCTGAGTCCTGCAAAAAATTACAGCAGTTCCTAGGATTTGCCAATTTTTATCAGAGATTTATCCGCAATTGCAGCGGCATCGCCGCACCTCTCACTCATCTCACCTCTGTCAAGGTCCCCTATGTCTGGAACACCGCCGCCGACACAGCTTTCAGAAAGCTCAAGGAACTGTTCACCTCTGCACCTATCCTCATCCAACCTGATGTCCATAAACAGTTCATCGTAGAGGTCGACGCCTCAGACTCAGGAGTTGGAGCCGTATTGTCACAGCGTGAATCCCCCTCTGGCAAACTGAAACCGTGTGCCTTCTTTTCTAGGAAACTCAGTCCCACTGAACAAAACTACGGCATCGGCAACCGTGAGTTACTCGCCATCAAACTCGCTTTGGAAGAGTGGAGACATTGGTTGGAGGGGGCTGAACAACCGTTTCTTGTTTTGACCGATCACAATAATCTGGAGTATTTACGCTCTGCCAAGAGACTTAATTCCAGACAGGCGCGATGGTGCTTGTTCTTTGACCGGTTCAAGTTTTCCATCTCCTACCGCCCGGGCAGTAAAAACGGCAAACCCGACGCCCTGTCAAGGAAATATAACACCACGGACATACCCAGCACAGCCCCTATCATTCCGGACTCCCTTTTTGTGGGGAACATCACTTGGGACATTGAAACTAAGCTATTGCAGGCCCAAGGTGAGAAACCCGATTCAATTATATGTCCTCCTGGCACTTTGTTTGTCCCAGACAGGCTCAGATCTGACGTCATCGCCTGGGGACACAGCTCTAAAATCACCTGCCATGGTGGTGTCCGCCGGACCCTTATGCTTCTCCGGCGTCGATTCTTTTGGCCCTCCATGGATGACGATGTGCGTCAATACATCGCTGCCTGCACCACCTGTGCCAGGGCCAAGTCCTCCAACTCGCCACCAGCCGGCCATCTCCATCCACTATCTACGCCAAGTCGACCCTGGTCCCACATTGCCGTGGACTTTGTGACCGGTCTGCCCCCCTCTCATGGGTTCACAGTTATCCTCACAGTTATTGATCGTTTCTCCAAAGCTGTTCAGTTCATTCCTCTGCCCCACCTGCCTTCTGCCACCGAAACTGCCAACACCCTTGTTAATGTTGTTTTCCGTCATCATGGCATTCCCTCCGATATTGTTTCTGACCGAGGTCCACAATTCACTTCGCAGGTGTGGAAGGCTTTCTGTTCCGCCCTCGGAGCCACCATCAGCCTAACTTCTGATTACCACCCTCAATCCAATGGCCAGGCCGAACGGGCTAATCAGGAGTTGGAGGCGGCCCTGCGCTGTTTTGCGGCTCAAAACCAGGAGGACTGGTCGGACTATCTCATCTGGGTGGAATATGCCCATAATAATCATCCTTCCTCTGCTACGGGTATGTCGCCGTTCGAAGCCTCGTTGGGTTATTCTCCCCCCTTGTTCCCATCCCAGGAGCTCGATCTGGCGGTGCCCTCCGTCCAACTCCATCTGCAACGCTGCCAGGAGGTTTGGCGCCAGGCTCGCGCCGCCCTTCTCCGGACTAAGGAGGGTAACCGCCAGATCGCGGACCGTCACCGGGTCCCGAGCCCCCCTTACGAGCCTGGACAGCAAGTCTGGCTGTCCTCTAAAAACATCCCGCTCCAGGCCACGTCCCGTAAGTTGGCTCCTCCTTTCATCGGTCCATTTGTCATAGAACGCATCATCAATCCCAACTGTGTCCGCCTGAAACTACCCGCTGCCCTCAAAATTCATCCCTCGTTTCATGTGTCACAAATCAAACCCGTCCGCCAGAGCCCTCTTTGCCCGCCCTCCGCTTACCCGCCACCCGCCCGGCTCATCGACGGCGGTCCAGCCTATACCGCCAGCCGGGTTCTGGATGTTCGGCGCCGGGGACGTGGTTTCCAGTACTTTGTGGACTGGGAGGGTTACGGCCCGGAGGAGCGGTCGTGGATCCCTCGCTCCTTCATTTTGGACCACACCCTCATAGACGACTTTTTCCGGGCCCATCCCGATCGCCGTCCTGTTCCGCCGGGAGGCGGTCGTCTGGGAGGGGGTACTGTCACGGTACCCCCAGCCAGCTCCTCCTCCTCTTCAGGTCCACCTGCGGAGACCAGCTGTGCTTCCTCTTCCTCATCAGCGGCTGGACTCATAAGGAGAACCAGGACCTGTACTCGACGCTAGTTCGTTGTACTCCACGGGGCATCCTCTGGCCCTGTTCACGATTCTTATTTCATGCTTCGTATGCCTCGTCTAACCCCGTCTTGTCTCTGCCTGCATAGGATCACGTCCACGTCTGTCACACTTTGGACTCAGACTCACCGTCTCTCTGGTTCCTCCTCGCCGCCCCTCTGGACATCCTCCGAGAAGAACGGTGTTCGCCGCCAAGAC